>CM068378.1:86002154-86602154 GCA_034770075.1 Aralia elata | reverse complement strand
TTATATGTATTTCAATTCTCAAATGCACAACTCTGAATAATGTAAATTAGAAACACCTTTCTAATTTCATTCTGCTTTGGCCAAAGACTTCTGAGTTGTCATTTATCGAATCACATAGGACATTCTCTTCTTAAACGAGAAGTGGTAGATTCTTTGTTGATCATTCACCTATCTCTATGCACAACTTATTATACCCAATCATACTCTTTGATATACCCTAAAGGTCTTAAGCGACATGTCAAAGTATAACTCATCATACACAAGATACTATGATGATCTCAAGTTTAAGGATCACTTGTACTACTATCACTTAAGGAATTCCTATTGACAGACAAGTAAAACTCCAGTAGGTATTCCTTTAGCGAGCCACGTCAGTGAACTTATTCTCTAATAAGCACCTACATACTTGCTTTAGTGTCTCCACACAAATGATTATGAGATCAATTATCCTCTTCCTAAGAGCAAACAAAGTATGTACTAATCTATCCGGATTCACTAATCCCCTTTTAGTAATCCAACGATTAGGAACGATTTTAGTTTTAAGCTATCTAGAATTTAGATCTCATTAGCATGATCATCATCATCATTCTAAAAGCATTGCTCAAAACTATGGGTTTATCACACTTAATATAACAACATCATGTAGATAATGAAAATGCCTTTAATAAATTAATTTTTTTACTAATAATCGAATAAGATTACAAAGTATATGTTACATCATATCAAATATGATTGGTTTGTGTGCATATTACTTTCAGTTAGATACTAGTTTCATAAGTTTGAGTATGTCACTTTGGAGTGCTCTTGTTTTATTCGTGAAGAAGAAAGATGGGAGTATGAGACTGTGCATTGACTATCAAGAGTTGAACCATATCACCATCAAAAATAAGTGCATGTTACCTCAGATTGATGATTTGTTTGATCAGTTGCAAGGTGCTCAATATTTTTTAAAAATTAATCTTCGTTCTACATATTATAAGTTAAAAATTAAAGCTGATGATGTTCCAAAGACCGCATTCAGAACTCGATATGGACATTACAAGTTCTTGGTTATGCCTTTTGGATTAACTAATGCCCATGCTGCTTCATAGACATGATAAACCGAATATTCAAAGAATATTTGGATCATTTTATGGTTGTCTTTATTGATAACATCCTCGTATACTCTAAGAGTAGCGAGGATCATAAACGACACTTTAGATTGATATATACTCTAAAAGCTGCGTGAAAACAAGTTCCATGCCAAGTTGAAGAAATATGAGTTTTGGCTTGAGGAAGTAGCATTCCTTAGGCATGTGTTCTCCAAACAGGGGATATCGGTTGACCTTACAAAAATTAAGGCAATATTAAATTGGGAACAATCTAAGACAGTAATTGAAGTACAAAGCTTTCTAGGCCTAGCTGTTATTATTAGAGATTCGTAGAAAGATTCTCTCGAATTGTTGCTCCATTAACTGGCTCAAAAAAGTACAAAATTTAAATGGAGCGAAGAATGCGAGAAGAGCTTCCAAGAACTCAAGAGGAGACTTGTTTCAGCCCCTGTTCTGACAGAGGTTTAGGTTGTGTTCTCATGCAACACGGAAAAGTTATAACTTATGCCTCTCGATAACTCAAGGAATATAAGAAGAATTACCCTACTCAGAATCTTGAGTTAGCAGCGGTCGTTTTTGCATTAAAGTTCTGGAGACACTACTTGTACGGGGAGAAAGTGAAAATCTATAAGAACCATAAAAGTTTCAAATATTTCTTCACTCAGAAGGAATTCAATATGTAACAACGGCGTTGGCTTGAGCTATTAAAGGATTACAACCACACCATCTAGTACTACCTTAGAAGGCGAACGTGGTAGTTGACGCATTAAGTAGAAGATCATATGCGAGTACAAGTGCAATACTGACAACACAACAGTGCATTTTGTATGACTTACAAAAGATGGAGATATAATTAAAGACACCAGGGACCCACATGAAGATTGCACATATATGACTAGAACCGGCTTTAATCGACAAAATTAAAGCTGCTCAATCTACTAACCCAGAACTAGTGAATATGATGAAGAAAGTATAAGAAGGTGCTATTCTGGAAGCGAGAATGAACGAGGAAAGGATACTTCGAGTCAACTCGACTTTGTGTCCCTAGCAACCCCGAATTGAAATATAAAATCATAATGGAGACACACAACACACCGTTTGCAATCTATCCTGCAAGTACTAAAATGTATCATAACCTTCGACATACGTTTTGGTGGAACAATATGAAAAGAAAGACCACAGAGTTTATCTCAAAGTGTTTAACATGTCAACGCATCAAAACAGAGTATCAAGTACCTAAGGGTCTATTGCAATCACTTTAGGTTCTAGAATGGAAGTGGGAACACATCAATATGAATTTCGTGACAGGTTTTCCCAATGTTTCCCAAGGCTTGGACACAATTTGGGTCATTGTAGATAGATTGTCCAAGTTCACTCATTTTTTTCCCATACGAGAAAACTATTCAGTTGAGCGTCCTGCCAGTATGTACATAAATGAGATTGTGAGATAACATGGCATGCCAGTATCTATAGTTTTTGATCGGGACCCTAGATTCACTTCACGATTTTGGATCGGCTTGCAAAAAGCTATAAGCACTGAGCTGCGATTCAGTTCTGCATACCATCCCCAGACGGACGGGCAATCGAAAAAGACAATCCAAACTCTCAAAGATCTATTAAGACTTTGCGTATTAGACTTCAAGAGAAGTTAGGACAAGTACTTACCCCTGGTTGAATTCTCCTACTACAACAAGTATAGGCATGGCTCCATTCAAGGCTTTGTATGGACAAAAGTGTCGATCTCCAGTATGCTGGAATGAGGTGGGAGAAGAAAAATTATTAGGACCGAAATTGGTACGCATGACTACTGAAAAGGTCCAAATGATCCGACAACGAATACAAGCAGCACAAGAACGAAAAATCTTCATTGAATGGACAAGGAATTCAATGTCGGAGACCATGTATTTTCATGTGTTGCTCCATGGAAAAGAGTTATGAGATTCGGAAAGGGAGAAAAACTCAACCCTTGATTTATTGGTCCATTTAAAATCATCGACCAAGTGGGAACTGTGGCCTACAGACTAGCTCTACCGCCAAACATGTCTCATATTCATAGCGTTTTTCACATATCCATGTTACGTAAATATGTGAAGGACCCAAACCACATCATTGAATTGGAACCAGACGAGACAACAGAGAATTTAACGTATGAGGAAGTACTTGTCAAGATCTTGGATAAGAAGGAACAGATTCCAAGCTCAAAGGTCATACCTCAAGTTAAAGTTATATGGAGGAATTATGATACAGAGGAAATGACCTGGGAACTAGAATTTGAGATGAAAACTAAATATCCTTACCTCTTTGAAATGTCAGGTACGTCAAATTTTGGGGACGAAATTTCATAAGGATGGGAGGTTGTAAGACCCCAACTTTTAATTAATAAAACTTAATTTTTCTTTATATATGTTTCTGAAACAGTAAGGTGTTAAATTGAAAAAAAAGTTAAAGTTAAGAATGATATGTGTAAATTACAAGAAACAAAAAGAATGTCGGCGGAGACGCCAAAGAATATTTGGTATCGTACGACGGCAACGTAATAATCAATCATTGGTGGGCCCATAACAAAATAATTGTCGAATATAAGAAACGACAAAATAACCGTTAATTAAAGTTGTACTGTTATATTTAACTGTTAAAATACCCGACAATAAAGGAACAATAACGCACTCATTCCGATATTTTGAACATCGTGTTGATAATTTGGACATTACTGAATTATGAATAAATTAAATTATTCTTTAAACATAAATAATTTGTAGATATCTAATATTCATTTATTATTTTATTATTCATATTATTTTTGTTTATTCCTTGTTGTTTGTACTAACCATCATGATTCAAATAGTTGTGAATGTCTTTATCCTAGGTGCAAAGGCAATACGGTTGTTGAGTGCTTTTTAGCCTCTGTGGCAAAGACACATGGTGAAAGTTCTCTTTGGCCTGAGTGCAAAGAGGAACTGTTGTTTGACATGATCATGATCATTTGTATTAGAGTTGATGAAATCTTGATGATGAATTTTAAATTGGAGGAGATAGTAAACATTATTGTCTATTTGACTCTCCTAATGGATTGCTTATTCTGTTGCCAGTTATTCGTTAAAAATTTATGATACCTAGCATTTTTTAAATCTCTGATTTAATTACTGTTGAAGGCTAAAGATAATTTTATTTTCCGTTATCTTCGTCATGATATTCTTTACTAAGCTATTCGAGCTCACTCTTTTGTTTCCTAATTCCTTTCAAGAAATAAGAATGTAGCTGAGGTTAAAGGGGAGGACAAGGGAATAGAGTGATAGTCTGAATTAGTAGTTGTAGATAGTAGTCCTCGCCAAGTTATAGAATAGTGTGCTAATAATTGTAGTGAGAACTTAGTGTGTGTATTACCGTGTTATACACGATATTATAATAATTATAATTATGTGAGTTAATATAGTATTTTGTATTTTAAAGACTTAAATTAAATTGTGTTAAGTCTAAATTTGAGGGGATTACAGATTTTATCCTAATTGATTCCCTTAGGTTTTGGCCTACTTATTCAGATGGAAACTTTTCAGTCTAAATAGAATTTGATATGGATTTGAAATCTGAATACACCGTGTCTTTTATTTAGAACAAATTTTAATATAAAACTAATTCCTTGGATTTTGGGATTCCTTACAAAATCGGTTTACAGAACTTTTTGGATATATCTCTTAAAAACAGATTTTGCTAAATTTAAAAATCTAGTGCATACTAAGTCTTTGATTGCCTAAACTAATTTTCAAATTATATATCCGTGGGATTTGAACTGTTTCTTTTTTTTTAATTCTCTATCTGTATAACAGTTTTTCAAGTTTAAAAATATAGCCGTTATACTTTAAGCATGGGCGGGCCTATTAAGGGGCAACATAGGCTGCTGCCTATGCTCAATTTTTATTTTTTATTTTTTACAGGTATAAAAGTAGAGTCAAATTTGTAAGTTTATAAACTTAAGCGGGTAGATTAATGAAAGATTTAAACTTAGAAGGACCAAAACAAAATTTATAAATCAATTCTAAATTACTAAAGTCTAACTATGCAGTGCACTTTCTCACTTTTCCTTCTCACTTTTTGCCTCTTCTCTTTTCATTCTACAACAGCTTATCCTTTTGCTTTTCATACTCATCCTACCGCAGTGCCTTACTTCTTCTGGTTATTTCTCCTCCGACTCCGCCCACTTCCTTGTTGTCTTCTCTACTACATGTCCATTACGTACCAGTGCGCCACACCTCTTGGCAAGGAAATCAAACTTAAAAGGTAATTAAATTAGGGCTTTTTTGTTTCATAATTTAAAATTAGTAGTTTGTTAAATTAGAAATTTTTTTGTTTCATAATTTAAAATTAGTAGTTTGTTTGAATTTGTTGTTGTTTAAGGACTTGGGGTTAAACCCAATTCAATTTATTTGATGTATTTGTTATATTTTGAACTTAATATGTTACTAATTAGGGTTTTTTTTTGTTTGATAGTTTAAAGTTTATATTTATTTAAATTTGTTGTAGGTTGGGGTTAAAAATTGAATTCATGGTCTGCTATTCAGGACACATTCTATTTAACCAAGGTACAGTCATTTTTTTTGCGTTGATTATGTTTTCAGTAAAATTTATTTAATGGGTCTTAATATCTTTTATCTCTTTTTGTATTTTTTTTTGCTGGCAAAATGATTATTTTTTACATATAGTAAACTGAGAATGAAATAATTTAGGGTTAATTTGGATAATTGGATGTATGCTTTTGGGTTTCTTATGTGTTGTTACGTGATTTTGTTTGAATATAGAAAGAAAATTTGGTTTGAGGCTTTGTGCATACGGTTGAAATTGTAAGTGTTTGGGGAATCATTCAAATTGAACTATGAAAGTAATCAAAGTAAATTTCTAAATTCTATCTAAATGTTTATTTTTTTTGATTTTTTTTATTTTAGGTAATGATTTATGAATATTTATTTATTGTATATTATAGAATTCTATGTACATTGTATAAAATAATTGGTCTCAAATGGGTTGTTGACTTGTCATATATATATATATATATATATATATATATATATATATATATATATATACACACAATAAGGATCTCTAGCATACCCTTTAAGTCACATACCCTGTTAAGTAACATACCTACATATAAGCTTTTTTTTCCCTCTCTCTTCCCACTTAGAATCAGCCACAAGCAGCCTCTCTCCTTCTCTCTCCTCGCTTCGACTAAAAACCAGAGACCCAAAGCCACAAGCCGACGGTCTCCTTCTCTCTCCTCGCTTCGACTGAAAACCAGAGACCCAAAGCACCCAAAGTACAAAATCGATCGATCGCAAATCTCTCTCCCTCAGTCGACCCAGCTCTCGATTCTCCTTCGATTCGGTAAGACCTTTACCTATTTCATCTCAGATTTCGTTGAATCATCTATGAACTCGCCCAAATCCTAATCTCAGAACTCGTTGAATAGGTATTCGATTACTTATAAACCAGTCCCATCTCTCGATTTGAACCCAAGATTTCGTATGCAAAGACCATAATTGATTTTCTTCGCCGATCTGCTAAGGTAAAACCCTCTATGCCCCATTCTTTTGATTTCGTATGCAAAGGTTATTCGTTTCAGTTTATTGATTTTGAACTCAGTTATAGTATATCTATTACTTAACTTTTTTAATCACCCCACTCCAAGAGCTAACGATTGATAAATTTTTTAATTAAATTATACGACTACTATTCCTTATTCAACTATGTCTAATCTATTAACATCATTGCCTGGTGTACTGCAGTTCAAAAAACGCGCCTTCTTGTTTGGTTTTTTTTTTGTAAGCTTTTGTTCTGAAGTCTGAAGAATGAAGACTGAAGACATACACCTATTTTGTGTGCTTTATATGGGGAGAGTGTTAAGATGTTCGGAGCGGCTTATATCGATCTAACTAAATATTTATTTCCAAAATTCTTGCAGATGATCTTTGCTAAAAGAGCTCATGCATTTGTTGTTAAGGCTTTATGTTTTAATTTTATGCTTTTGTCAACTTAACTTATGTAGTCACATTGCCTAATTACTGAGAGTGATATAACTTCTGTAGTGTGTGGATCATGATTCATTGGTAGCTTCTGTTCTGGATTCCATTTGTGTTTGCGTAAAACTGAATGTCTGCTTCTGCGAGTCCGTTTGCTAAATATTACATGCATTTACAAGACATTTTGTGAATATAAGACTCTCTAACAGTCAGGTTTTATTTGGCTATGGTTGTATATTGTTGTTGCATCTTCTGTATTTATTGTTTACTGATTCATTAGCATGGTAGTGTATAAAAATGCACAATTGAAACCGGATGTGGTTATAATTCTGGCTATGGTTATAATTCTGGCAATTGAAACTGATTCATTAGCATGGGTTTTTATTTTTAGCTGGTTATTATTAGAATTTTAATTGGAGGCGCGCTATTCTAAAAACATCATGGACCGAGACAAACCCAAGAAGAAGGTTTTTATCATGTCCGAACTTTAAAAAAGTAAGTGTTAGGGTTCCAATTTTGTCTCTTATCTCTTCAATTCTATTTACTTTAACATAAATTTGGTAACTTCTTTGTTTACAGAGCAATGCTTGTCGATTTTTTGGTTAGTACGATCCTCCTATGTGTGATAGATCAAAGCAAATAATCCCTGGCTTACTTCGAAAGATTAACGTAATGGAGCAATAGATGGAGAATGTGCGTGCAATAGGCAACAAACGACGAAGGAAATTAATTCTTGCACTTGTTTGTTCTTAGTTATTGTTTGTATTCATGTTATTATAAATTGCAAGTGGATGATTTTTGGTTGCTTACTTAGAGTAATGAAAATTGTATTCATGTTATTGTTTTTGGTTGCTTAATGTACATTGTATTCATGTTACTGTTTTTGGTTGCTTAATGTAAATTGTATTCATGTTATTGTTTTTGGTTGCTTCTTGGTTATTGATTTTTGGATGTTATTGTAAAATAATGCACAAAACTACAGGAACATGAGCCGGAATTTACATGCTTATAAAATTTTTATAATTTGATATCTTGTACAGAAATCAATTGTGTGGCAATTTCTGAAACAATTGATATTAGTGATAATTGTGTAGTTTCAATCTCATTGTCACAAATCAAATTATTCTTTAAAAATATCTTTCCAGTTCTACAATTAATCTATCATTAAGAATTCTTAGTTAGCAAGCAGGAATAACAAAACAACACATGAACAAATCATACACAAAGTCACAAACTGAGCAAACACAAACGCACAAAGTAAATTTCAAAATCTGAGCGAACACAGAAACAAACGCACAAAGTAAATTTCGAAGTCTAATATTCATTGAATAAAAGTAAGATTGGACATAATAAAAACCAAATTATAACTTCAACATAAAAAGTACTGTCATCTCATTCAACACCATTTGCATCTGCTCATGAATCAACTCTAACTGCTTAGCATACAAATTACATTCCAAAAATCGATGCTTTCAAAAACACAAATAAAACTTGTGACACAATTTCAAAAAAAGGCCTGTATTAAACAAATTCCCAATAATCACCCAGTGTATCATTTACACAAATAACACAATGCCTGAATTCTCCAAATCACTCTGATTGCCGAACAAACCAATTCAGAAAGCCAGAATAACGGAGCAGCATAATAACCATCATGCAAACTGTATTCAGGGAGCCATACATACTGCTCCTTACCTACATGAGTTGAAGTGGATCATTAGTACATTTTGCCAACTCTATTTTGTGAATACTAAACCCATTATTTTGTGAATGGTCCAAAAACCAGGTATACTAAACCCATTATTTTGTGAATGGTCCAAAAAATCACAAGATAACATGAATGACTGTTTCGATTTTTTTCAATTACTAAAAAAGCAACCCATATGTAGACATTCATGTGATAATTAATGAATTAACTAGAAAGAGTATATTTCATCACTTAGACTTGGTAAATGCTTATGTTTCATGAAACTTCTTGTTGATGAAGGCCCCTTAAGCCTTATATTTGTATTTTACAACTTACAACAGGAACATTGTCCCTACTTCTTGTTGATGATTTTTTTTTATTGTTCTAAAAAAAAATTTTAATTTATCAAATAAGCCTCTTAACTTACCATCTGTATGCATCCATGTTTTTTTTAAATATTTCTAGCATGTAGTTCATAGCATTATGTTACAATACCATCATAATCTTCTTCCCATATGCAGTCAGATTAATTGTTTCTTGCAAGTGTCAGTACCTTAAATTTACAAATTAAGAAGATGAATACATGAACAGGGTATGTTACTAATGGAGAGATTCAGATTCAGAGCCCTAATTTTTTGAGCCCTAAGTTACAAATTAACAAGATTTTAGAGCAATCGATACAAATTACAGATTAAAACATTTAGGGCTAAAATGTCTGTTAGAGAGTCTTACCCAGCAAAATTATGGCAATTTCAGAGCTACCTCTCGATTTGGGCTCGACATTGGCTTGGGAATACTCCGATCGATCGATTTAGGCTCGACATTAACCGAGAGAAATGTGAGGTTTACCGAATCGAAGGAGAATCGAGAGCTGGGTCGACTGAGGGAGAGAGATTTGCGATCGATCGATTTCGTGCTTTGGGTGCTTTGGGTCTCTGGTTTTCAGTCGAAGCGAGGAGAGAGAAGGAGACCGTCGGCTTGTGGCTTTGGGTCTCTGGTTTTCAGTCGAAGCGAGGAGAGAGAAGGAGAGAGGTTGCTTGTGGCTGATTCTAAGTGGGAAGAGAGAGGGAAAAAAAAAGAAGCTTATATGTAGGTATGTTACTTAACAGGGTATGTGACTTATAGGGTATGCTAGAGATCCTTATTGTGTGTGTGTGTATATATATATATATATATATATATATATATATATATATAATGTTATCACTTGTTATATTAACAATATTATAACCAAATATATGTTTTACATATGCAAGGAGCTGGAAAACACAAAATTATCTAAAAAAATTGGCTCGGGACTGCGCCCTCGAACCCCCGCCAAATGCACTCTAAGACCAAAATCCGCCCCTGCTGGGCTTGATTCTTGGATCCGCCCCTGCTGGGCTTGATTCTTGGATCCGCCCCTGACTTTAAGGTTATAAATATCTGGCTATGTCAATCTTAAAAAATGAGAACTAAAACATTCAAAACTCTCAATTGCTAAAAATATACTCATCTCGCGTTGATTTATATTATTTAGTTAAAGATTACTAATTTCAATTGTAACTCTTTTTCATCTCAATTTCTTATCTTGTAAATATGAGGTTTCATTTAATATTGTACAGATTTCAAGGAGTAGGTTTACTCAAGGGGAGCAGAGGTGCTCAAGGGAGGAGATTTCTTCAAAGGGAGCTGTGTACTCAAGGGAGCTATATGCTCAAGATTGTTGTGAAGTTTATATATTGTACACGGAGTTTAATATTTTGTAATTGATTATTTATATTAAGAAAATCTGTTGAATATCAATTGATATCTGGCCTTGGACATAGGCTATTAGTTAGAAGATTAAGAGCCAAAACAAGTATAAACTTGTGTGTTCTACATTGTTTATATATGTTCTTGATTTTTTTTGTCTTGCATACACTTATTATTTTGATCTCTGCACTTAATTTAATATCACTTAATATCAAAAATACAAAAAGAAAGTAAATTCAAGCTAGAACACGTTTATAGCAAAAAGCAGTCGATTGTATTCAACATCTATCCAGTCGACTGGATTCACTTAACCAATAAATTTTAAATTGTCACTGTTTCTCATTCACACATATTCAATCCCTTCTAAGTGTGCACTACATAAATTTCAAGAAATATACAAAATGAATTAGATTATGCATGGTTCAGGTCAGGCCTAGCTCGATTTTTGTTTAAAATGGTCAGTAGGGCCGCATCATTTAGCTAACCTAACCTTGATACTAATCCCATTAAGGTTTTGCTCGAGCTTTCCATTTTGTGAAAGCGCTTTTTGACCGTTAATCCCCTTAACTATATGCCAACAACCCTAACAATCAAGCAAGGTAGTTTCTCCCTCAACCCCCTCCCTAAAGTGTCTATTCATATACACACCTTAACGTCTACCAATAAGTAGCTAGTTTGTTTTAAAGATACTTTAGAAGAGATAAATTGGGACAGTTATAAATATTAGCCTAACTTAATTTCCATTTTCGACACATTTTTCTTTTCTTTCAAGTATAGACTTTCTCTTCTATATTGTGTGTCTGTTAGATACTTGCATTCAGCATTTATTACAATTATATATTAACATCAATAATAATATTTAACAAAGCGAAGAGTCGCTCATTTCACTACCAAAGTACATGAATATCTTCGACGGTAAATATTTAATACATATACATTTCTAATTAGATCTATTTATATAAATATATATATAGAGGCCGGTTCTCCGACGGACCAATCCGTTAGACAACCGTTGTGTATATGTATATATATATATAGTTCCTAGCTTCACCAAAACATTATCATCTTATTTGTTCGAATTAACGTAAGGCATGTGTTGCTCAGTCAATTAACGGAAGATAAAAACGACCAAACAATCAAAATGAAGGTATCAAGTACCTGAGATGGTGTTAACTTAAACACAGTGCAAATTGTGAATAGGAACATCATAGTTTTGGATAAAGAGATATATGGATATTCATTTTTTATTTAATATACTATCATTCTAGCTTTATTGATAACTTTTACTTTTTTCCCCAACAGCTAATTAATTTGCTATGTATTATTTACACATATCAACACATGTTGTAAGTATTGAGAGCTAATATATTCTTCATAACAATACTATTAATGATAAATGTCTATGTAGCATATAGTACACAACCTCGCAAGTTTGTCTATGCTTTGTACAGGTTTTGACGCTTGTTTATCTTGGTAATCAAATCTATTTGATTCTCCTTTACAATTAATGATTAATTTTGATCAATCTTTTCAATGAAACTGATGACAAAGGCTTTATGCAACTAATTTGAGTCAACAAAGACAACGTTTCGCGATATAGTGGATAAACCTGAAATCGACCAGAAAAAGAAAAAAAAAACAAGATTCAAATAATCAAGTTTCAAATTTTAAAATCGAAGCAGAAACTTTTAAATCCCTTACTAAAGCTTAAATCTATGAAGAAAGAAAAAACAAATATTGTAGTAAAAGTCGAGTTTATATAAGAAAATAATAACTATAAACCTAATTTTCATAAAAAAAAAATCATTCACTTTTGTTTATTAAGCTCGCTTAGAGTTTTATATATATATATATAGAGAGAGAGAGAGAGTCCGGATCTTAAGCATACCCTCTTAAATAGCATACCAAGCATACCCCCTTTAGCGACGGACCGGGCGACGTTTGGTCCGTCGTCATAGGTCCGGTCCGTCGCCAAAGCTTTTAGCAACGGGTCCGTCGCTAAAAGTTGTTCGTCGCTAAAGGCTTTAGCGACGGACCGGACCTATGGCGACGGACCAAACCGTCGCCAAGTCCGTCGCTAAAGGGGGTATGCTTGGTATGTCATTTAAGGGGGTATGCTTAAGATCCGGACTCATATAATATATATATATATATATACACACAACTGATTTTGAAAAAAAAAACTTCTCGCTCACCCTATTAAATCATCTAGTCCGTTCAAAATTTAGAATAAATCTAGCCCTTTATTATATCCCCTGGCAATATATCTCTTCCTCCATCTCCTCCGACCTTCATCTTCTCCTCACCTCCTCTCTTCGAAGGCGACCCCATCTGTTATCTCTTCTCTACGACGATCTCTCTCTGATGACGCGCTTCTCTAGATCATTAGAGTAGTTAAGGCGCACTGTTGGAGTCACGGATCCTAGCCGGTATATATATATATATTTAACATATTAAAAATTATAGAAGCAAAAGCATCCGTTAAACTCAAAATTAAAATTACTTTCACTCTCTTTGTTACTCTTCCCCTTCATCTTCCCCGGCTTTTCCCTCTTCTCCCTCCCTCGGTCCCTCTTTCTCTCTCCAAGTGCATAAAACAATGTCAGGGAACCCGCTCGCCGGCGACGGTTTGTCGGCGAACTTGGCTGGGATGTCAAAGAATCAGCTCTACGACATTATGTATCAGATGAAGGTACATATCTTACCCAATAATCTTCGCTCCGTTTTCCGGTTTCCTTTTTCAAATTTATTTTTCTCCAAATCGTTGATTTATAGGCTTACCTTTACCTTTTTACTCCCTCTATGCAGACACTGATCGAACAGAACCATCAACAAGCAAGGCAAATACTCATCCAAAACCCTCCATTGACAAAAGTTCTTTTTCAGGTCTCAAAATTTAGGGTTTTTTCTTCAAATTCTTTCTAATTTTCCTGGTAATTCTTGAATTTTTTTTTTGTTACTTTAATTCTTTTGATTTTCTATGTGATTATAAAATTAGGGTTCTATATACTGTTCAAACTATTGCTTTAAAAAAATTACTGTTCAAAGTAGTGAAGTTTTCAATTTTTTGTGATGAGGGCACGCGAGGTGCTCTTGCATGAGTCATCCCTTTATAATAACAATGATGAGTCATCCCTTTATAATAACAATGATGAGTCATCCCTTTATAATAACAATGTTCCGGAAAATTATCAAAATACCCTTTTGTGCATAACATGGGAGTGAGCGTATTCAATTATGCAAAACGACGTGTATTGAGAGCTACCTCACGCAAGAGCTTGACCTCACCTCCTTTTTTGCCTTTTGTGATTATTTGACTGAAATGCCATCGAAGAGTATCCAATAGTTAGTAGAAGGAAGATATGGAAAAATAGGTGTTTCGATGTGTCGCGTTTGTAAAGAAGACAAACTATTCCAGATTTTGTGAGATATCCGAACTACATACATAGAGATATAAACGAGTCGAGTTGGGCTTTGACTTTTGACGATCTCGAGATTGTTCAAAAGTTAAATGAGCCGAGTCGAGTCGAGTCGGACTTTAAATGAGTATGAGATTTGGTGTATGAGCTTAGCCTGTTTAGTAAACTAGTTGAGTTCGCGTTGAGCTTAAACATCTCGTTTCACTGTTTATTATAAAAATAAGAAAATTTAATTAATTAAATGCTAAAAGAGTGCCTATACAAACTGCGCTCGAGCCGGTCACCTTATTGTTTGAGCTCGGTTTGTTTAACTAAATGGGCAAAAGAGTTTGTTCGAAGCTCGGCGCCGTTTAGTCAAGCTTAGCCGAGCCAAGCCGGGCCAGGTTAGCGGGCAACTCCGTTCATTTATAGCTCTAGAACTATATGAAGAAGCATCATAAAAACTATTAAATAAAATTGGTAGATTTAGAAACCTTGTATAGCACTTCTAGGTTTCCTATATTTCTCTCGTGGAGTCTTTAATAATTTTTTAACCCCTCACCGTAATTACCTTTCTAAGATTTTTATTAGATGGAAATGTGAAGGTTATATGGTTTCGTAGTTATACCTCTACCTCAAAGTGGTTGTGGATAAACTTCACTTTAAGTTTGAAAATAGTTTTAAGCCCTCATATAATCATTAAGATTATTACCTTTGTTATTTGTTATTATTGTTGAGAATCAATTGATAATGCTTGAGATTTAAACAATCTATAGTTAGCGACACTATATAAATGTTATTTGTGGTCTTGAAAGTGACTGTCAAAAAGAAAGGAATGAAGAGGAAAGTTGAGCTCCAACTCGTCAAAAAAATTCTGTGCCTGTTTCTATCCTGATACATGGCGTGTTGTGCTGGAACTTTGCAATAGCTGCCTGAAGGCCCTTTTCCATAAATTTATTGTTGTCAATAATCATTCAGATTATCTCTTGGTCTCGACTGCATCTTAATTGGCTGACATATTTTTTTCTAATTCCTCTATTTTACTAGGCACAAATTTTGCTTGGAATGGTGCAGCCCTCCCAAGCAGTATGTCTTCTATCTAGTTTCTAGTCAGAGCTTCTCTGTTGTTTTTTTCTTTTTTGTGTCTACTAAGTAATAGTTTCAATATTTCTGTAGACTACAAACATCCCACCAGCAGCATCACACAATCCTCAGCAATCAGTCCAGCCACCTCAGCAATCAGTCCAGCAACCTCAGCAATCAAATGTTCAGGCTGCTTCACCATTGCCAGGTCAGATTGGTTTGCAGGACCAAACAAATGCATCCCAGGCCCCAAATCCTGTTAGAAAGCCAAACCAACCTGTGATGCCAGTGTCTTCCCCTTCTGTTCCTTCTTTAAACATTCATTCGCAGCCCTGGCCTTCACATCCTTTACAGTCAGTTCAGCAGCCGACGGGACATTTTAATGCTCAAGCAACAGCAATGTCGCTCCCACAATCCACTCAAATGCAAAACATGCCTCAGCCTCATCTTCACTCTGCTTCACAACAACACTCACTTCTTCAACACCCAATGCCTACCATCTCCACTCAGTCACAAAAACCATTACAGACTAGTGACATTCCCCACATGCAGCTGCAACCATCGCTGCCAGCACAAGCAAGACCACATTCAATGCCAGCTTTTGGTCATCAGCTTCACTCTCAAATGGGGCCCAATGCAGGTTTTCAGCACTCTGGTGCACCTCAGATGCATCATTCACAACCTATGTTTCATGTAAGAAGGATTGAAGAGTTCGTTTTCGAATAATTTTGAGTTTCTTGTAAATAATATTAAGAGATTTATTATTTATGCACTTGTTTCTTGAATCATTTAGTCAGGTCAAAACCATCCAGCTACTCTGGGACATTCATTTTCACAGGGACATCCGCCAGGTCCAACTCAGCCTCCACATCAGTCACTGTATCAGGTATGCCCTTTGTTTTCTTGATATTGGGTTTGAGCTATGTTACTTGGATCGTGGTTTGATAGGTTACGTGGAACGAAAACGGGAACGGAAAACAAATGTAGATATTATCATTTATCATTATACTGTTGAATAAATGTATATTTTATCATGACCGTAATTGTAGAGATATGCTCAAGCAAATTCTGAATGGTCTCTTTTGTAATTGGTCCACCAGCACCAAAAACTGGCCTTACGTTGGATGGTTTAGCCTGAAGTGTTTCTTTTCCCATATGATTACGACTGATATGCCTTCTCTGGAATAGGTATCCGTAGAACGTGTCTGATGGGGATCGGCCCAAGCGACATTGTTGTCATGGATGATTTATTTACATTTATAGTTTATTCTTTTCAAATATCGGTGTAATCCCCCAACTCTTTACATTGGGGAATACAGAGTATTATTTATTACTTAATATCATGGAGATATTTTATCCTACTGTTGAGACGTGGAGTTAACCCTATTGAGATCCTAGTTGTTTAAATGTAGAGTTTAAATACTGGTTAATTTTCCTTTGTTTACCATTTCCCATTAATTCTTGTCCCAAAGTACTGCCCTCCACCATTCTCAAGTGATATGGTTGCTGAATGCTTCTTGCATATTTCAGGGAGGAGGTTCCTATTTAGGAATGGAAAGACAAGTTGGAAGCTCCATGCAAGCAGAAAGAGGGTCTTCCTGGATGCCTGGCCTGCGAGAGAATACAACAGGAAATCAACAGCTCCCAGGACCACTGCCATTTATTGCTGGCCAGATGGGTCCCGGCAGTCAGCCTATTCGTCCCCCGCCAGTAAGCTATTCACATTTCCTTGCTACTTTTAAAAATCATAGAACAACATAATTCATTCAACTTCTTTTTGGTGTTCCTCACTCGCTTTCGTTGAAATCTTGCAGCTAACTCCTGATATGGAAACAGCACTACTTCAGCAGGTCATGAGCCTGACACCAGAAAGGATTAATCTCCTTCCCCCAGAGCAAAGGAACCAAGTGCTTCAGCTCCAGCAGATGCTGCGTCAATAAAATTTTGACTCGCAGTAAATTCCTTTCCCATTGTTGTGAAAATGGAAAGGCCATCGTCAAGTATTATCGAGCTGTAAAGTCATTGTCAGTCAAGAATCATACAGGATTAGGCCAGCTACTCAATATCTTGGTTTATTTCTGCATTTTCCCCCTTTTTTGGTAGGGTGGAGTTTTATAGATCTTGCATCATATTAAATATTTATTGGCCCTAACAGGGATTATTGTTTATGAATGGGTTAAATTATAGCTGATTTTTTGTGATAAAAGGAAACATTTATTATTTATGCTGGCAATTTATATAGTAATCTTGATAGTGGGAAAGAAGCTATCACTCTGACACACTCATTAAGTTGTCTGAATCCATAACATGAGCTTTGCGTACGTTGAAATTTGAATGAACCTATATTTTCTTGGACACAATTATTTTATTTTTTTTCAGTACTCATTTTTAATTACTAAATATATTATTAGCAAAATTTGTAGACTCCTATGTTTGAGGATGCTCTATTCAAACATTTAAGGTGGGGGGGGGGGGGGGGAGGCAATTGTATGAATATTAGTGCAAAGGATATTATGGATGGTACAATCATGCATCAAAAGGATAAAAATAAAATAAAAATGAAAGTCGAACATCATTTTTAAATCTGAAACAAAACATTCAGTATCCACAGAAGACCATATAAAAGGAGTGAGCCTATATAAATGCTCACAAGTGAACCTTGAATTATAAACATTACATTATGGTTGAAAAACAAAACAAATGAGATTTCTTTAAATTTCAATCCTCATAAGGTAAACAACTATGAGGATTTAGACCCTTTCTTCATATCCAGTCATATACATGATACACACACAAAAGGCATCGACTACTGGACTACATTACTTTTCATGTCATAATTCCTTGTCTAAGCAAAATTACAATAAGAGAAGGGTGATTTCCCAGTTTAATACCCTATTAGGCTATTACTCGAGGATATTAGGAGGGATGTAAAAAGTACAAAACTCATCTTTGATGTTGTTTGCACTAGTATAATGTAACTACCCCCCCCCCCCCCCCTCAAGTTTGATTTCAAAGACTTTTTCATGATTTTTTTACTGTAATAGCAAGCGATGGTACATTAAAAATGTGAGAAATAAAAATGAATCAAAGATGGATCAGTCGTTGGAAGATCTTCTATTGAAGGAAGGAGACGAGTTTATGATTTCCTGACCAAGCTCGTTTATCTTGTTCAGTAGAAGCATCTGCTCAGTCTCGAGCTGGACCATGTACTCTTCTTGTGTGTCATGGAGGCTTTCCAGCTCACTAAGAGATGCTGAGAGGCCTTCAAGATTTCCATCCTCGACTAATGACTGAAACTTGATCATCATTTGCTTCATCTGATTGGAAACCATTTGTAGCAAAATGTATCAAACGAGATGAAAATTAGAGAACAGTAAGGAAAAGAGTTGAAATTTAAGTGGTAAGGATGAAATTTGCTAAAATTATAATAAGGGAAATGATTTATATGTCGACAAATTTATGACAAAGTTGGTTTTAGGTGTAACTCTAAGCGAGATAAGAATAAATTAGGGTGGAGTCATTCTTAATTCCCTCCTATCCCATATATCCACATACATCGCTATCTACAATCGACAGAAATTTGTGGTCATACATAGCAAGACTCTTATGATAATGGTGAGGGGAAGAGTATTCATTAGTATACTTAGATGGCTAAATTATAGTGACAATTAGATGAACTAATGTCCAACAAGGACAAGCTAATTTTTTAAACTAGAAAGGTTAATTGAGAAAGTATGTGTGTGGCGCCTGGGGGGGGGGTGTTGAGGGTGATCATAGTATACTACTGATTTCAAGCAAGTCAAATCAGGAAAAATGCATGCGTATCAAGTTACGCTAGATTCTTAACATATGTTAGTTATATCTTGGAAAAAGATTTGGACGAATTCTGAAGTTTGCAAGTGTAAGAATTTATAAAACTGAAACCTGCTATTTATATATTATTACCTGATTAGAAATCTGGTGTGCTTTAGTTGAGGATGACTCGGCATCCAAACTTGATTTCTTCTGCATTTCTGGAACTTTTCTTGTAATTTGAATATGGATCTCACCCCTTTTCACTCCTTGAAGTGGTATCCACTTGTCAGCCATCTGGTTTACAGGCAGTCTCTGATATTCTACAACACAATCACCTATGTTTGATGTAGGTAGCAGAGCATTGTGGTCTTTCACATGCAACTCCAAAGGGCTGCCATCATCGGGAAATTCTAAGGTCTGATTCCACTTCGGGTTAAGCGTCTTATACATAATCTGCAATGGAAGCATTCCAGAGTAAGTCATACAGATGCAATGCAATATTCACTAGCTGAGTAAAACAAAAACAAAAATATGCAAGCTTTTTAGTATCTTTTGTGTATAACAAATCCGTGACTAGCTACTTTTGTATTTTTTTTAATTTTAATTTTTTATTTAATTCTATTGATGGCTGGTGTATGCATAACAATCTATACAATCATATGATCATGTCATATTACTTCCCAATGCAATGAGCTAGAAGGACAAACACTAGGATGATCAGATGATTTGCTGATTGTAGCATACTTTCGTGTCATTGGGATAACTGTGTTTTAAGGTAGATTATAGTGTCCCAAGTCCTGATGGTAAAATTCATGAAATTGCGATAATTATTTGCATGCAATTCTATAAGTAGGGCCATTTGGACTTCTGCTGTTAGGTATTGCACATTAACAGTTTCACCATGTCAATTACAGTAAATGGTAATTCTGCTCCATTTAGAAGTTCAGTGCTCAGAAGCAAGTTGATTCAATAAACTCTCAAGGAGTGAAAGACAAAAAAGTGAACTTAAGGGACCTTGAGAAACTATGGAAAATTTAGCAGAAGAAAAATCCAATAGAAAACTATGATTAGTAGGGGAAATAACATAATATATGACGACATAATCTTGATTGGCTAGTGACTTCTATAATACCATGTATGTGTTTATCATGAAACCTCTGTTTAGGATAAAAGTCACTTGGGAACTGTAGACAAAATGCCTTGTCTAGAACAATACTATCTATTTTCATTGCGTTGGTGCTAACCTTGGTCCTTCTCTTCAAGTTTCCATATTGTACCCTAACATATGGATCACTCGTCCCCCTGATATCTGCAGCAATAAGGTCTCTTCCTTCGATGAGAGAAAGTTCAAGCCAACCATTGCCTGAACCTCCATTTGCACCCTGAAAATGAGCAAGAGATATAGAAAAAATAATTAAAAATAAAATAAAATAAGACACAATAAAGACAAAAAAGGAAAAGGAAAAGAAGAGAGATTAAACTTTACACTACAGAACTTGAGGGTCATTAACTACCTTCTAACATCATGCATGCCCACTAACAAACATACATAGGATGATCATGTGATGGACTGGGATAGGCTCCAATAAGCAAGGTGACCATTACAGCTTACGCTAAAGGTATTATTTATTACTAGCCTAAGCCCAACATGCCTTGATTTAAAGAATCAAGCTTGAAAAATGAGGCTCAGATGAGGTTCTTAACTAATTGAAGAACTTGAATCAAGACTATCCAGACACCAGTGGATTTATTGCTTTAGAATGATGGTACATACAAATTTGTCAAACATCACCACCTATCTAGATTCCACACAAGATACTGCGTTCACAAAAGTATCAATCTTACTTGTGTCAAACTTTGTAAAATGAGCCAAAACATTTTACCCAGTCATTGAAATGCACAAGCCATGCATATTATGATATGATGATTGACAAACATGATTAAATTCAAACTCGTAAATGCATACCTTGGATCCTTCATTATCATCAATTTTCACTGCTTCTATCTGAAGCCGTAGTTCTCCCGAACTCACTTTTTCGAGGGGCACCCATACATCCCTTATTGATCCTTCTATGAGTCCTTCCAAGTTTACTCGTGCACCACCAATGTTGTCATCTCCGAAGGTTTCTTCACTATAGCATTTTATCTTAAGATATTCACCATCTCCTATCTCATCAAATTCAAACTTTTGGTTCCAGACAGGATTTAAAGTATTTTGATTACTTTTAGTTCTTTGGAGAGCCTGAAAAGAAGAATCACATTATCATTAAGAATTTTAACTGTAATTTGTCCAATTAGCGGCATTATTAATATCCCACTTTGTATAGAGTTACCCATCCAGTTTATACACTACTTGATTTTGAAATGTAAATATGCCACAAATGGGGAGATACCATAAGTTTTCAATAAGGTTCTGAATACTGAGGCATAAGATTGCTACCTTCCCATATTGAAGTTTAACGTAAGGATCACACTTTCCAGATTTATCTTTAACTATAAGGTCCTTTCCTTCAACAATAGTCACATAAATTTTCCTACCAGTTCTTGTTGGAAAATTTGATGACCCATAGAGTGATGATGCTCGAGAGTTGAGATGGAAATTGTTCAAGCTATGAGAACCATCTGAAAACTGCCATTCTTTCAATACAAGTTTCATTGTCAACTGCAAAATTAATTTTAGCACATAAGAAGGAATTCAGTTAAAAATAAATAGTAGCTTAATATTTCAATTAATCCTAAGATTTTTTTATTTTTTTTTGGGGGGGGGGGGGGGGGGGGGTTCTTTTTACAATTTTTAACTGCACAATATGAAGTAACAGAGTTGTGAATAGAGCTAATGAAAATTTTCCATTGCTGATCTCTCGCAAAAAAAGTTGAAATTCCATCTGAGATCATATCCTAAGGAAGAGCAGAATATACCTTCCCTGATTGAACTCCCTCAAATGGAACAATCATTTCAACTTCTTTCCCACAAAATTCAGCGTGCTTGGCTATCACACTGGATTCTGCTCCAACTGCCCAAAACATTGTAGAGTCATCTGCAACATATTTCATCTGTGATCACCGGACATAATAATACATATGTATTAGATGCCACTGAAGTTTCAGAATCAAAAAGAGAAAGAGATTTAAAGTCGGTTGGGGGGTTTGTATTCTCATGCATTTTTGGTTATTGACGTGCTCATTTTTTTAATTTCTTTTTGGTGCATATAAATCCTAAATGTGGTACGTAGAAGTTTATTGCCCAATAAGGACCTAAAGAAAAGAATATTACACAGCAAAAGGTCATCAACCCTTTCTAGGTCTAAGTGGAGTGAATTTATGACAATCCAGTATGGCGCAACATCTAGAATAATCCACTAATATATAACCACATTATGAATATGAGGGTGAAAAAGACAACTAGTTTCCCTCAAGTTACATTAGTATTTGCATGAACATTTGAAAACCAACATCCAAGGCATAAGTTGGTGATTTAAAGTTAGTATCGTTAGACAAAATACCTTGACTTCACAGCTTGTTAGATAGTCATACTTCACACTGCCTGGAGTACATTCATAAAGGTTGAATCGAAGAGTCCCTGTATCTTCGTGTAGAACCATATTAAATGTTGAATCCCATTTAGGACAGGTTCCCGCTCTCACGCCTGTCCTCCTCGTTAATTGTCCGAGTTCAACCTCTACAAATGTCTGCATATCTTTATTATCAAGGCGCTCCTCCATATAACCATCTTTTATAGAGTACTGTTGTCTTCTGGGAGGGCTTCCCTTTACGTTAGCCCTAGAAAGTTTGCTTGCTGAAATGACAGTCACATAGACTATGCCTCCAACAGCCTTTTTCCTTAGCTCAACTGCTGGTAGAGAGAAACAGCGACGACGAGGTTCAACCATTGTCTTAACTAAGCTGTCAGTTATAACTTTAACCTGTGAAGAAAACAAGAGATATTGCAATTCAATGTAGAGAATTTGGTCCGTGTAAGAAAGATAACAAGGAGAAGCATCTAAATCAACCAATTGGTAATTGAAGGAGTAGCCAAGAGGCTTATATATTGAGTCCCAAGGCTCCAATGTGGGACATTTATAGTCTCAACATGCAGCCACATGTGTGGCCTGACTTGAACGAATATGTGGACAATTCCTAGAGGATGATGGAGCACATATGTCATTGGGCATTGCATGTGATTTAAAATATCTACCTTATACAGTTATACCGTGCTGAACCATCTAACTCAACCAATTTATAATGGGTGGAGTAGGCTACATATTTTACATATCGAGTCTCCAGGCTCCGATACGGAACACATTTACATAATCAACAGATGTAATATTGGAAAATAAATAGCTAAAATTATGAGTCTCTTTTTGTTAATTAAAATGACAGCAGAGTAGAGTAGCACTGTGATCAGTTATCTAAGATTGTTTTTAGCCAAATATCACCAATGCTCCTAGAATAAGTAGCAAGACTTTTCAGAAATAAATACTGTAAATAAGTTTTGCTTACAATTACTAACAAAATGCTTATCTGAATAAAATCTTGTAGTGTGTATACTGAACCTATTGATAAATTGCTGCAGGAATACAAGGCAGTGTATTTGGAAAGAAAAAAAATAAGAATAAGAATGTTATGATCCGTAATGAGGCACCAAATCAAACCAGCTAATATACATACCAGCCATGACGAAACACCTGGCAATTCTGTTGCAGGTAGCGATTGGCTTCCACCACTTCCAAATGCAATGCCTATTCTAACCTCTGGAGTTGATATAAAAGAGTATAATATTGCTCTTCCATCCAGAACTGGCATCAATAGAAGCTGAATATTTGAATTGAAGACTCATCAGAATGAAAAATTACTGTTATGAAATATAAAATCCTAAGGAAATAAGATGAGTACGGCTTGTAGAATACACGCAAGTAGGGGCTCAACATTTACAAAAAAAAAAAAAAAAAAAAAGATGTAATGATGATAGCCATACTATAATAATAGTATTGTACTGAACTAATAAAATGAACATAAATTCATCAAAAGGGTATGCTCCACAACATGCAACATCTACTTTCACAAAAAGAACCACTAGCTGCAGCCTGCCGCCATTATTTACTCCTTAATTCTATTTAACTCAACATAAGTATTTTCATTCAAGAAACAAAAGCAGGTAGGTACATAAAGTAAACCAATTGTACTTACATCCCCCTTTATGTGGATGCTGTTTACGACTATCCGGGCAGTCCCCATTAAAGGCTTTGCCAACTTAGCAAGCAACATAATACTCATGTCAGTAGTGTCCCAGTCAAAACCCAGACGCATGATTCTCTGTCAATGGTCAATGTATTAAGTATTAGCATTCTGTCCTATATTATTCAGCATAAACAGGAAACTACAGCTTATAGACAATATGTATATGTGATTAATGAAAATAACTAACTCTTGCAGAGATACAATGAAGCACTAACCAGATTGTTTCATTTTCTGTGCTGTTTGAGTATTTTAAAATAAGCAGATATCAAGCCAGTAAATTTACTAGCATCTCTATAACAGTTTTTTTGTATTACCGACGAAATATTTATTAAGAAGGCAAATAAACTACAGAGGCACTCTTTTGCATGTTTTAAGAAATTTTAAGAACACCAGTGTACGGGTAGTCAAGACTACAATAATATTGGTCTCTCTAACTTATCATTGATTTGTTTCTCACTTTTCCTTGGTATATATGATCAAAGAATGCCCTTTTCTATAGATGGGTGAAAAGTCACTTAAATTTGTGTACACAAGCATAAAGCCATAAGCAATGTTGGTGAGATACACCAAATCAGCATTTTATATACTATTAAAGGCCCATAGATGTAAGATGGTGTGGAATCTGATAAAATTGTGTCAAATATGGATAAGAACACATCAAGACGTGAAAACTGAGCTAAATATCACAAAACTAGCATCAGTGGCTAAAGTTTTAGCAAGAAGATGAAGTATAACAGTAAAAAAAAGAATTATAACTAATAACATCCTCTGGCCCAACAACTTGGTTAAATGAGAAAACAAACTCATTTTTACCCAGTCCCAAACAAAACCCAAAAAAAAAAAAAAAACATATTCTAGAAGTACCAACAAACAATCATAAAGTTCAGAGTTAACAAGATTTCAAACCTGATCACCTGAAGTTGTCCAGCGAGTCCCATGAAGCCCCAAGATAGGAGGGCATGAACCAAGTGAAAATGATTGCAATTCAATTCTTTCCTAGAAGAACAAATTTTTCACACCATAAAATTTTTGGGGAGTATTATGTTCCATTATATAAACAAAAGGAAAAAAGACAACTTACAATAAGCCTGGATTTTCGGTGCTTTAAGCGTTTCTGCAGTTAAAAAAAAAGAGTAGCTAATTATGAATGCTAATGAAATTTAGTTTCCATTTCCAGGAAAAATTATATGAATAAAACAATAATAAAGAAGATAATTACAAATAAAAATGCATAAATTCTTCAGCATATGATCTACTTATACTCGGATTTCAAAAAGCATATACACACAATCAGGATCAACTACTTATGAAATAAAACCCTCTACTCCTAAAAATATCGTTTATTGTAGGAATTTATTCAAAAGAAACCATTTATGAAATTTTTAAATAAAAATTCGACATCAGGTGTAACTGTGTAGTTTGATGCAAGTTAAAAGGGAATAGAAGGTTAGACGCTAATTCATGCAATTTAGGGCACCGTCTAATGGAGTCTATCTTTGACATGCTTGACTTACTGACATCTTGACTGACTGATATCAGATGCAGATTGTAATAATCCCTCTAATGAATGCTTGACTGAGTGACATCTTCTGAAATTCCAGTTCATTCAAAATGCAATGTTACTATTGGTGATAAGGTTTGGACTATAGAGCACTCTGCTCCTCTTATTGGCAAGTCACAATGGTGTTCCTCTATCTTGAGAAAACATAACGTGAAGATGGATCTGCAAAACAATCAACTTACGACAACAGAAAAAGTATGCAGACCGTTGGTTTTAATATGATCACAATCTAATTGGATTATATGTATTCGATAATAATTCAAATTCAAACCTGTGAAAAAGATTTGATTATGTTAAGAAACTCAAATAATGTTGGATCTGAGATGCCCATAGGTCAAACTTGGGGTATATCTAGATTATATTCAAAGAACTTAAATAACTTTTTGGAAGGATAATTATTTAAATGCTCAATCATAAGGCGTAAGTTTCATTCAAATGTGTGTTGGATTTGAGCAATAACTAATTACCCATTGACAGTTTTTTGCAAACATAAAAATTTAAGCAGTTGATCAAGTGAAAGTGCTAACAATTCCAAGCATGAAATATACACAACCACAAACACTTTTGAAGATAATTTTAAGGCACCTTTAACTAAAGCTCTGTCCCTTTTGATGCTATCTCTAACACAAACACAAATGTATGGGCACAGAGAGATACATATAAATATACCTTATCGATAGAAAGAGGATAGTAAAAGTAGAATGATACGGAACTGTGAGATAAAGAGAGCGGGCAGGATTTTCACCTCAACAATAGACGAGAACCTAATAGAAAGCTTCGGGCTGATATAGTTTGGCCAAACTTCTATCAATAGCTTGTTCAGCCATTCACAGTGCTCCAACGGAGTCACAGGCTGTATAAATATGCAAAAAGATGAAAATTTAATTAATAGAATTCGATTAGAAATATCGAATGAAAAAGAGGAAATGAAAGATGAATATACCGATGTTTGTAGGACGATTTGATTCCACCTCTTATTCAAGTCTTCCACAACATTTCGCTGTCGATAATTCCCATACTGCAAGAAAGGTTTACAATTCAAATTATGCTATGTAAATTTGTAATATAACTTGTACAAACTATATGTTTAAAAGTTTCAGTTCCCATAATTAGACAGAAGAAAGAATAAGGACAAAAGAAACAAAGATCCTATGCATCAGTACATTAATGTTGTGTATATAAACACATTTCAAGCTGAAACACCCGAAATTAAATATAAAAAAATGAGATGAGCAACACAGGAATAAGAACCACAGTTAACGAACCGTAGGCAACCCTTCTTAGTTGGTGGCTGTTCATAAACTTTTGCAATGTAATGATTGTGAGAAAGAGGAGATGAAAGTTAGTGTAACAAGTATAGCTGCATCAATTGCCAATACAAGAAAGCTCAATGCCTTTTCCAACACACAATCCCAAATATCAACCCTCCAGGTAAACTTAGAAAATCTTGACATCAGAAAACAACCTCGATCTCCAACTCTGGTGGAATTCTTTGCATTAGGAGGCATCTGTTTCTAATTAGCTGTTTACATGTCTCTCTAAGTATGCTCTCATACATGCTTAAAAAAATACATCTGCAAAACTGAACATGTGCTCCTATTGTGCCACCAAGAGGCACCGTGGGGGGGGGGGGGGGGTGGGGGGGTGGAGGAGAGATGAATTCTATCAACAGTTTAAGTGAGCATGTATCTCACACATATTTTCATTGGATCCCACTTTCCACATTGAGGTGACATTAAAACGAAGTATAGTCAGCTACCACATATCAATCATGCATTGTGATTGTTGAAGTTCACTATGTTTTAGGCTCACATATCAATTTTATAATCCCTATGTTTTAAAAAGTTAGTCAACCCTGATTTTCAACATTTCTTGGTTTTGTGTCCATATGATTTCAAACCTTGGTCAATCCAAATTTCCAAAAAAAATGGTTTCTGATGAAACTCAGACTAGCATCAACTTTGATACATGAAAGCTAATATGTTGTTGTTGTGGGGTCCTTAAGCAAAATTTATTTTTAACAACACCCTTTCCTAATATGGAAAGCATCCATTTTCAATGTCACACTAAGTCACAAACACGGAGCAATAATTATATCAATTTATACTTCCACCTCCCATGTTTAAAAAAAGGAATTGTTTCTGGATTTATAGCGAGTCTGTCATGGTTCTTGATTATGCTAATTTCTAACAACTTCCCACAACATAATTTAACCTCCAAACTTAGATATTTGGTGAATTGGTCACAGAAGTCAAACAGTAGGACTAAAATGTAAAACATAACTTCTTCCATTTTTCGTAACAAACTTTACATGTTGAAATACTAATATCCAAAATTACAAACTATCTTGATATCCTGTAAACCCACCCAATAACCAAACAAAATGCACACATTGTCAAAGAAGCAATATTCTTCATTTTCATAATATTTCCACACAAAACATTACATCAAAACAAAACAAAAAAAAGGAACAAAAAAATCATATAAACGCTATATCATAATTCATAAGCCAATTAGTAAAGAATCTTAGATCATGTAAACCCAATAACAAAGAATCTTAATAGCCTGTAAACCAAATAATGAAACACAATGCGCCTAATAAGTATGATCTAGAGCTCAAGCCGGCAGTAATCTTGACTTTCATACAAAGCAATACATCAAAGTAAACTAAATAAAAAACAAAAAAAAGGGCAAATAATTTACAATAAACTCCAAATTCTGCAAATCAAAGGGTCACAAGTACTTGAAAAAAGAATTGAAAGGGGTGGAAATCACAAGAAGTAACCTGAATAGTAGCCCAAACAGCCACTGCAAGAGGAACCCAATTGGAGAGAGAAAAGACCCATTTCTCAATTGACCAGCAAACTAAAACCAAAGGAATTGCAAAGGGGAGAAAAGGCTTTTCCACCAATAACTGGTTAAAGAACTCGATAGCATCATTCAAATCATAACTCCTGTTTCTCCTCACCATTTTTAACAAATACTTCAAAAAAAAAAAACCAATTCAGTAACGAATTTCCCTTCTCAGAAGCAACTTGAACTTGAAAAAAGAATGATTTTTCCAGCTTAAGAGATCAAAAACAGAAATACCCAGATAATAATTTTGTCTGGAATGGAAGTATTAATGATTATATACTTGGAAATGGAAAAGAATGGTCAGTTATTTTGGTGTAACAAAAAAATCAAAAGACAGAGCCGAGGGAATTTATAGACTGCGAACTCTTCTTTTTGGAAGAGAAATACAAGAAGCTTACAAGTCAGCAGAAAAACTCCTCCTAATTTCTAAATTAGTTTTTTAGAATTATCTCTCTCTATATATATATATATATATAATTGACCCTTTTAACGAGGAGGTTGGTCCGAATAAAATAATTTCCGGGAAGAAGTTACTCAGTACTTTAGCGTGGTTCCCATGATATGAAATGTAGATTGTTCTATTTCGGGAAGGACTGATTTTTCAACTAAGTATTAAGTATTAAGGTGGGATTTGGTTCGCGAAATAAAATTTTGATATAATCTAATAGTTTACGTCATATAATAGTGTTATAATATAATAATATTATTATGATATATTTATTTAGTTAATTTATGATATTTATATAGTAATTATAATATTATTATATTATGTTTAAAATTATGTTTATTTTACTAAATTATATGATTATATGTAATAAATAAAATAAATTAAGTCAAAATTTCAAATCAATTGTAATTATTACTATTTTGTCTTTTATGACATATTGCATAATATAATGTAATGAGCTAACACATCAAATAGAAGATGTAATGAAAAAAATTAAAAATTTGATGTAATAGCATTACCTTTGTATTGGGCTAAATACATGTAAATGTGAACTAAATAAAAATTGTGTTAAATTAATGTAATAACTTATTGTATTACGGAGTTATTACATAAATTTGACGCGAACTAAGCCACACCTAAGAGTTGACTTAGTTTAATTTTATTTTATTTTAGAATCATATTTATACTATTTTTTTTATAAATATAAATAAAAAAACTATTATCATAAGAAATCATATCAAATTTACTATTGATTTTAATTTTTATGAATTTAAAAATATAAATAAACATATTTAATTATTAATTTTAAAATTATTCTATTCGATTAGAAAAGGTTAAATTAAATCTTTCTTTAGGAGGAAAGTAGTATTCTAATTTGCAGCCGTAGAGGGTGCGGTACGCTGGTTCGGTGAGGATGTCTTAGGCAAAGGTCAAATGGTCAATTTAAGCCTCCTTTCGTTTAACCGTACAACTTTGAATCCTAATTTTCAAAGAAAGAAAAATTATCCGTTTGTAAAAAACATATTTAAGATTATATTATTTTATTTTAATTTAATACTATTTCAATTATTTAATTTTTTAATAGTGAACTATTAATTTTTTAATATAAAACTATTAATTTCATAAAGTCATTTAGCAGCTTAAATGGGAAAGGCTATTAATCTTATATTCAAAGGGTGAAAGCATTCATAGGACAGCATAACTTATGCTAGATTTTTTTATTATTTTTTAATAGGTATAGGGGTAGGACAGAAACATAATTTATCAAACTTAAGGAGCAGATTTATGAATAGATTAAACTTAGAGGGACATAAAAAAAACTAAAATACTTCTCTTCTAATAAAAACACTATTGAATGTAAAAATCTGTTTAAAGTACAAAATGAGTAATCCCAGATTTTCAGTTACTAGATGTAAGACCCCAACTTTTAATAAATAAAATTTAATTTTCTTTATAAATATTATTCTAAACAGTAAGGTGTTAAATTTATAAAATGTTAAAGTTAAGAATGATATGTGTAAAATATAAGAAACAAAAAAATTGTCGAAAAATATTCTGTAAAGTGCTCAAATTCTTTTTAATAAAAAAATTATCGTCGAAACTGTTACTTTTAACTATTAATCATAATTCTTTATGATTATTTTTCTAAATAGTGAAGTGCTTAATTGTTATAAATGATAGTTAAGGGTGTTATATGCAAATTATCTGATAAATAGTATGTCGGGGAATATTCTTTCTGTTGGGGAATATTATATTCGGTACTGTACGACGTCGTCGAAATGGCAATATTATCAACGATAGTGGGCCCCACAACGGGTTAACTGTCGGATATAGAAAGTGATAGAAATTGGCGGCAAAACTTTAACCGATAACTGTTGAAATACCCGGTGATAAAAAAGAACAGTAAAACGCGTTATTCCACAGTAGCACACGTTATTCCACAGTAGCACACGGTATTCCACAATAGCTCACGATGTTGCACAGTGTTTTATATTATTGATTCAATAATTGATAAAGTAGCAAGAACACAGTATCTTGATTCACTAATTGTTAAATAGCATCTGCATAATATATTTTACTATTTGTCACGACACTGTAACTCATATCATTTGATAGGATATTTTAGCATTATTGACAATGTCTAGAAATTCTGTCAAGGAAAGGGGTTATTTAATTGCGCGCCATTTTTATGGAAGACCCCCTCTTTCCTGGGAATAATCTGGTTGTCAGTATTGCGAGTATATGCTATCTGTGATATTAATACATTTAACACAATAATACAGAAAAAGGGATTTATTGTGATAATGGAGTTATTTTTATAATGGTTTTATCTTTTTGATAATGGAATTATCTTTTGATATAGGAAGAAAAAATGGATGGATGATATAAATGGAAGAAAAAATGGATGGATGATATAAACGGAAGAAAAAATGGATGGATGATATTAAAAGAATATGCCAAGGGTATAAGAGTAATAAACTAAGAAAATTTAGGGAAAAGACTAAAATGCCCTCACCTTGATTTTCCTATAAATAGGGAGGGTTTGCTTAAGAAATTTTCACACATTCATTGCTTATACTTTCTCTCTCTCTCTAAATTTCTCAAGTTCTCTTAGTGTGCTAGGCTATTGTGAGTATTTGTGAGAATACTAATATTATCCGAAGTTAGTAAACTTCATAGAAAGTAACATCCAGTCTTTTGTTAACGAAGGTAGGGAATATCATTTCTTTCATACTCATATATAATATCATTTGCTTTCATGTTCGTAAGTGATATTATACTCATAAAGGTTGTTATTCATTATGTATTAATTTGTGGGGATAACCTGTCCGTACGGATTGACGTATGCCTGGTGAATATCCTTTTGTATTCATTCCTTATTATTCCGTGGGAATAACCTGTATGTACGAGTGTCGTACCTGGTGAATACCCTTTGTATTCATTCCTTATTATTCTGTGGGGATAACCTGTATGTACGAGTGTCGTACCTGGTGAATAACCCTTTGTATTCATTCTTTATAAATCTGTGGGTATAATCTGTTCGTGCGGATTGACGCATGTCTGGTGAATAACCCTTTGTATTCATTACTTATTAATCTTTTGTGGAAATAACCTGTCTACGCGAATTATCGCATGACGGGTGAAAATCCATTTGCAGTTTCATATATTCTGTTATACTTGTATAACGTATCATTTCTTTTGTACTCTTTAAGGGATATCTTTTTCTTTCACATATCTCCATTTATGATAAGAAATCTTTGTTTGTTTCCAAAACCTTATTTTTAAATTGAGAAAATCCCTGAAAATTAGTAGAATATCCTTAATAGTTTGTGTTTCATCTAATATCTTTTCACTTGAATCTTTCTATTTCATTTTATACGTTATAGTTGAAGCATGAAATAATTTCTTGAATATCATTCTTGAATTTGACTCCACAATTTGGTCATCGTGTTGGCAATTTGGTCAATCTTTGATACTGATTAAATTATAGAGCTTTTCTTATCCTTAATCTCACTGTATCATTGTCATCATCCTCATCCTCATACTTAAATTGTGGTATTAGTTCTCTTTAGCCCGTAGTGCAAAGATGAACTGGCGTGACATGATTTTGACCAAACTGTATATTGGTATAATCATGACTTTTTGTGTTACAAACAAAGGCGTATGGTGAAAGTTCTCTTTGGCCGGTAGTGCAAAGATGAACTGGCGTTTGACATGATCATGACCAGTGATGTTACAAATAAATATCTTTGGCACGTAGTGCAAAGAGAGGTTGTTGAATAATAAATTGTTGATTTGGTTGTTCATAAACAGGAATTGTTGATTGGTGTTACAGGGATAAAATATTGGTGGTGATCCTTTAACTTATAGAAGATGGTAGATATTATAATCTACTTGACTCTTCTAATGGATTGTTCGTTCCGCTGCAGTTGTTGTTGTTGAACAAATATAATATCTTTAAATCTCTGATTTATTATTGTTGAAGATTAAAGATAATTTTTATTTTTCTTTATCTTAGTCATGATATTTTCTACTGGGCTATTTGAGCTCACCCTTTTCAGTTTTGTCCCATTGTTCTTCTCAGGAAAGGAAAATGTAGCTGGGACTAGCCGGGGAGTGGAGTGATGGTCCGAGTTAGTGGTTGTCCTCATCAAGTTATGGCATAGTTTAATAATAATTGTACTGGAGACTTAAAACATGTGTTGCCGTCTTTTTACGGCATTGTAATAATTTGGGTTTGGATACTGTGGTACCATATGGTACGATATTTATATGGAAAGTCACAGTATGTGTGTGGTCGTATTTTGCAAGACAAATATTAGTTGTAAATGGAAAAATTCGTATTTGTATTTTTGTAGAATGTTATTGGCGACTCAAAATGGGTTGTGTGGACCTATTTTGGGGGCGTCACAGTATTCCACAGTAGCACACGATATTTCGCAGTAGCAAATGCACAGTATTTTATATTATTGAAACAATAATTGTCATAATAGCGAATGCACAGTATTTCATCTTATTAAACTAATAATTGTCATAGTAGCAAATGTATATTATTTCATATTATTGAACTAATAATTGTCACAGTAGCAAATGTATAGTATTTTCACATTATTGAACCAATAATCGTCACTGTAGTAAGGGTAGTAATAAAAAGTTATGTAATTAAAAGTTACGTAATTAAAAGTCACGGATATTAAATAGTTGGACAAGCTCATTATTTGAAGAACACTGATATATGTGATATTAATACATTAAATTATAATGCAGAATATGGATAATATAATAATAATTGTGAATCTTTCTGTTGAATTTTAACCGTTATATTTTGAATCCTTAATAGTTGGTGTTTTTTCTAATATCTTTTGACCTGAATCTTCCTGTTGAATTTTAACCGTTATATTTGAACTATGAACCTTAAATATTATTCTTGAACTCGAATCGATATTCTAGATATCGTATTGATAATTTAGACATTATTGGACTTTGGACAGATTAAATTACAAATCTCTAATGTTTATTCTTTATCTCATTATTCTTCTTATTTTAGTTCATCTTTTATATCATTGTTATTTGTACTAATCATCAGGACTTAAGTTGTTGTGAATGTCTTTGGCCTGGATGTAAAGACAATATAATTATTGAGTGTCTTTAGCTAGTGTGGTAAGAAGAACTATTGATTGACATGTGGCATAGGTGCAAAGAAGAACTGTTGATTGACATGATCATGACCATTGGTGTTACAATTGAATATCTTTGGTCTGGGTGCAAAGACAATATGATTGTTGAGTGTCTTTAGCCTATGCGTCAAGAACACGTGGTGAAAGTTCTTTTTGGCTTGAGTGCAAAGACAATATGATTGTTGAGTATCTTTAGCCGGTGTGACAAGGACACATGGTGAAAGTTTTTTTTAAGCTGGGTGCAATGAGGAACTATTGATTAGTATGATCATGACCATTGGTGTTACAATTGATTGTCTTTGGCCTGGGTGCAAAGACGATATGATTGTTGAGTGTCTTTAACATGTGTGGCAAGAACACGTGATGAAAGTTCTCTTTACCCTAAGTGCAAAGAGGAACTATTGATTGACATGATCATGACCATTGATGTTACAGTTGATGAAATCTTGATGGTGAATTTTTAAATACGAAAAGATAATAGACATTATGGTCTATTTGATGGTGAATTTTTAAATAACAGAAGATAGTAGACATTATGGTCTATTTGATTCTTCTAATGGATTGCTCATTCCGCTGCAGTTATTTGTTGAAAACTTATGTTGTCTATTATTTTCTAAATTTTTGATTTATCACTGTTAAAGGTTAAGGATAATTTATTCTTCGTTATTTGAGCCATGATATTTTTTATTGGGTTATTTGAACTTACCATTTTGTTTCATAATTCATTTCAAGAAATAAGAGTGTAGCTAGGGCTAGCAAGAATAACAAAGGAATGGAATGATGGTGCGAATTAGTAACTATAGTAGTCCTCACCAAATTGTAAAATAGTGTAAAAGTCTAGTTGGGGCTAGTAGAAAGAACAAAGGAATGAAATGATGGTCCGAATTAGTAACTATAGTAGTCCTTATCAAGTTATAAAATAGTATGATAATAATTATAATAAAAATTTAATGTGTGTATTGTCGTGTTATACATTGTACTGCAATAGTCAAAAATATAAAAATTTATATATATTGTTTGTATTTTAACGACTCAAATTGATGGTGTAGACTCGAATTTGAAGTCGTCAAAGTAGGTATCTCAAATCTATTAGATATAGATATGAATCCAGATTTTAAAGAGATAATAAAACTGTTGTGCTAATAACCAAAACCAAACCAAGATAGCTAATATTTAAAAAATCCGTTGGATAATATTGAGGAATAACAAGCTCTATATTTTGTTTGATAGAAAAGAATAAAATCTGTTATAGATTTTGATTAAAAAAATAAAATAAAAAAATTACCCCTAAATTTTTGGTTATAAGATTGAAATAAAAACTGTTTTAGAGAAATATGGAAAGATATAGTTTTTAAAACAGATTTATCCTTTATAAATACCATCTCTAACAATTAACTAGTCGTTATGGATAAGGTTTGTTTTAAGGAAAACACATCCGAAAGAGCTAACAAAAAATATAGATAAGACTAAAAATCCAATTTTCTTTAGCAAAAAATAAAAAATATAAATAAAATCCAATTTTAAATTAAACATCCTGGTAAAATTCAATTTTGCAGGAATATGTTTTATATCCAATTTGAACTATAAATAAAGAGTAATGCGAGTAGTCTTAAATTTTTTGCCTCAAATGATGTGGTATTGAATAAAATAAATGTAGTTTATGATGTAGCCAAACACAAGAGAATTATCCAACCAATGTAATGATGACACATCATTTGAAATATATTTTGAGACCAAAAATTTGAGACTCATAAATATTACCCATAATTAAATCATTTTATTCCTAAAGCATCTCCATTTACCATATGCTAGTAGAGGTACATAACATTAATTCATGTACTGCAAAATTCTAAAATTTCACAAGAAATGGTGTGACTTCTAAAATGAACATACAAAGCAGCTAAAGTTAATCTTGTTCCTACAAAGAACAAGCAAAATATGTATTTCGATAGAAAATCTCAAAAACAGAATTACGGACATGCATACATTCGGTCATAAGATAAACCACCACACACAAAAGTAATTTTTTAGTCTCCACTCATTTAGCATATTTTATATATATATATACACACACACACACATAAGTGTAAATTCAAATATTTCTTATACAAAATGGAAAGTTAATACCAAGGACCCTAAATCGGGGGGGGGGGGGGGGGGGGGGGGGGGTAAGTACTTAAATATATTAATCTTTCTTGCAAGTTTACTTCTTTGCCAAACTCAAATAAGGACTCTTGATCTTAACTCATGTATTTATTTTGAAATTCTTTTTTTAGTTTGGATTATGAATATTTATTTTTGTTAATTGCTATTGTCACAGTAGAGAAGATATTTTCAGCAATGAATATTGTTAAAATCACTCTTAGAAACTAAATGGACGACAAATACATCGAAAATAATATATTTGAAACTGTTGATAATGAAATTATCTTTGAACATTTTCAAGCTATGGGGTCTAGGAGGATGACATTGTGATTTGAAAACATTATTATGATTAATTAATATTAAGATTAATTCAAGTTTTATTTATTTAATTTTAACAAAATAATTAGTTAAAATCCGCCCCTACTGGGTCTAAATCCTGGTTCAGTCCCTACTCACATTTATCATGGGATTATATAATCTCTCATAAATAGTCTTAAGAATGACAAAAAATAATCCATAAGATTATTTAAAGGACTATAAATCCTCCTTCATAAGATAAAATAATTTGGAAACTAGCTATTTTTTTAGAATTTTTTTTTTTTTTTATAAACCCAAAAATATCATTGCACAATATATACAACAACAGCTACAGGACATATATATACCATACAAACATAACTAACAAAATAGCATTCACTACTAAACATATCAGAGTATTTCTTTAAACTAATGAAAAAGCATGAGCCAGAAGCAGGGGCTGTGGCTCCATTGAAATTTTACCAATTCTTTTTAGCAGGATTAAAACTTCATAATTTCCTACTGCTAAAGTGAATTACAAATATACTTCTTCTGTTTTATAAAAAGAATTTCATTTATAAATATTTTAGATGTATTTATATTTCATATTTATAATTCGCTATGATGGTACAACAATAAATTATCATGATAAACTTCTGGGTATTATGTCATTTTATAGTATAATCGATACAAAGTTAACTCTTTATATGAAATGAAATAAATTGTCAAATAAGATCATTTTTCTGATATGACCGCAGAATGAGCAAATCTAATGGAGTTGAAGAAGACATGTTAAACTAATGAAATAAATGAGAGAGGGGGAAAAGAAGGTAATAATTCTTAATTGTTTCTTTTAGCTCCCTACTCAAAGTCTCAAATGCTTCCAATGGTTCATTTCTCCCTTTGCTTTTCCACACACCAAACATTAACCTCTACTGGTGTCTACCAACATATCCTCTACTCTCCCTCTAATTTTCTTTAGTTTGTCTTTTGAGTATACTGTATATTATTGAGTTGTTATATCTTGTGATAATATATTAGGATTTTTGTTATGATAAAATATAATTGTACATTATCTAAATATAAGTATACATATATAGATAAATTATAAATGTAGTAAGGGATAGAGTCACTATAGGGCCTCAGGCCCGGTCTACCCTTAATTTTTTGAATCTTCTTTTATATCTATAAAATTTTGATATTTTTATTTTAATCTCCCAAAATTTGTAAAAAATAAATAAATTAAATAGTTTATAATACTCTTTGAAAAAAAAATTAAGAAGGTACTTTCTTTATTTTAAATATAAGAATTATTTTAATTTTTAAATTATTTTTGGGTATCATAATATGAATATCAAATTTTATGACCTCTTTTTGCTCCACTTCGTGTACGATAAAGGGTCCATATATAATGCACTACAAAAAAAATATAAAATTGTCCACAAAATTTAGACCGCGGTGCCTCCATATCCTACTAAATGATATATTCACAACTTTACACTATTATGTCTTGACCTTCTTGAATAAAAAATTATGACTTCATTCCTGTATGTACTTATTCACAAGTTGTAGTTTTGTCGCAAGATATAACATTTTCTTATAGTATTTCTTCCGTTTCTAAAAAATAGTTTCATAAATATATATATATTAAAATTATGAATATTAAAGATATATTTTTGTTCATGAATACTCTTAAAAAAAGTGTGATATAGTGAAATTAATGGTAATAAATTTAGAGACATGATGTCATTTTAATGTCAATTTTTAGCTATTTAAAAGGAAAATCTTGGAATCGAATGCGATATAGGCCTTGGAATATTAAAAATTTGTTGCATCAAGATCATCTTTTGAACCAACTATAATTTAAGAGGTTGCTCTGATATTCAAGCCCTCTATTGGATTTGAAAGGAGTGACCATCCTACCGAATAAATTGTCAAATAATATTTTATGACTTGGAGGACTTATATCTAGTTTCTTGGTTTAAGAAAATGACCAATAATCTCACATTTTATGATCTATAATTGATGATCATTCACCAAACAAATTAAATGTTTAAAAAATTGAGATTATTTAGTATAAACTTATAAAAAATAAAACAATTTGTTGGTTTTTTGTTTAGTATAAAACTAGTCAAAAATGAAAGCTTACTTTTCCTGTGGAATTGATATATTATAGTGAAGGGGGATTTGACAATAAAAAAGGGGGTTCTTTACAGAAATATACAACAATTAGTTAAAAATTACAAGATTAATGCACAAATAAAATAATTACAAAAAGAGTGCAATAAGGACAAATTAATTACAAAAAGAGGGCAACAAATTCAAACCATTCAATTTCACATTAATAAGGAAACCTAAAATTAAGGACAAATATCCGCTATAACTAATAATTTAAATTCAAATGTTTGAGATCTAACAACAAAAATAAATCTATAATTCAAAATTCAAATCAAAAGGAACGAAAAACAAAAAAATTATCTTATCTATCCTAATCTTCATCTTCCTCATCATCTTCCTCCGTCGCCTCCTCACCCTCTTCATCACCGCCGCGAATCTCCGCCACCTCCCCTTCATCATTCTCTTCATCATCATCCTCCGCTGCTAATCTGCACGAAAAAACTAGTTATTACACATTCACAAATTGGTTACCTCCATACTAGTTTTTGGTTACCACCATACTAGTGTTTGGTTACCTATAGTTACTGCACGAAAAAACTAGTTACTACACATTCAGGAATTGGTTACCTCCATACTAGTGTTTGGTTACCTAGATTTACTGCACAAAAAAACTAGTTACTACACATTCAGGAATTGGTTACCTCCATACTAGTGTTTGGTTACCTAGATTTACTGCACAAAAAAACTAGTTACTACACATTCAGAAATTGGTTACCTCCATACTAGTGTTTGGTTACCTCCATACTATTATTTGGTTACCGCCATACTAGTGTTTAGTTACCTGGATAAATCGAAAAATCCAACCATGAACGTGAAGATTCCATTGACGCCACCATGAACACGAAAACTTCATTGACGCCACTATGAGCTTATCGGCGATGGTGTAGAAGGGATCGACGGAGAAAATGAAGGAGAGGGGAGGGGGGAGGGAGGGGGAGGCAGGCGGGGAAGGGAGGAGGGAGGGAGGAGGCGGGGGAGGGAGGAGGCGGGGAAAGGAGGAGGGAGGAGGGAGGAGGGAGAAAAGAACCCAACTTGAAAAATAAAGGTTTTCAAATGGAAGAGAGAGAAATAACAAATGATTTGGTATCCCTTTAATTATGGTAACAGTTACCATAATTAAAACTAATTAAGATGCACTGATTTTGTAAATTAAATATTGAAGATGCACTAATTTTGAAAATATTTTATATATACGCTTATGTTGTAATAGTTTTTAAAAATGTACTAGTAAATGTAATTCTCACTAAAAAAGGTGGGCCAAAAAATATGGTTATTTACCTATTTATTTTTCATGTTTTGGCACGTTGTGCATCATAATGGAATCCAATTATCCAGTAGTTTATGCCAAGCCGACAAGAGAGATAAAATATTACGGTCAATCAAACTCACCGGTCAATAATTATTTTGTAGGTTATCAATAATTCTAGGTCGATCGACACCAACTGTACAATATTGTTTTGTATATGTATCCAAAAATATACTTAAATTATTTTTTTTATAAAAATTTTTATACCAATAAATCATATAAATTATTTGGAAGTCAAAACCAAAAAAAATAAAAAATTTCACAGGTCGCCAAAGGGTCGCCCAAAAGGGTCGCCGTAGAAGGACTCGTAGGTTATATATTAGAGCGGTTCTACCGCGACATTGGGGGAATACTGTTTTGTATATGTATTCAAATTATACTTAAATTATTGTTTTTTTTTTTAAATTTTAGTTTCAATAAATCATATAAATTATTTTGAACTCAAAACAAAAAAAAACCAAAAAAAAAAAAGTCGCTAACAATGTCACAAAAAAATGTCGCCCTAGACTTATTGTATATATTATAGAGCACTTATTAATTATATTTTTTTAATATAATTTTCTATTCCAGAAACTACACAGCACAAATTTTCTTGATAAAATATTTTTCAAATGCCTTAAAATTCGTTGTAATTTAGAAGATGACTGAAAAGTGTGTTAGTATTAATTTACAGTGATACTTAAATTAGGTTAGATTAAGGTTAAAGGAAAACTTTCTTAAAATGTGCCCTTTGGTCGAATTATGATGATATCCGTTATTATTTGAATAGTTTTTAGGATAAAATATTTTGAAATATTTTTAACACTTAAATGTAATTCTTTTCATTTTTATTCATATAATTTATTTTGTACCTAGCCCATCTGGTTTAATAAAAATGGCAATTAATCAATTTTAGTCATGTCGCTCATTCGTTTGTCACAATGGCTTTTTTGTTTACTGGGTTTTATTTTTGGTTAAAGCCTTAAAGGAGGTTCACCTTAACTCTATCGAACATGTAATTCAAATATTCATGATGAATAAACTTTCTCGGACTTAAAAAAAATAAAAAAAATAAAAATGCTTGATATGTTTTTAAAAATTCTTACTCCATACATGTTTTAAGAGGCTTCACAGGAGAACAAAAAATGAGAAGCTATCGTACATTATAAACAGTCTCTCAGTTTCAAATTATTTGATCATTGTTGATTTTTTAAAGACATTTTAAGAGATTTTAAAACTTAGAATTGATATAGATTCTTTTAATTTTAATCAATAAACTGATGAATATTGTAAACTATCTGAAAAGTATTACTCATTGTAAGTTTTATTTAATGAGTTATCTCAATTTTAAATTTAAAAATGTCACAAATTAATTTTTAAGAGTTAATAATGGTTATATAATTTACAACGAGAAGTATGTAATTTGTCCATAGTTTAAAATTTTGAATTTCATATAGTTAGTTGTATATATAAAATATAGTAAAATTATTGATTTCTTTTGAAATATTTTTTTAAGACTATTGAGCCCCTAATTTCTCTAATTTCAATTAAAAAATGACACTTACATTGGAATTGATGCATTTTTGCTCTTGTGAGAACAAAAGGAGTATTATAATTTATAAAAAAGGAAAAACTTGGGCACACTTTACAAACTAAGCAGTTAGCTACGAGACGGCATATTAATTGCCGTTTTACTAAAACAAAAATTTCCAAATTCAAGTCTACTTTGTTATTCCCTTAATATTCCCGCTGCACTAAGTGACCATCCCAAATTCTTCTACCTTTTTACTTTTCTTCTTCTTCAATCAAACTTGCATCTCAAAGCAATTGCTCCGAAAGTTGTCAAGTGGTGCTAATTCTATTTTTTCAATTAATTTTAACATACATGTCTAAAATAAGAGATTACCCTAGAAGTTCTTGGATAACAAGCTTTAAACCCATATATAATCTGGAACAAGAAATCGAAAAGATGAGAGATGAGATTTTTGTGAAAGACGAGAGAAATCAAAATATAAAAAACGAAATTGAAAAGTTAACACTTTCATTCACCGGATAAAATACTGTCCATAATAAGTACGAACCCATGTGACCAAGCTCGATCTCGCTTGAATGATCACGTCCATGGTGATTAAGTCACGAGTGTGGAAGTTTGAATATGATAATTTGGGGGAATATGTTATAGTGCAGTTGGAAGAAAAAAGAAGTGAAGGAATAAGGCTATAGTAATTTAGAGAAATTTATGTCATAGTTCGGCGAGAAGATAGAGGTGAAGGAGCAGTGCCTTTTTATTTGTTTAGTAAAATGACAACTGTTATGTCGTTTCGTAGCTAACTGCGCTGTTTGTGAAGTATGCGTGTAGCTATGTCCTTATAAAAATTTATAAGTTAACCTTTTGATCATGTGGATTGTCAGGACAACCCTTAATCTCAGTTTTCATCTATGCAAGAAGGATTTTGATGGTTTTGCCTATAAATCAGGCCACAACTTTTATACGTATCTATAAAATTATACAAATACTGAAATTATGAGAATATTGTAATAAACCCACCACTTATGGGCCTGAACATAATGGGCCGCTTTAACATATTCGGGGCTGGAGTCTCGGCCACACCCATCATATGCTCTGATGGACGCTCATTCGAATCACGAATCAAACCGGGCTTTGAGGCCCAAATTTATGGGTTATCACTATTGTCAATTGGTTAAGAATCAAAAGGGTCAGACTTCTTAAACTAAGGTAAATTATTGATTTATTAGAGAACTAAGAATTGAGCCACATTATGCGTCATCCTCAAGCTAGGTTATGATTTAAAAGATCATGCAATGATCCAATGGTGTAAATCTTGGGGAAGTTTATATATAGTAATGAGAGTCTGACTATAAGACCTTTAATTTCTTCAAAAAGTGTTGGAGTATAACAGTTGAGTCTTATTTTATTTTTGAATTTTTGGCCCATTTAAAATTGGTGAAGTTGGCCTTCACTTTGGATAAGAATAAGAATTTTTACTTAACTTAAGTTTAAGTTTAATTAGATACACTAGTAGGTGAAGGAACAATGCCTTTTTATTTGTTTAGTAAAACGACAATTGCGATGTCGTTTCGTAGCTAACTGCATTGTTTGTGAAGTATATATGCGTATAGCTATGCCCATATAAAAAACTATAAGCTAACCTTTTGATCATGTGGATTGTAAGGACTACCCTTAATCTCAATTTTCATCTATGCAAGAAGGATTTTGATGGTTTTGCCTGCAAATCAGGCAATAACTTTTATACGTAACTACAAAATTATACAAATACTGAAATTATGAGAATGCTGTAATAAACCCACCACTAGCACTTTGGGCTCGAACACAAACTATGGGCCGCTTTGACATATGCGGGGCTGGAGTCTCTGCCACGCCCATCATACGCTCTGATGGACGCTCATTCGAATCACGAATCAAACTGGGCTAGCTATGAGGCCCAAATTTATAAGTTATCACTATTGTCAATTGGTTAAGAATCAACGGGGTCACACTTCTTAAACTAGGGTAAATTATTGATTTATTAGACAGCTGCGAATTGAGCCACATTATGCGTCATCCTCAAACTAGCTTATGATTTAAAAGATCATGCAATGATCCAATGGTGTAAGTCTTGGGGAAAGTTATATATTGTAATGAGAGTCTGACTATAGGGCCTTTAATTTCTTCAAAAAGTGTTGGAGTATAACAGATGAGTCTTGTTTTATTTTTGAGTTTTTGGCCCATCTAAAATTGGTGGAGTTGGCCTTCACTTTGGGTAGGAATAAGAATTTTTATTTGACTTAAGTTTAAGTTTAATTAGATACACTAGTAAGAGAAGGAACAGTGCCTTTTTATTTGTTTAGTAAAACGACAATTGCTAGTTGTTTCATAGCTAACCGCGCTGTTTCTGAAGTATATATGCGTGTAGCTATGCCCTTATAAAAATTTATAAGCTAACCTTTTGATCATATGGATTGTCAGGACCACCCTTAATCTCAGTTTTCATCTATGCAAGAAGGATTTTGATAATTTTACTTACAAATCAGGCAACAACTTTTATATGTAACTACAAAATTATACTAATACTTAAATTATGAGAATGTTGTAATAAACCCACCACTAGTCCTTTAGGCCCGAACACAAACTATGGGCCGCTTTAACATATGTGGGGCTGGGGTCTCGGCCACACCTATCATATGCTCTGATGGACGCTATTTTGAATCGCGAATCAGACCGGGCTTTGAGACCCAAATTTAAGGGTTATCACTATTGTCAATTGGTTAAGAATCAACAGGGTCAGACTTCTTAAACTAGGGTAAACTATTGATTTATTAGACAGCTAAGAATCGAGCCACATTATACGTCATCCTCAAGCTAGCTTATGATTTAAAAGATTATGCAATGATCCAATGGTGTAAATCTTGGGGAAGGTTATATATTGTAATAAGTGTCTGACTATAAGGCCTCTAATTTCTTCAAAAGGTGTAGGAGTATAACAGCTGAGTCTTGTTTTATTTTTGAGTTTTTGGCCCATTAAAATTAGTGGAGTTCGCCTTCATTTTGGATAAGAATAAGAATTTTTATTTGACTTAAGTTTAAGTTTAATTAGATACACTAGTAGGTGAAGGAACAATGCCTTTTTTATTTGTTTTGTAAAACAACAATTGCTATGTCATTCCGTAGCTAACAACGTTGTTTGTGAAGTATATATGCGTGTAGCTATACCCGTATAAAAATTTATAAATCTAACATTTTGATCATGTGGATTGTCAAGACCACCCTTAAACTCAATTTTCATCTATGAGAGAAGGATTTTGATGGTTTTGCCTACAAATTAGGCAACAACTTTTATACGTAACTACAAAATTATACAAATACTGAAATTATGAGAATGTTGTAATAAACCCACCACTAGCCTTTTGGGCCCGAACATTTAACATATATGGGTTGGAGTCTCAGCTACGCCCATCATATGCTCTGATGGACGCTTATTCGGATCACGAATCAAACCGGGCTTTGAGGCCCAAATTTATGAGTTATCACTATTATCAATTGGTTAAGAATCAACAGGGTCAGATTTCTTAAACTAAGGTAAATTATTGATTTATTAGACAGTTGAGAATTGAGCCACATTATGCGTCATCCTCAAGCTAGCTTATGATTTAAAAGATCATGCAATGATCTAATGGTGTAAATCTTGGGGAAGGTTATATATTGTAATGAGAGTGTGACTATAGGGCCTTTAATTTCTTCAAAAAGTGTTGGAGTATAATAGATGAGTCTTGTTTTATATTTGAGTTTTTGGCCCATGTAAAATTGGTGGAGTTGGCCTTCACTTTGGGTAGGAATAAGAATTTTTGTTTGACTTAAATTTAAGTTTAATTAGATACACTAGTAGGTGAAGGAACAATGTCTTTTTATTTGTTTAGTAAAACGACAATTGCTATGTTGTTTCGTAGTTAACTGTGTTATTTCTGCAGTATATATGTGTGTAGTTATGCCCTTATAAAAATTTATAAGCTAACTTTTTGATCATGTGGATTGTCACGACCACCCTTAATATCAGTTATCATCTATGCAAGAAGGATTTTGATGCTTTTACTTACAAATCAAGCAACAATTTTATACGTAACTACAAAATTATACAAATACTGAAATTATGAGAATTAATGTTGTAATAAACCTAGGCCCGAACACAAATTATGGGCTGCTTTAACATATGTGGGGTTGGAGTCTCGGCCACGCCCATCATATGCTCTGATGGACGCTTATTCGGATCACGAATCAAACCGGGCTTTGAGGCCCAAATTTATGGGTTATCACTATTGTCAATTGGTTAAGAATCAACAGGGTCAGACTTCTTAAACTAGGGTAAATTATTGATTTATTAGACAGCTGAGAATTGAGCCACATTATGCGTCATCCTCAAGCTAGCTTGTGATTTAAAAGATCATGCAATGATCTAATGGTGTAAATCTTGGGGAAGGTTATATATTGTAATGAGAGTCTGACTATAAGGCCTTTAATTTCTTCAAAAAGTGTTGGAGTATAAGAGATGAGTCTTGTTTTATTTTTGAGTTTTTGGCCTATGTCAAATTGGTGGAGTTGGCCTTCACTTTGGGTAGGAATAAGAATTGTTATTAGACTTAAGTTTAAGTTTAATTAGATACACTAGTAAGTGAAGGAACAATGTATTTTTATTTGTTTAATAAAACGGCAATTGCTAGTTGTTTCGTAGCTAACCGCGTTGTTTCTGAAGTATATATGCGTGTAGCTATGCCCTTATAAAAATTTATAAGCTAACCTTTTGATCACGTGGATTGTCAGGACCACCCTTAATCTCAGTTTTCATCTATGCAAGAAGGATTTTGATGATTTTACTTACAAATCAGGCAACAACTTTTATACGTAACTACAAAATTATAAAAATACTAAAATTATGAGAATGTTGTAATAAACCCACCACTAGCCCTTTGGGCTCGAACACAAACTATGGGTCGCTTTAACATATGCGGGATTGGAGTCTCGGCCACGCCTATCCTATGCTCTGATGGACGCTCATTCGGATTACGAATCAAATCGGGCTTGGAGGCCCAAATTTATGGGTTATCACTATTGTCAATTGGTTAAGAATCAACAGGATTAGACTTCTTAAACTAGGGTAAATTATTGATTTATTAGGTAGTTGAGAATTAAGCCACATTATGCATCATCCTCAAGCTAGGTTATGATTTAAAAGATCATGCAATGATCCAATGGTGTAAATCTTGGGGAAGGTTATATATTGTAATGAGAGTCTGACTATAGAGCCTTTAATTTATTCAAAAAGTGTTGGAGTATAACAATTGAGTCTTGTTTTATTTTTGAGTTTTGGGCCTATGTAAAATTGGTGTAGTCGGCCTTCACTTTGGATAGGAATAAGAATTTTTATTTGACTTAAGTTTAAGTTTAATTAGATACACTAGTGGATAAATTCGTGCGAGCCACGGACCTATTTAAATCTTAACATGTAAAATTTATCTAAACATTAGTATTATAAATTATAGAACATGTGTTATATATACATTGTTAATTAATATATTCATGCACTGACCACGAAATTTAGACTTAAGTAAAGTAGAAAAACATTGTGAATGTTTTTTTTTTTTTGTTAAAATTCATAAATCATCTTTAACTGCAATGTATTTAAAATTTTATAAATTAAATTTTTAAAGAGTTAAAAGTTTCCCTAATTAATTTTGTATAGAAGAAGAATAATTACTCGATTTGAGTGTGGGATTTAATGCCATATAGTTTTGAACCTCTTTCTCCCTTTCTCAATAAATTCTTTCTGGAAGTATGTATTTATATTTACATATTCCATACCATTTGTGAAAGATTTAATGTTTGGTAAAAGTGAATGAGTGAATTTATGTACCAACCGAGTCGATCACAGAATTATAAAATTAAAATTAAATTAGATGTCCTACTTTTATAGAGATTAATTTATGATTTCCTCGATTAAAAACACATTTATGACATGTTACAAAAGTTTAATTGTACAAAGAGGTGCTTTATGAAACAACTTATGTCGCAGAGATTTTCTTTTGTTCATTTCAAAATTGTAGAGATATTTTTATTTTTTAATTATAAAGTGAAATAAAATTTTTAACATACAATTACTCTTGTTGATGATTTCTTTTTTAACAAACCTTAAGAACAATACCTGGAAAGATTTATATAAGTCTTTCAAAAATATATATAACATGGTGGGACACCCTTATAATTTTATCCAATTACATGTATTAATGTATTTTGCAATTGTAATTCGATAAAAAAATTTTACACTACGTAGCAAGACTCTCTTACGTGCATGATAGAGTTGAGGAAATACCTACCCTATCCAAAAATAAATTTTGTTATAAACTATCATGATCTAAGTTAAAAACAACTATCAAAGACATGTCACATTCAATATTTAATATATTTGCAATTACTTATCACCATAATCGAAATAAACTATCTACATGAAGATCTAAGGAGAATTCATCATTAATGGTTGAAATTTATTTATTTATTCTTAAATTCATTTACACCTATTTATCATTTTTGCAAATTATTAACCTCAAATTCCTATTTGAACTAATTAGTTAAAGGAACGCAATGCAAGATTAGGGGTGTACAAAACTTCACATTCCAAATAGTGCCAAATTTTGTTGTGAGAAAACTATATGATGTTAATTTGTTATGTAATCTAATTAATTTATGATTTAATCTTCCATTAAAGATAATTAAACCCCTAACTCTTCTTAGAAGCTCAGCGCCTCAGCCCCATTTTTCCATAAAATACTCTGTGGTCGCCACATGTAACCCCCCTTTCCAACCGATTTCCACAAACCCCTCTAGCTCAAACACCAAAACACGTACTACCCTTACCTTATCACAACACACATCTCCATGCGCACATCTTTTATGCCCAAAATACCCCTCTGAGCTGACACGTGTCACTATCACATTTGTCACTCCACTTAATTTTATAAACTACATGCATATCACCCCTATCCATCACCCTATATATATAAATTCATTTCCTACCCAATTATTCACCACTCAATTCTTTTCCAAATTACAACCTCATGCACAAGAAGAAATATAAACATATAAAAGAACCCTAAATTCTATACGTCTGGTTAGCTTTTTAGGGTTCCATCAATTGTCCCAAAAAGGTTGTCACCATGAGCCCTACCCCATTCAACAACACCACATTACATGCAAAGAAAGAGTCCCAGAACATGTGCCCATCTCCTCTAAAGGCCAACAAGGACTCCCATTTCATCAAGAAATCACCCACCTCCTCGTCCTCCTCTTCATCCTCCATGGTAAATGGTGTCGCTGCGGCCACAACCACCAATGCACCGTCGCCGCAGCGACACCCGGTGATCATCTATACACATTCCCCAAAGATCATCCACACGCATCCACGTGACTTCATGGCATTGGTTCAAAAGTTGACCGGGCTTTCGAAATCCGAGGAAGATCGAGTACTTACAAAAACTCCAAAATCCGAGCCGGGAAATGATAATACAGAAGAAAATCATCATCAACAACATCAGCATAATAATAACAATAATAAAAACCCTAATAAAGGTATTATGAATGATGACAATGAGTCTACTTCTGTGATCACGGATGAGAATGGCAGCAATTCAATGGGTGATGGTCAGGTTAATTCTTGTTTTGGCCCTCCTATTTTTGATCCTCCAAATCCTTGTTTTAACAATATTCCATTTTTTACCCCAAATTCTTTAGATTTATTATGCTCAACCCAACCTTATTATAACTACCCTGATTCAATGTTTTTTATGCCCTCTATGAGAAACTCTATCTCATCTTCCACATTGGAAGGATTGAAAGAGTTTCCCGAGTTTCAATGAGGAAGAACAATTTCAATTTTTTTGAGGATAATTCATATGACTATCTTCTCCTTGTTTTGTTGGTAGAATTTTGATTTCAGCTTTTTCATACAAATAATTTTCTTTATTCTAATTTAAATCCTTTGTTATTTTATTTTATTTTTTTTGAAGAAATTTAAATTCTTTTATAGAACTTTAATTCAAGTTTGTTAGTTTCAAATTTTTTGATGGTTTTTTTTTATTCTTTATACAAAAAAAAATAGTTATTTCTTTAGTTTATTATTCCGGGGAAAAGAATAGAAATTCTTTGAGGAATTTATTGGTTGTCATCTGGTGCCCATGAAATAATAGTAATTTTTTTCTTCATTGTAACGGAGATATATTGGATTTTATTATATCCATTTCATTTCTTGGTGACATTTATACATGTCAATGTTCATTTTATTGGTTTATCACTTTATTGAATGTGCCTGTGGAATGGAAAAAGTAAAAGAAATAGAAACAACGGAAAAAAGAGAGTTAAGCTTTACGTTTATTAACATTGAAATTGAGGAGAGAGTGAAAGAGAGAATAATTCATTTAGATATTTATTTACTTTTTCTAAGCACTGAATACTAACTAAAATAAAATATTTTAATAAAAATATTAAATAATTACAAATTCGGACATTACAATGACACTCCCGGTAAACAATCATAAAATTTTTTTGAGACCACATGAATAATTAATTTTTTATGGACTAATGGTGTACATTACGAGAATAAATAGACGTGGCGTATGGAGTGACAGATAAAACGAAAGTTTTATTTACAAAAAAAAATCTTACTAAATTAAATAACAAAGTCACGCTGCTAGGTGTAACACAATTATTAAAAATTAATTTTTCAAATAACTATATATGCATCTATGCTGAAAGTAGTTTAAATGGTGGAAACTACAGTTTACGAAGTCTCAATTCTCAGATTGATTTACTGTTTCAAAATAATTTGGCTGCCCTGGGTGATTTAATCTAAAACTTTTGGTTGAATTCCTATTGCTCCCCTATGAGGTGGTAGAATTGATTGTATTAGTTTCTACTTCAGTAAAATCAAATTAAGTTTGTATCGAAACAATGGGGAGAAAAAAAAAAGAATAAAAAGGGAGGAGTAAAAGAAGCAGCACGATGAAGATTTAATCATATTTCTTGTCAGACTATAAACTTTTTGCCGTATATGTTTCCGTTAACTAGCTATATGTTTCCGTTAACCAGCTTAATAACTCGTGCAAAGCACTAAACTGTACAAGTATAGATAAAAGCTTTGTATAAACATCATCAACAATATCCCTTATATATGAATGTGGATAATATTGACATCATAATGTTCCTCACATGTAATAACTTTTAAAATATATATTAACCAACTAAAAAGTTTCAGATAAGGCAAACTCAAATCAATATGATTACTGTAACAATTCAGGTCAAATCGCGAGTCCGAATCAAATCGAATTAAATTCATCCAAAAAAAGTTTTAAACCACTAGCCTAATAGTATCTGAACAAAAACTTGAACTACTAACCTAATAGTATCTTTTTAAGTTATCTTAGCCCACCAAAACTCATATAAAAGATCATGACTTAAAGTATTGTTATTAGTAACTTAAGTCTTCTATTGGGACAAATTTTTCCTAGGATGCGAGCGCAAGACTCTGGTGTTACAATTACATTTGTCCAGGAACTTAAAACTTGAATCACATTGAAAAAACATAGCAGTAACTAGGCTCCCACAACTTATTTTTCTCATTCTTTTTTCGACCAGTTTGTTTCCTTTTCAAGTGTACACATTTACAAAATTACAATCCCGGAAAAACAGCCCAGGTATATCAGTAACATCAAAATACAAAACTGTAAGTATATTTGAAAATATAGTTACATTACTTCCTCTTTTTCTCTTCTTTAGCTCTGTCAAGAAAAACAGGAGCTGCTGGTATGCTGAACCACCATTCTCTCAACCTTCGCATCCATCTTTCTGTGCTGGCTCTCCTAAGAGGCGAGTACATTGTAAATCGCTCCAGGAAAACCAGTAGAATTATGTATTTACTTGGAATGAAGGCTAGAACCAACGCTGTGACTAAAAGAGCAATGGCAAACTTCTCACTTGCCTGAGGATAAAAACGCAGTAGCAGGATTAAACCTAAGATATATTATCTTGCATTGCAGAATTCTAAATGCAAAATAATGCTAAAATCTTAGTAATATTCAAGAAGTTTTCATTTTTTCAAGCGGGGGAAAACGAGAAATTTTCTACAAAGGGAAGCAGCCCATATCAATTAGCATTTGTCAAGATTATTGCAGTTTTTTCATGTGTACTATTGTTTACCACTAGGTCCACTACCAATCCCTTTTGTTTACTGATCCCGGATTAGATACGACAAGTCTTTCTTTCAGTTTATCTGGTGGGGATCACTAGCACGTTGTAACTGCACAGTTTCTCGTTTGACCAACCGGGTTCAATAAACAAACACCTTTTGTCTCACAACTCAAGTTTTACCCCTTTCATCCCCTAAAGAGGGATGTACAGTGATCAAATCCTCTCAGGGACACAAATAAATTTAAAAAATGCACTGCATTAGTTGGTGAGAATCCTGGACTCGTCAAGTGTTGCCATTCATGGTGCTTCTTTTATAACAAATGAAGAACATAAACAAAATTTGCAAAGCTGAAAGGGTTAAGCAAACGAGACCTGTGGGAAAATGGAGAATAGCAAGGCGCGAAACTTGAGGAGAACAATATTTCCATCCTGGATTAGCTCTTCTGCTTGGGAAATTGCGTTCTGAACAGCCAGAAGCTGCTCCATAGTGTTCATTGCCGGTGGGGCTATGACTTTGAGTTCATCAACTGGCCTTCCTTGGTTACAACACCGTGTGATCACCATAAAGATCGCGAAGAAGATGAGCAGTAATGCGAAGGCATAACCCAGCCATCCCCTGCAAAAGAATATTGAGTTGCTTTCTTTTGTAAATAATATACAAATGTCTGTAACTATATTTTGAGAAAAATCAGATTATAAAGAAGCATTTGCAGGGGGGAAAAAAACATAAAAGGTCTATATTATGATTTTCCATTTATCACTTCTTAAAAGAATGATTTTTCATTTATCCCAACCATTTTTTAAGTGTAAACCCATTCTACAAAACACCCCATGCCTTTTCTGTAAATTAGATAAAATAAAAACGATATAGACAAAAACAAGTCGAACGCTGATAGGAACATGCTTTCTTATAGATTTAAATTACTAATGTCTAAATTACTTTAAATTTCATAGATGCATGCTTTCTTATAGATTTAATTTAAGGATGATAGCTAAGCACCCTATGAAACACGTAAAGTGATATAGATTGAGCATCATGGCGAGTGTTACGTATGTTTAACAGAGTTACGTACATTTAACATTAAGTGAATAAGACAAGATATGGAAAGCTTAAATGAATGCATTAGGTATTAAACTTCTCTGGAAAAAAGGATGCAGAAACTAGTCACTCAGATAACTATCTCACCTCCAAATGATATATGTGAAAACCAAACAGAACAAGGAAGACTTCAGAGGATCTTCCCAGTATACGAGAAAGAGAAGCAGACTCCCAAGTTCGACCACAGGAGACAGTAACTCCTGCATTATAACATGTAAAATAAAAATTTAAAAGACCGAAAAATAACTACCAGATGAAATTTCAGCTATAGACTGTATAAGAAAGAAGACAGGATTCATGTTCCCAACTGCCAATAAGTGAACTACTGGGCTATAACATCTGAATCACACATTCGTCTTTATTTTAATATGTTTACCACATTTAATACAATTGCTATCACGATTGATCTGAGTAAGGAGCGCACTACTTTTAGTGCTTATTATCATTCACACACTGTAGATATGTTCTGTTCCAAACTTCCAAACATTCAAATTCTAAATTCTATCGTGAAATAAACAAAGCAAATCATTAAAAATATTAGCACCACCTTCATCAGAGCCAAATTGGTATCGATGCCATCAACTTTGACTCCATCAACTGAAGCTTGGGCAAGCACCACTTTTTTATAGCTACTTCTAGATTCCTCAACTGCCTTTTCCAATGGACTCAACCCTCCTACAGCAATCTCACCAACAACAAGCTTTCTCTCGTTTGGAATATCCGCACTAGTTCCAAACACAAACCCCAAGTTAGAAGCCATCGACAAAGCCGATATTGAATACATACCCCTTCCAGCTTTAGTAGTATTAGTCCGCTCTAACAACCTTGTACTTGACATGCTTGCAAGTGTTTCCAGTATCAAATCTCCACCTGGAAGTTGATCACAAACATTGAACGTAAGAAGAGGCTCACAGCAAATAGGGGCCATAGAACTTATTTCCTTAATGGCATGAACCCGCAAAATGCCTAGTATGGCTTTCAAAAGTGCTTCATCACGTTCAACTCCGGTAATCTGGAACTTGCGTATAAATCTATGGACATACAAGATTTCCCGAATAATGGCCAGCCAATAGTCACGACGACTATGTCCCTTAAGCTCAGGGAACTCCATAACAACAGGTTCTGATCTACAACAGGAACCATAATAAATTTAAATTCAAAGTCATTTCCAGGAATATACGTAATCAGACAATAAGCCAAATTTAATATCAGACCATTGTATATAATTATATTAATATTGAGAAACTAAAGAAAAACAATTCGAAGGAATATAACAAGCAGATATGCATCACGCCTTACAAGGAAATTGACTTATACATGACCGCCTTGTCAAAAAGTCTAGTTCCCCATGGTCCTGTCAACTCAGGTTTAACAACCTGATTCAAATCATCAGACAGGTCATATATGTTTGCCTTGTCATAAGACACGACGCGAAGAGCTTCAAAGTAGAGAGCATGATCTGTTAGAATTAAGCGACCTGCAATCACAAATGTGCAACAAATTTTAATAAAAATTTAATGAATATTCAGAGTAGTTGCCACTACTTATTCCCTTCTTTATATTAAAATTTGTAGTCAGAAGTGGAATGTTATAAATCAACACTTCAACAAGGCAACCAACCAGGCCATGTAGAAATTCCCATGTGTTGAAGAACTGGCTGAGTGGTGACTGTTCCGTCTACTTCCAGAATCTTTTCCCCTCTTGCAGATCTTAAGGCAGAAAGGAGAGATGACTCTGATTGAGACTTTAATTTTCTTATTCCCCTGTAAGAATAACAAATCGAGATTGAGGGACTAGATTTGTGTCTCACCCTAGACATAATAACTATTATGAATTTTTTTTATAAACTAATGAGTTAAAGAAGGTAAATTCAGATAATAACCTACGTAATCATCACAACCATCTAATCAATGCTCAAACTAAAAAACAACAGAAAAACAACTATGAAGATATGAATCTGAGCTTGCAAGAATCAAGTTCTCTCAGCAAGAAAAATTGAATTAAAAGGAAGTTCATTAGTCAAATAAGTTAGATGTAATACTTAAAAAATGTTTTGTTTTTTAATTAGTACCATAATTTATCAGAAAATTATGAATCTAAAGGACATATAACATGTGAGCTTCTGGAACTACCCAGTATTGTAGCTTTCCCCAGGGATTTGGTTCTGAAACAGTACGACCTTTGCCAGGTACAAAATGAACTTGGTGATTTTTATTATAATTTAGTTTTACTTCAAATTGCAATCATAATGTCAAAACTCAGTACAGAATCCTGCAACATTATGTTTAAAGATTAGTAGAAAGCATGTCTTAATATATGCAGTAATTGAGCTTTACATAGGGACAACCGATAAAGGTAGTTGCAGTGAACTAGCTGATCTTCTGATGTGCTGTCAATTATCATGTTCGACGTTGCAACAACTAAAACATTATTTTGCCTAATTAATGTCAGCGAGAACTGTATCTAGAGCATAAAATTGATGAAGATCATATTAAACTTTTAGAGGAAAGTTATATCAGCAATTATTTAGTGCAAGTCTCTCTAATCAAAAAACCAACCTAAGTCAATGCTAGCTTAAATGTAAAGAAAATTTAGAATAAAAAAAGATACAGAAAAAAAAAAGAAAAAAAAGGGAAATAATTTCATGCTAATAATCTAAAGCTTCTGCCAACAAGTTACACTACTATAATTAACTACCTCACAAGAGAAAGCCATCAAGCAATTATCTGCATTCATTTCTCCCACTGAATAAATAAATTAATAGTCAAAGGAGCAGCGAATGGTACCTCTCTAATCCACTAAGATACTTATCATAGAAGGAGAACTGTAGCCGACCACCAGTTGACATGGTAAGAACCTCAAAAAGATTATCACTGATAATTACATTGGCAATGATAGGAACTGCTGGAGCAATTCGAGAGAAGGCTTCCACCCCGACAGTAGCATCCTCATCTATCTGTGACCAAATAAAGAGTCATACAAGCCCCATCTGATTGAAAAGGCAAAAGTATAATAAGAAAAATATTTTCTTGTATAAATATTAAGGGCAGTGATACATTAAGGAGGAAGTATTTGACGGGAAAATGCCTAAAGACTTTTGAAGAGATTATGGACAAGGTCATGTAGATAATTATATATGAGATTTTTATGTCGCTTTTTCTTGTAAACTTTATTGTTCTTTCCTGACTCTTTCTCATGCTTCATTTCAGTTTCATTTGGTATATGGAATATGGATGACAAAGGTTCCGTTCAAAAGAAAGCATTTATTTATGATCTTTATGAGGAGCGTAGACCCCACATGGCTCAATCTCCAGACGTTTGTGTTATGTGTAAGTAGAATTCTGAGATACACTCCATTTATTATATATTGTTCTGTTGAATGAAGCAAGGTAGTGTTCAATTCAATTAAATATATTCTGCCATGTATACAATAGGAAATAGACATACATTAAGCAATGGTTGGCTGGAAGCAGATGGAAACTCCCAAGCAATCATCATGTTAAATGTCAGGCGTCGAAACTTTTTATCATCCAAATAACCAGTAACTTCTTGAGATAGAGCAAGAGCCCTGAAGCAACAGTATTCCAAAAAGTTCCGTGCATATTGTGATGAATGCTTTATCACATCAGAAGCCTCTCCATCAAAGCTTTCTTGAAGTTGACTCATGGAAATGCCAAGGATTCTGCATCATTTGAGTTTCGTTATTCCAAAAATGAGACTAATAAGCATAAATAAAAACACATTTAGGATTAACTGAGGGTCTTTTTAGATAAAATTAGTAGGTTTGAAATAAGAGATTTGTCAAATATAATCAGGTGCCTACTGGAAGTGGATTGAGAAACCAATGCAGACTTACAATGTGTAGGAAGCTATTGCATTTGCAAATAAAGTACTTATTGGTATAAATGCTTTGGAAGTGTGCAATTTTCTATGTTTTTTTATTGGGAATTTGGGATATGGACTGAGTGTAATCCTCAGTTTTTCAGAGTAGCTACTTATCTTTCACTTTGTTACCAGATAAGATTTTTTCTTCTTTATGCATGCCTGCCGGGGATTTGTATTGTTGATCTTTGTGATGATTGGGAAGCTGCTCATGCTCTCATTTGACTATTTTCTTTTCTTTTTACTATTCTACTCTTCTTATAAGGTGTGGTGGACTACTTATTCTCTCTTATACTTGTATTCTCTCTTTTCATCTAATAAAATTTGCTCTTTTAACAAATGAGAAAAAAAATCCATTCAATCATGTTAATTTAAATCCATCATAATGATCTCAAATCCCATAACTCATTTGATAATTCCACATTTAAGTTTTTATACATGTTAATGAAGACGTCCACCTCTATTGAAAAAACCAAAGTAATCCATTTTAAAATATTCTGCTCTGAATGCAACCTCAAGGCGATTTGTATATGCCTTAATTCCAAGAATCAGTATGGAAGAACAATAAAAGTGTAAACTATCCAAAAACATACAGTCTACCATTAGAGGTAAATCACATAAACCTACCAAAAGAAACAAAAAATAAGTAAACAAACAAACAAACATAAAAAAGCTTACTTTGAGCATCTACGAACCATAACATTTGCTACCGGAGAGAGCTCTGCAATCCAGTTCCTTCCAGCAGACGGAGACCTTCCCATCTCCTCAATGTCTTCATCAAAAGAACATCGGGTTTTACACAACCATTTCAATGATCCTTCTCTTACAAAATCCTCAAGCATACTTCGGGTTTTGCTGGCAATAGCCATTTCAAAAGTCTCCCCTTTCTTAAACATCAAATTGAAATCAATACTTTCAATGTGAGCTACTTTTTGCGATACCCACAACAAAACACTGACCAAACACCTCTCTAATCAATACCCAATAAACAAATATTAAGATTTCAACTCCTTGCCACCAAAACTAAGAACACCCTTTTACTCACAAAATATCCACTTTAATCAAAAACCCAAGTACCAATTTCTAATTCTGCTACTGATATTCTCAAATTTTAAACTTTTCATAAAACCCATTACAGATCATTCATCATATCCCCAATTACAATCAAATTACCCAACAATCAATAGACCACCTCAACAGAAAATAATTACCTAAAATTGCACGAGAAATTCCCACAAATTCTGCAACACTGAGTAACTTAGCCTGAGATTCAGAGCATCTGATCAACAACCCACAAATTGAATTCACCAATTATCGAAGTACAAGCCCAAATGTCTATTTACAAATTTATCTGAGTATTTGAAAAGATTTATGATAAGGACAGTTCAGGAAAATTCTGTCATCAGGAAAATTCTGTCGTGATTTGGGGTTTTTGCATATAATAAAAAGCACTGTGATGGATAAGAACGCAAGAGAGATCAGAGGTTTGGAATCGTGTGATGCAGTGGCAAGGGCCGCACAAGCAAACAGGGAATTTGCGTCATCTTGTTATTGGCCTTCTGTTTTTTTCCTCCTTTTCGTGGGATTTTCATCTTCCCCGCTAAACTTATCTTCACTTTTCCCTTCTTTTGTTTTAAATTTTATTTTGAGTTTAAATATGAATTTTTACTTTTATCCCCTCTAGAGATTATCTTTATATTTTTATGAAAAATGATATACATGTCGACAAATATTTGACAAAGTTGAATTGCGACTGACGTGAAACTATATGCGATAAGATAGAATAAATTAAAGTTAGACCTTTCTTAATTTTTACCTATCTCATGTATGCACATAAGTCAATTATAATTTGACTGAAAACTTTTGTAATGTATAGGAGAACTCTATTTTATAGATTAGTAAAATTCAATTATATCGATACAATTCAACTTAGGAGTCTAGGTAAAGTCGGGAAGGGAGGCAGAAGGAAAACTTATTTTCAATTTTTGTAGAGTTAGTTGTCGATGGTTAAGATCGAGGTACTAAGATCTTTAGATCTCAGCTTCTCACTTAGGTGAATTTATTTCTTCCGTTATATATATGAGGCTTGTTTGTGAGTTTTTTTTTTCTTCCTTCAGGAAAGTTTGATTGGTATTTGATTATGAATTATATATTGTGTTCCCTAAAAGATGGGGTTTTCAAAAAAAAAATAAAAAATCTGTATAGAGTAAGTTGATTTTGATTGTATGCTGAGGGGTAGACTTAGGGCCTGTTCGAGAATAACTTTTTTTTTTTGACTTAAAGTTAAAATTTTAGTAGATTTATAAGTTAAACTTTTAGTAGATTTATAAGTAATAGTGTTCGGCATTATTTTTATTTATAAGTCAGGAATTATAAGTAATAATTGTAGATGTGTTCGGCTAATAACGACTTATAAGTTAAAATAAAATAAAAAAATTACTAAAATGTCCTTCAATAAGAAGAACATTAAAAATAAAAGAGGACATTTTTGTCATTTCATAATCGTTGACCAACTTAAAAAAATTACTTATAAGTCATTTTTTTTAAGCAACTAAAGGTTACTTATTTTTTTGACTTTTTTTTCGACTTATAAGTAGAAAAAAAAGTTATTCCCGAACAGTTTTTTTGGTTAAACTACTTATAAGTTGGTCAACCCAACTTATAAGTAGCCCCCGAACATGCTCTTAAATCCATGACCTTATATGATAAAAAGAGGTCTTCCTATTAAGCTATCATCTTTGATTTTTTTTTATATAATTAAGACAAAAATATTTTAAATTTCTTTTTTATTTTAGTTCAATTAAAATTGTCATTACATGAATTAATAGTGAGGCTTTACTGGATGGCATCTGAAAAACACATTTTTCCAAAAATAAAAAATTACCCTTTTAGTAAAAGGGCAAAAAAGTTATAAAATAATAGACTATTATTATAACTAAAAACAATAATTATACATAACAAAGCAATATAATTATATTATGCAAAACAACATTTAAACTACATAAACTAACAAGTAAACTAAACAAAATAACAATTAATTAAACAAAATGAATCTACTAAACAATCATCTTTCATCAAGGTGATAACTTTCTCGTGATTAGGATCTCTTCATTATACTTATCCTTCAAATTTTTTCAATATATATTTATCGTCAAAAATATTATTTTTTACACCAAAATAAAATTTATCGTAAATAATTGTATCGTTAAAAGTGTCACTAAAAATAATTTTTATATCGCTAAATATGTATTGAAAAAAATTAAAAGATAAATATAATGAAGGGGATCTTATCCACTTTTTCTAGCTCCTTCACCTTCTCTCGCGCCTTCAACCTTTTTTTCTCCACCCTTATCCCTCCATGCATGTCTCAATCACAAGAATTTTAAAGAAATATGGGGGAGAGGAATTGCTATAAGAAAGTTTTGAAACTCCGTTTTAGAGAGGGGCGATTGGGAGTTTTAGCAGATAACAAGTGAGTCTTGTTTCTATTCTTTTTCTTATTTTTCATTTTTCCCCCTCAAAGAAATCAAATAGGAATTTCAAAAGTTACAGATTTTATGAAATTGAAAACTAAAGGATGAATATTTTAATTTTAGTTCGTAAAAGTTCTGGTTAATCAAATGTGAGAGAGATTAAAGTATTTTAACTTAGGATTTTCTTCTTTACAAATATTTTTTATTTTTTTTCCAATACACATTCAACGATATAAATATTATATTTAACAATACAATAAAAATTATCGAAATAATTAACAACACAATAAAATTTACTATAATAATTTGGTCGCTGGTATCGTCGCTAAATATAATGTTTATGTTGCTAAATGCGTATTAAAAGAAATTAGAGCATATGTGTAATGGAGGGGATACTAATCCGACTATTTCAGAGTTCGGATTTGATAAGAGGAGGGCAAAAATGAAATGTGTTGGTGTTGCAGTATTTACTACTGCGTTTGAGAAGGCAAGCGATTACATTGCAAAAATAGAATTAATAAAATTTCTTTCATTACACATTCTCCAATTTTTTCTAATACACATTTAGCGATATAAATATTATTTTTAGTGACGATTCTAACAACACATTATTTGCGACAAATTTTGTTGTGACGCTAAATATTTGTTATAATTTTTTCTATCGCAATATAATTTTTTGTCTAAATATGTATTGGAAGATAAGTGAATTATGAGGAAAATACCTTTTGTATAACAACAAATAAAATTCGTTTAGCAACATCAATTAATACAAGTATATAACAATCCAAGAAGAGATTCACATCTAAATTAATTGGGTTGGTCATTATCTTAAGGATAGTTTGGTCATTAACTTATATTTATTATATTTAAATATGTACTCTGTCCAAAACATATAATGTACCAAAAAAAATTCACACATACAATACACCCAAAAAATAATTAAAAAAATATTAAAACTTTGATACATTACGCACCTAAAATCAACAGTTAAAAATCTTCTAAACATTCTTAGATACATTCACAAATTAAATACAAATTATGTATTAAATGACTAGATTATTACACTATTTAAACAACCATCTAAATCTCAAAACAAATAAATAAAAAATAAAGAAGAACAACGCTCTCTCGAAGAGAGTATTTATCCTAAAAGAAGCGACAAGAAGAATGGGAAAAATGTTAGTAAAAAATGTTAGTATAACGTAGAACGAACAAAATATAACTTCTTAATTACATATATTTAATAATATGTCTTCATTTTTATAGTACAAATTTGAAAAAGAAATTCATTGTCATTAGTGATAATAGCAATACTGCTATCAACGAAGCAGAAGATTGACAAGGTTCAGGAGTTTTTTTCTTCAATTCATTGCATTACTATTGATGAAAGTTAAATTTAAATAATATGTTGTTGGCTTATAATAGACATGCTAAATAGAAAATTATAATTATTAGTGATTCAAAATTTTCATTACAATGAATTATTTTCATATTAAAATTATATTTTATTATACCAATATAGTTCTGAAAGCTAGCCAGCCGCACATATTACAAACTTGTGAAAATAAATAAATAAATGACATTGCATTTTAGCAACATAAACGCGAGTCAAATGTTGGGCTCACATGCTTTTGATTAGCAGCGTTTGACATGCCAAACATGTTATTAAAACCCTTAAATGTTGCTAAAAAAAAGGATAGCAATTTGGCATGTCATTTTATCCTATTAGGTAATGTCAAGATTGATTAAAGAAAGAAAATGATATATATTACGAGTATTTATGTTGATTTTTTTAATTTTTTTAGTTACGTAGATAAATATTTGTGGTAATTTTTTTAGAGAGATATATAATAAGTGAAGTTTTCTTATAATTCTTACCAATCTCATGTATTGATAAGCTTCTCAATTGTAATTCGGCCTAAATTTATTGTAATTCGTTAAAGAAACTTAAATGAATTAAAATTGATAATATAAGTGTTAAAGCCAAATTTTGTACGCCTGATGAAATCACCAAAATAGCAGGCCAAAAAGGCGTTAATAGTTGCTGGAATAGTAGATTGAATTGTTGTAAAGTCAAACCCATGAAATACACTCAGATAAACATACACACATTATTGTAAGAGATGTAAAATATGCACACAAAAATTTTACGTGGAAACCCAATTGGAAAAACAACCACGGTGAGATATAAGAAATCTACTATAAAAATAATATGGAGAGTACACATTGTTTATTCCTCTCTTCCTTCTCCTCACACTCTGTATTTTCTCGTTTTTCTCTGTTGTGCGTTATTGTGTTATATCCTCAAACGACCCTTTCTTATTGTTGTATTTATAGATATCATGTCCACTCGAATCCAATTAGGAGTATGAGTCTTTTTTAGAAATACCTTATAACTACAATTAATAACTGATCGATTCCTTCCCAAATTAGATCTCATTATCTCCCCTAAATAAGGAAACACAATCTTACTTTAATAAGTACTCTCCCACTATTTGAACAAGCTGTCAAAATAAATGTATATAGATCAACACTAAATTTGGACCATTAAATAAATTGGGCTGCACCTTGGCCAGACTCAAATAATTACATCCCAATATTGCTCCCTACTCTCTTGTTATAAAGGATTTATAATAGGAAAGTAATCAAAAAGTCCACCATACCCTCCGACTGTCATGTCGGTAAAACTGTCAAACCCACCATACCTACTGCCAAATCCATCACATCTACTGCCGAACATAAGAACCTCTAACATTCTTAAATTTGTCGAACCCTAAAACAACAAGAAGAGAGATGCCTCTGAAGATATGTCAAAGTCACATCCAAAACCCAAATTTCTGAATTCATTCCCATAATTTAATGACCACCTCCGAACTACCTCCCAAACATCAAACTAGAGAAAAATTTCCGACTCCCGAACTATAAACCAAACACGCCTCTCTGAAGTGAATTACCCGAAGTCCACTGATATATAAGAGCCTTTCCATCTAACCATCCAACTGAGGAAGAATATCAAAACTCTTCTAATGCCGAATGTCAAGATTTGCCAGAATTACCTGAATACTTACGCCATAATCATTTGCTACTATCCAACGTCATCGAAAATCCGAACTGAAAAATCATTAACTTCCTTTGCAATCGTTAAGCCATCTAGATATAAAATCCAGGATGATAACAGTTGTTGCCCCCAGCTACTCCTGAACCCGATCCTCCCTTCGGATCCTTTTCGAAAAATATTCATTCTATCACAAAACATGCTAATGTCTATCCTTCAATTGCCATTCGTAGCTGACCACCCAAGACGAACCGACTTAACTCCATTACTCAAGCAACCACCTTACCAATACCTCATTGAACCTCTGCAAAAACCTCTCACTCTGACTCAAACATGTTGTAACCTCCTCAATTGCTATGAAATTTTTTGTCCGTTTATAGGCATATGATAAATCTTTTAGTGGATTGATTAGGATATCCTTCATGAGCTTTTGTGAATAACCAATGCTACTATACCGACTGCCAAGTGAGGATTTGGTCTGCCGATGTCGAGTAAGTTTTAAGTAAACTGTTTCCCGATCTCTATTGATGCCTGGATTTTGTTTCCCCTCTCCTTATATCATCATTGTTTGTCTGCCTTATTTCTTTTTGTTATGTATGTTCCTGCCTTATCACACCGAAAGAATGCTCTCGAACGTTAGGGAGGCTTTGATCTAACCTTATATCACTATCCGACCTTATAACGCCATAATAGCCATCCCGACCCCTATAGGAGGTTTCGATCCGATCTTATATCACCATAATAGTCGTCTCGACCCTTGTGGGAGGCCTCGATCCGACCTTATATCACCATCTGACCTTATATCGCCACAATTGTCGTCCCGACCCTTGTGGGAGGCTTCGATCCGACCTTATATCGCCATAATAGTCGTCTCGACCCCTGTGGGAGGCTTCGATCTGACCTTATATCGCCATAATAGCCTTTTCGACCCTTGTGGGAGGCATTGATCCGACCTTATATCACCATAATAGCCTTCCCGACCCATGTGGAAGGCATTGATCCGATCTTATATCATCATAATAACCTTCCTGACCCCTGTGAGAGGCATTGATCCGACCTTATATCATCATAATAGCCTTTCTGACCCCTGTGGGAAGCATTGATCTGACCTTATATGTGACGCCCCCAAAATAGGTCCACACAACCCATTTTGAGTCGCCAAAATACATACTACAAAATCCAAATACGAATTTTCCTATTTACAATTATTAAAATGTCGTGTAAAAAAGCCATCGACTAAGGCCCGTCTTCTTGCTTTAATTCCATCCTGAAAGTCAGTCAAAGTCTTTGGCACTTGACCATGCTTCCTCGGAAAAGGAGAAAGAATTGGCTGAGCAGGCTTGTCTCGGATGAGCATAGTTCGAATAGCTCGGCATAGGGGTAAAACACACTTCATTAAAGAGCAAAGAGTGAATTAAGGAGTTAGGCTTTACTACCTTTAAGTTCTCAATACAATACTTGTACCGTATATAGTGTGATCGTATCCAGACCTAAAATAAGTCTTCAATATAATTATTGTCGCACTATTTTACAACAAACTGATAATTTCTACAGCTACTAACTCGGACCATCATTCTTTTCCCCCATTTTCCCTGTTAGACCCAGCTATGTACACTCTTATTACCTGAAAGAAATTGTGAAGCAAAAGACTGAGCACAAATAGTCCACTAAAGAATATCATAATGAAGACAATTTATCGTTAGTCTTCCACAGTGATAAATCTGATAGAATATCATAGACAACAAGTTTTAGATCAACAACTGCAGCGGAACAAGCAATCTATTAGACGAGTCAAATAGAGCATAATGTCTACTATCTTCTCCCATTTAAAAAATTCAACATCAATATTTTATCCTTGTAACACCGATCAATATTTCCTTAAGCCAAAACAAACTTTCACCACCTGTCTTTGTCTGTAACACCAAAGATCATAAGTTTAATAATACACCTTGTTCATAATCATGCAAATCAACAGTTTATCTTTGCACTATGGGCCAAAGATATTCAATTGTAACACCAATAGTCATGCCAATTAACAATCCATCTTTGCACTACGGGCCAAAAATATTCAACTGTAACACCAATGGTCATGTCAATCAACAGTCCGTCTTTGCACTACGGGCCAAAGATATTTAACTGTAACACCAATGGTTATGATCATACCAGTCTACAGCCTTTGGTCATAATCATACCATTCAACATCTCTCTTTGCACTCAGGCCAGAGAAAAAATTCACCACAATGATTATCACAATGATATAATGAATGGACAGAATAATCATAATAATACAATAAAGAATAAACATTAGAGATTTGCAATTAAATTTTTACCTAGAGTCTAATAACGTCCAAACTGTCAACACGATAACTAAATTGTGGAGTCAAATTCAAGAATAATGTCCAAGATTCATATTTCAAGGATAATGATTAAAATTCAATAAGAAGGTTCAGGTAAATAAAAAGTTCAAGTGAAATGATATTAAATGAAGCGCAAAACTCAAAGAAAATTTTAATCATTTCAGGAATTATAGAAGCAATACTTACCATAGTAAGTTTAGAGTTAAGAGTATGAAAGAAAGTGATATCCCTTACGAGTGTGAAAGAAAATGACATCACTTACCATATCACGTGACTAGATGTTGCTTTCTATGAAATTGATCAACCTGAACACTACTTGTACTCTTTATCAACAGTTGGAGTAACCTTACACTCAAAAGAAATACTCTCAATATTGTAGTAGAAGAATTTTATATTTTCTCTTTTTTTTATTTACTCAGTTATCTATTTAATTGTCCCCTTGACCATTTATCAATTTAATATTTTACAATTTTAGAATAATAATCATAAATTAAATTAGACTTTTATTTAATAAAAGTCGAGTTCTTACATTATATCACCATAATAACCTTTTCGACCCCTGTGGGAGGCATTGATCTGACTTATATCACCATAATAGTCTTCCTAATCCCTGCGGGAGGTATTGATCCGACCTTATATCACCATAATAGCTTTCCGACCCCCTAGGGAGGCTTTGATCCAGTGGCGAAGCCACATAGAGTATTGTGGGGTCAATTGACCTCACTGGAAAAAAATTGCTTTATAATGTAAGGTAAATTTTAAAATTTTTAAGTATTATATATAAATTGACCCCACTAAAATTTTATAAATTTTCTACTATAGGGGTCAAATTGAAAATTTATAACTTTGTCAATCAAATTTTAACCACATATGACTCATATCCTCTCAATATATGTATATCTCTCTATAATATTTTAAATTAAATAATAATCTAATTTATATTATTTTTAAAAATAATTAATGAATTAATTACTTATGAACAGTTGTGATTAAAAAAGTCTATTATGAGTCAATATAGTGTATATATATCATATATTATTACTTATTATATTGTCATTGTAATATAGTGTGTGTGTGCGCGCGCGCGCGACCCGAAAAAAGTATTAAAAAAAATGGCTCGGGAGCGCTACCCCCGAACTCCCGCCAAATTATTTATAGCTTAAGTAATAATTTTGACCCCACTAACAAAATTTTCTGACTTCGCCACTACTTTGATCCGACCTTATATCACCATAATAGCCTTCCCGACCCCTGTGAGAGGCATTGATCCGACTTTATATCACCATAATAGCCTTTCTGACCCCTTAGGGAGGCTTTGATCCGACCTTATATCACCATAATAGCCTTCCCGACCCCTGTGGGAGGCATTGATCTGACCTTATATCACCATAATAGTCTTCCCGACCTCGTAGGGAGGCTTTAAATAGAGGTTCCGGAGAACCGTTTGACCTTATATCGCCAAAGATGGATGAATGACCTTATAACCGCTGAAGAATTTTCTCCTCCGCCAATTTTGTTGTCATGCTGAAGAGAGAGACGATAGACGGTAACCAAAGTCCGAAGTGAGCTGCAAATTGCAGCGTTCTTTCTTATTAATCTCCACCTCCGATGTTCCCTGACCTGTTCTTTTTTAATTTTAGTTGAGTTAAAGACTCAAGACCGTGCATCATGCACCGTTGCTTGTCGTCACTTCTATTGAAAAGTAATTACATAGGCATGATCCTAGGCATGAGCACATAAGGTAACAGTAGGCATTAATAAGCATAGAAGGCGTGAGTTTTATAATATTAAATCATGTTACTCCTGACATAAACCCCCTAACTCAAGAGATATGTTCTACATGAATTTGTACACATATATGTGTAAAGTAATATTAATGATGATGCTACAATTTTAATTCTCACAAATGGATTAAAAGTAGAAGGTTCAAGCACATGTTGCATATATATTTTTTAATTTAATAAAAGAGAGTAACTTAACTTTATGTGTAGGCTCTGCCTTCTTGCTGTAGTCAATCCGACATGGAGATGAGATTAATTGTGTCAATTTCAAAATATATTATCACCATAACTGCAATTAGAGCTTGGTCTAATAATTGATATGATCATGTGTTGTCTCATACAAGCGACGTCAATTGATATGATACTTGGTAATTTTAATTCGACACTAAAACAAGCCCTACTTCTAGCACCAATGTTAATGCCAAAATTTGTATACCTGATGAAATCACCAAAACAGTAGGTCAAAAAAGCGCTAATACTTGTTGGAATAGTAGATTGTGTTGTTGTGAAGTCAAACCCACGAAATACACTCGGATAAATATACACACATTATTGTAAGAGATGTAAAATATGGACACAAGAATTTTATGTGAAAATCCAATTTGGGACAAAACCACGGGGAGAGATAAAAAATTCACTATAAAAATAATATGAAGAGTACAAATTGTTTATTCCTCTCTTCCTTCTCTTCACACTTCGTATTTTCTCGCTTTTCTCTGTTGTACGTTATTGTGTTATATCCTCAAACCCTTGCTTATTGCTGTATTTATAGATATCATGTCCACCCGAATCCAATTAGAAGTATGGGTCCTTTTTAGAATTACCTTATAACTACAATTAATGACTAATCGATTCCTTCCCAAATTAGATCTCATTATCTCCCCCAAATAAGGAAACACAATCTTACTTTAATATGGACTCTACCACTATTTGAGCAATTTGTCAAAATAAATGTATATGGACTAACATCAAATCCGGACTATTAAATAAATTGGGCTACACCTTGGTCAGATCCAAATAACTACATCCCAACAATAAGTAAACAACCAATTAACTAAATATACCAGTTTTTAGACAATTGTTTTACATTTAATGGAATGACTTCAACAGCTGAGAAAATCAGGCAAACAAAAATGTAACCTAATTTTTCGAATTTCATACACAAATAGTAGTTCTCTCCATTTCAAAATTAGGAATATGTTTACCTTCCAGCTATTTCTAAAGTTAGATAAGTTAAGTAATATTTAGTTCGTAATATATCATTATATTTGTTCTAGTTTGTGTAAGTACCATCATGTCATTGTTTCTTACATTTCTAGATATGTTACGAATATGATTGAAAAAAATAACAACGCTTCTTAAAATTGGTGATTTTAATATATATATATATATATATATATATATATATATCTAATTTTAAAATGAAAGAAGTAATAGTGTCTTGTTATGTATTACAAATTTTTTTTGCTTAATTATAATCGTGACGTATGTTGATATATGAGATATATAAGAATTAAGAATGGTTTAACTCTAAATTTTCACTGTTAATCAAAATTCAACTTTGTCATAAATTGTTCGACATATAAATCATTTCCCCGAATAATAACCAAAGCCATATTTGATTGACTAAAAAAGAACTTAATGTATTTATATTCACCGTCCGGTCTGCCCATTGCGAATTGTTTGCTTAAGAAAATTAATATCAATACAAAAATATAATAAGACAAAAACGAGTCATTTTGGTTGATCCCAAGTCGACTCAGTAGTTTAAGATTTTTTTTGTCAACTCAGTAGTTCAAGAGTATTTTTTTTGGGTTTTAGCATTAAACATGCCAAGTCCAATGTTTTTTTTTAGTTTTATTATTAAACATTCAATGTATCCTTTACATTAGTATTATTATGTATTCAAATTTTTACTTTTAAACTTACCAAGAATATTTTATAGTATTTTGACCTTTAGTTTTCTTAATTCATGAACCTAATTAATATAAAATTATATCGTTTACATTATAAATAGGGCTCTCACTGCATACCAAATTACATTCAAATTTTTTACAAGTTCAGTATGGATCAACAATCTCTTAGACCAACTATTTTCTAGACGTGATGATCTTACTACACAAAAATAATTGTCAACACAAATGCTATCAATGAAGAGTTGCATTATTATTATTATTATTATAAATATTCGTTCAAATATATCGTTTCTAAAAGTTGTCCGATATGTAATTATTAAAATTTATTCGTGTTTTATCAAATTTGTCTTATAAAAGACTAGGAAGGAGGTTTAAACTTTATTAGCCTTAGATGTAATGGCCCAATAATTATTTCTGTTAAACACCAAATGAACATTGGTTTATTAAACTATTGAGTGTGGACTGTGTGGCTTATTTTAGAGTAATGCAACCACAAGGTTGGGCCTTGTAACCTCATGCTTTCACAATTTTTTTATTTTTTTTATAAGAAATATTGAATGTAACAATAATATATAATCTACTCTACCAGAAGGGCATGTGACAAATAATGTTAGGAGATCCTTTTTAAAAAATGAAGTTAATTTTGTATAAAGTGGGTTGAGAGGAGGGAAAAAAAAAACTCTTAAATGAAGGAGTAAAACAGAAATAAAAAGAGCAAGAAACAGAAAAATAACTGCAAACAATCATATATGGACGCTTTAAAATTGTTGATTACTAATTTTTTTTATAAATTTATTTCAAGATACAATGATTCTTTACAAGTAGAAATTTAATTTGTTAAAATTTTGAGCAAATTTAAATTCATTAATGAGTTAATTAGATTTTATTCTGTTCACCCCTCAACAAGTGTGGATGTTTCATTTCCTTTCTCTTTGTTTTTTCCACGTCCTCTTTGTTTTCTCCATGTTTTTAGGTTGGTTGAGAAAAAAGTATTTTAGTGCTTTACTTGCAATACTTTTGTTCTGGAAAATAGATTATCCCTTACGATTACAAAGTGTACCAACCATTATACGATGATCGAGATCTAAATTATTGAGAACATGAAATTATCATATTCAAATGACGTGTACCAAACTCCTAATTAATGTTTATATTTTAATTTTCTTTTCAAAATATGTGACACTAAGGTTTAGTGTATATTCGATAATTGTGTACATACATAATTTTTCTTTTTTACTTCATTAAGGTTATTTACGTCTTTTAGTCATAGAATTCCATCGTTTTACAATATATGAAAAAATAAATAATTCAATATAAATATAAACATTAATATATATAGTAATATAAGTCGATATAAATATATAAAAATGTATTATATAATTCATTTATGTCAATTCTTTAAATTCAAGTCACCAAAAAAAAGAAGAAAACAACTATTAGGATGGGGAGAGATTAAGGAGTAATATGTTACAATTTGTCCCCCCCCACATGCATCCCATATAATAAGTAGATAGTGGTCAAACTTTATAATCGAGTGGTACAGATTCCGAATTATTCTATGCTTTTCCCTTGGATGCATGACAAGCTAATAATCTCCACCATGTCTAAAGCTTGATAATGATGATGAACAATATTGTACTTAGGATCCTTGAACTTGCCCATATTGGATACTATTTCTCCTGTCTCAACTTCGGCTATATGCCCTCAACTCTATATTTGGAACATGGCTCTTATCTAATCCAATTTTGTCTCTGGGGACCCACTCATATATAGTTGTATAATAAAAATTATACGACAACATGCATGTTCCATCGCTGTCTCATCTTATGTACTGTTGTCTGTCACCTATCATTGATTAATTTTTTTTAAACTTAATTTTATCAAGATAAAATTAGACCGTTGTTAATGTCAGAGTAATATTTATGTCGTCAGAGTAAATATGTATTTAACGACACTTTTACACTTAATTCAATAATATTTGAACTTTTAGCGACACTTATTACTTTGACAACATAATTATTACTTTAACGGAATTAATATTTCAAAATTACGTGACAACAATACACGGGATGTGATAGGAGGGAGCTGAGGCATGATATCTGAATTCCCTAGCTCCCTTGTTCATGCATGCTTCAAGAAACAAGCAAGAAAATATTTGGTCAAAAGTGAGTCAATGAGAAAGATTGGGGTGGGAGCAAGAAAGCAAGCAAGCAAAGCAAGATGGAAGAGAAACAAATAAAAGTTGATTTATAAGAGGAGGTTCATCAGCTCTTATCATTTTGAGAGAGAAGTTGGAGAGGAGAACCCACATTGCCCCCATTCTCTTTTGGGAATCTGTCCCATTAAAGCTGTCATATATACATAGATGCAATGCATCTGCATTCTTAATCTCTTGCCATACAAAATTAATTAAAAAAGAAACCCAAAAATTAAATTTAAAAAAATAAATAAAAATTACCCATAAAATCTTTCAATATTATAACTACACTATAGCTCAATCATTCATTTTATGAATTGGCAGCATCCACTGGATTTCATATATACGTATTTATCTACTGGTGGGCTCCACTGTCTCTTTCAGTCGACCTGAATTTTTGACAAATGAGCCTAGTTACACTTTGTTGCCCCCAGCTGCTAAGTATTATCCTTCAATATGTAGTGTCATTAAGGTCTTGATCGGATGGTAGGAATCATAAAGTCAAGAATAAATATGAGAAATCTCAATCTTATTTTGATAAATTTTGGAAATATGTATGGATAATTATTGATGATATGGTTGAGATTCTCACCAGGAGTTCTCACTAGGAGTAAGAGAATATAAAATATCGGTTTCAATTTTTATTTCTTTTTCTTTTTACTTTTTGGGTCATGAGAGAAAATGTTTGAATGCCTTAAAATTAAAATTTCTAACACATACCAAACATTTGATAATAGAAATATATTGAGAATTTCATTACTTGACATTATAACCTGTAATCAAGAACAAAGTTACTAAGGGATCTTGGAGGTCTAGGTTACGCTGAAACTTTAAATATTTAAGCATATAAAATTTGATAATTTTACTTTAGGACCCTAAGATTTATGAGAAAAATTATGTATATATGTAAATACTCTTTGGAAAAAAAAGAAGAAAAAAATAAAGTACTTACTCGATTCTAAATAAATGCTTCATTCTGAATTATTAATTTAAAACTTGAGCAAATTCATAAATATATCATCTTCCTCATTTTTTGGGTATCATATATTATGCTACTATCACATTTTAGGGTCTCTTTATGTTCTTGTATATGTACTATAAATGTCCTTATACATAAAACAATACACGAGAAAAAAAATCAGGTTTCGTCGTGAATTTTAAGAAATTGCAATTTTTTTAACGAAATGAGATTATTTTGATTGTGTATGCGAGTTTTTAATGAGAATATGTAAAGGAAGAGAAGAGAGAAGAAGAGGAAGGAAAGATCAAAATAAAGGCTTTTCTTTCTATCCAAAATTTCTCACTTTCTCCCCCCAAACAAAAACAAGACACCCCATTATTTTTATTTATTTTTTAATTTATTATTATTATTTTTGGTGTTCTTTGGTGTTGGGAGTAGGAGGTTTTCTTTGTAAATTGATACAGTAATTTGGTTGTTGATGGCCCTACATTATTAAAGAAAAACTTGTAGTCTATTTCTCAGTCTTGTGATGTTTGATCAAATATTGGCAAGGAGTTGTGTACACAAACAAACACTATGTTTTTTGTACATATGCATTCCAAAGAAATTGCACAAAATGTGTCCAAATCATCCTAAGCTGTCATTTCTGAGGAGGAAATGATTTGAGTTGCGTAAATGAAGTTGCATTAATTAAATACAACTTCTTTTCATAATCAATCTTGCATGCTATACAAACCAAGAAAAATCTGAAACATTACCTTACAAACTTAGCTGGAGATGTGAGAGCTGGACAAAATGGGGAGACAAAGAAATTAAATATGTAGCTCTCAAAAATTTATCTGGCCCCTAGACAAACCATGCACATCAATTTTGGGGTTGGGCGATAAAGTATCCAATACTTTGTTTTGATCAAAATGGATATTATCTTATGTCCGATACGTATTCACGTACGTTTTAAATAGATAAAAATATGGATACGAGCATATCCGTATTTGTTATGTATTTTATATTTAGATTGTAAATACATATTATTTATATTTTATACTTATCTAGAAAGAAAGTTAGAAAAAATGTCTTTAATGGAAACGTAAACTCTTTTTTTTTTTTTTAATATTTAAGGAAAGGTAGGGTACTTTTAACTTTCTAAAACAATTGGATTAATTTGAATATGCATAGGGTAAGCATTAGAGCTCGACTTACAAGTATTAATCCGTACAATTTATTTTTTTATGTTATGCTTTATACTGTAAGTAAATTAGAAAAACATTGATAGTTTTATTATTTAGATAAACTTTGGTTTCAATATTTTATTTGGTTGGTTAAATTAGGGTCATAAATGGCATGGAAATTGCCAAAATCTGTAATAAAAAAAAAATTCCGATAATATATCCAGTCAAAGCATATAATATTTATATTCGTATTTGCATATACTAGGAACAAATACAAATATATCTACATTAATTCGTATTCGTTTACCCTAGATAGTTTAGGGTTGTTGATAGAAGTAACAATTTACTAAGTACTATTAATTAAGTTTGAGTTTTCTCTTCTTTGTAAAGAATTTCTTTCAAATATTAATAACTACATGTTTACACCCTAGTTTTCCTCAAGAAGTAGATTGTAATTTATTCAATAGTATTACAGAGCTATTTCGTTTTGTTTACTGAGATATTTCAGAATGATCAGTATAGATATTGGTAAAAATTTAAAAGAGTTAACCCTAACCGTGAGATTATTCATAAAAGGAGTACTATTTACAATTTTTTTTAAATAGTAAATATCCTAACAAACATTTGCTAAGTATTAGATTTCTACTCTTGGTAAAAAAAAAAAAAAATACTAGCACGATTTTGTTTCATTGATATGTAACCCTCATTAATTACTTGTCCTCAGACTGCATGCTATTGTGTTTGTAGAACTATCAAGTATGATTGTAAATCATTTGCCCGAGATTTTTATATTGTTTTTTTTATAAACATTAATTAACCGCTAGTGTTATTTTTTATAACTTATTTTTAGATCGAATTAGACTGAAATAGCTCTTCTAATTTAAACAACAATTGGATATCCTTGGATTAATTTTTTTTTTGTGCTCATGCACTTTTTCATTTATAATTTCTAAGAATTAATTTTCTCACGTGTGAGTTTTAATACAAGTATAAGGTTGCACTTGTGCAACGTATACAATCAGATGGGAACATACAACTTAATATTATGATTGGAAAAATAGCTAGAGAGGGCAATGAAGGATCTTTCTTCAAGTGTTGTAAGATATTGAGGGATAAGTGCCAAAAGAAAAGTCAAGGGGACCAAGTTGAGTGGAAGCAAGCTCTTCATATCCTCTTCTCATTACTCTTTGCATCTTTTGTGCCTCAAATGCCTTGGCACTCTGAAATGAAAAACATAACATTACATATTAAAAAACAAAAATCTTTATCTGAAAATAAGAGTCAACTTTCTGAAAAATAGTTTAAAAAGTGACATGCCGATTAAAATTTCCTGCTAACGAAATGAGGTTAAACCTAGCTTTCCTTTGATATTAGTCTTGTTATAGTTTTAAATTAACCTTTAAGATAAAATAGGAAATGAGACTCTCTTTCTGGGACAAATGGAGTACGTAGAAGTTAATATTTCTATTTGGCGATCGATAGTGTCAGAGTAATATTTATGTTGCCAGAGCAAGTACACATTTAACGACACTTGTACACTTACTTTAGCTATATATATTTCGAACTTTTAGCGACACTTATTGATCTGACAACATTATTATTACTTTGAGATTTTAAAAGGATGAATACTAGTTTACCAAATGGATCAATTCAATCCAATTTTTACCTGTAGTGCTTCCATTGCGTCAGTATCTGAATTGAAATCATGAAATGTGCTTGCCGCGGTAAGCTTCATAGAAAGAAACTGAATGCAAGAACAAAGAACCATTTAGTATTTTATTTAGTTAGTAATACATACTAAATTTTATTTCTACAATATAAAATTGTTCATTTTAGACTCACATCCACTTGATTCTGCAAGGATCTGACATAATTAATAATCTCATCCAACATTACAGCCATGCCCATTGTCTGCAAATTGATCAAGCAAACTAAAGAAAATTAGAAGGCTGATTTTTTAATTTATTTTTACCATATATAAAGCAATTTTTAAAATAAATAAATTATTCAGCTGACAGAAATTTTACCTTACGGCATCCGGGAACAATGTCTTGCAGGCATTTTAATCTCTCATTAATTTTTCCTCGTCTAACCTGCATTAAAGCAAACTTATTTAGTATACATACAAATATGTATATATTTACTTTTTTTTCCCCATTTCATCTAGGATATTATTGTCATTCACCACAAAGCGATGCAGTTGTAAGTGAAATGACAATAACATCCTTGATGAAGGAGAGAATTAATGGGAGTTTAAAGTATTTGATGAGCTTATTACCCTTTCTGCTAAACTATGACTGTCAGTGGCTTGGCCCCTTCTAGCTCTGACATGTACCACACCCTTTGGTTTCTCTTCCTCCTTTTCACTGCGTTTCATTCTCTTCCCCTTTCCTGAACTCTAAAATTAAAACCAAAGAAAATGAATTAATAAAAATTATAAAACTATAAACAAGACATCATATGAAGAAAACATAAAGATCATTAAATAACTTTAACATTAAAAAAATAAAATAAAATTAAATTGAGGCATTACATTATTTTTTCCCTTATTCCCATTATCAGAAGCTCGAGGAGATGAAATGCCAGAAGAACTGCAATCCAGTTCTTGAATTGCTAGTCTCTTCTTACACTGATGGAAATCGTTTCCATTCCCATGCGGCGGTGCGGAATTTAGAATGACATTTTTCTCATCAACATGAAAAATCCCTGGAAAATTTTCTGCCAAGTTACCGGGGAATTCGGGTACTTGCTGGGTAAAGAAACTGTCAATGGAAAAACCCATACCACTAGGGTTTTGGTTTGTGAACTGGTTCATGAGTAATTCCATGTTTGGATCAAAATCTAAGAAAGGGAGTGATGGTTTAAGGCTTTGGATATCTGATGTGAAGTCTGCCATGGAAGTTTGTATTAGAGAGCTTATGAAAAGAGCCAAATGGGTGTTTTCATTAATGGATTGTGTGAGTGCATGGTATATATACTGTAGGATTAATGTGTGACACATGGTCTAAATTCTTCCCCCTACTTCCAAAGTTGATTGCTAATATTTTTTTTCTTTTTTCTTTTTAGTTATTTTTTAGATAAATTTTTTTTGTCATGTATATCAAGTTAACACTAAGTACATACGTAGAGAGACAAATTATATGTATAGGCATTAATATTTATCTATATTATAAAGCGGGAGAAAAAAATAACTGTTTTTAGTGTTAACAATTTTGTGAAAGTTTTTCTTTGTTTTTCTTTAATTTCTATCCATCCATCCCTTTTAATTCTCTCAAACAGATAGTTATTTTTTCATTTATATTTTATCTCTCCCACTCTCTATCCCTTTTATTCTCCCACTCTCTCCTATTTTCTTATCTTTTTATATTAAATCACACACGTAGTGTATGTGCAATTAACTAGTTAATATATATAAAAAGTTAAATGCGGACAAAAATATTTGAATCCAAGACCATATGCTTCATTATTCATCAATATCAATATTTTGACTACGTATAAATTAAAATATTTGAACCGAAGATCATGAATACTCATATATAAATAATTAATATCAATATAAAAAGCTATGTTCAGACGGAAATATTTGAACTCAAAGTATTATAATTAACATTGAGAAGAATTAACCTTTGTCATTATACAATTAACATTTTTTGTCAAGATATTTAATGTGTAACAACTTACACATACTGTAATAAGTATCTTAACAAAAAAATTAACAAGACTCTCGTTTCCTGATCGATAAGGTAATTTTTTTTAAATGTTTTCTAAAGAATGAAAAAGTGAAGCATTTTAAGGGGGACACGTGGAGATTCCAGCTTCTGTTGTTGTGTTCCCTAGGTAGGTCCATTTCAGGAGATATATCCAATAATATGGGCCAGAAGTGGCTATTGGCTTACAGTACTTCCAATAGAATATAGTTATGAAAAAAGCTTCAGCTAAGCTGGACATTTGAGAACATTTTTGGGAGCTCATGACAAGTTATGGCCCTTAACAGTTTAACACTTTACACACCACAAATTTAAAAGTAAACTAAAAAAGTAAATGAAAAAGTGTGAAGAAAGCTATTACCTTTGTGAGTAAGCACAAGTAGGTGGGATGTTCTTGTTTATGCTAAGGGTGATGTTCCATGCAGCTGTATATATATGAACTGTGAAGTGATGTTCAACCAAGATTGTTGAGGATATACTCAAATCACAGCCAAAATCATAAAAATAGGGACAAAGATCCCTTCATTACATTTTTCACTTAATTTTTTTTATACACATGTGACGACATAAATATCACTTTTAGCGAGAACACAATTATTTATAACGAATATTATTGTGTTGCTAAATGTAATATTTTTACTGCTAAATATATATCGCAAGAAATTGGAATTAGGATTCCCTCCATCACATTTATTCTCTAATTTTCATCAGTACACATTTAGCAACATAAATATTGCTTTTAACGACACTTTTAACAAAACAATTGTTTGCGATAAATTTTATTGTGTCGCTAATTGTTTGCGTCAAAGTTTCTTTTGTCGTTAATTATAATAATTGTATCACTGAATGTGTATTAGAAGAAATTGAAGGATAGATATAATCGAGAGGATCCTATTAAGAGAAATTGGATGAACCGATGAAAGATATAATGGAAGAAATCCTTGTCTTAGAACGGACAAACTTTTTTTTTATCCTTTCCTTGTAATGGAGGGGATCTTTGTCCCACATTTGACTTTGTGATTTTTTTTTTTTAAATACATAACAAGATTTTCTTATGAGAAATTGATATTTTCACAAGCAAAAATAATAGTTCCACAAGTTCTCTCACATGAATAGTAGATGAAACCACACTCATGCGAGAGTACCTTATAAAAATATTAAATTTTACTTGTAAAAATATAAATTCTCTTTTCTAATAACACAATTAGACAGTTCCTTGGGCAATTTTTTTTAAAAAAATAAAATCAAATCAAATTACTAAAATTTGTTATCGGGAAAAAGTCAGTCTAAAAGTATTGTATTATTAAGTTGTCCTATACAAAACAATTTCGAACGGGGAGATTTTTTTTTTCTTTTTCCAACAATCCTCAAATATTGGCCTTGCAGTTATAACACAATGGTTGATCTATGATTCTATATGAAGTTGCTCAATGTTCATAGGCTGAGCATTAAAGCATGCTGTGACTAGCTCTCAAATTTGGTTTTTCCTAAATTCAAATCTGATTCTCTGACAACATATATAGTTATTACTCTGACATTATTAATAATATAAAGTATTCAACATTTAAAGTTTAGCATGAAAAACAAAAGCTATTCACAATACTAAAGTAATAGTTGTGTTGCCAAAGCAAATATACATTCACTTGTTTTAACAATATTTTAAACTTAACAACACTTATTACTTTGACAACATAATTATTACTCTGATATTATCAATGACTAAATTAAGTTATCAAAAACGTTATGCATAAATGTGTCTTATACAACCTTTAAAGTTAAGTAGTCTACTCTGAGGGTGTGGAAAACTATAAGAATTCTTCACCAGGGACTACATTTTTTTCCAAATACTTCGAAAAAATAAATGTATTTGTAGATAAAAACATCAGGTTTCCGAATATTGTTTTACATATATAATATATATCTTTCTACCTAAAAGTCAAACGGCAGAAATTATATATAAATTTAAAGTTGAGTATTTCCACTAGACATGTTGCTTCTTTAGAAATTTCAAATAATTATTATATATTAATATTTTAATTAGGTACCTATTTTGATACCACTTGCCTAAATATCAAATACAGTTCCTTCTCAATAATTTTAAGCAATCATTATTAGTCATTATTAGGATAGCAAAGACTACACACTTCTTTTTAACTTTAATGCGAAAAAAATATTTCTTCCATAAATTGTTAGAGCTGAAATCGCGCCACACCGTCTACACTCTTAGGGTTGATAATTTGATCCATCCCAATGATGATCCCCCATGCTCTGTTCTGAATGGGGTACTGAGTTTGATTTTAACTGGGTATGGAGTTGGAGATGAGAAATTATCGAATAATTAAATATGAGAATCGAAAGAAAATAATGATATTTGCTTTCCTTGTCTCAACCTCCACCTCATACTCGATCCAAATAATTATATATTAATTAAGTTAATATTTATACCTTTATAAATTTACATAATAAAAATATACACCTCTCTCTCTATGTATACACACACACATATAATTCAATATGTTATTATTATTATTTTGTTTTTAGTAATTTTATCATGTACATAGTGGTAATTCGTGATTCATTTTTATATATGTATTATTCTAGATATAACTAAAATTAATCTTTTTTTTTTAATTAAAAAAAACTCACAAAGTATTAATACATGAGAATGGTTGTTAAGTTGTAATCCCGGCGAAAAATGAGGAGAATATAGAGAATATTTAAAAGATCGGAACACATTCCGCCCCCACCACTCTACATTGTCATATTTATACACAATAGAAAATTCTCAAATAATATTATTGATTAGAAAGAAATTCATATAGATAACAAACAATATATAATTGTCATAAAATTATAGAAATTCATGATATAATTAATTGTCCAATAAATTTAAAACATCACTCTAATGGAGAATGGACTTTAAAATATGAATTAAAGTTTGATACATTTACGATGTATACACGAATATTGTTAGAATTATAACACATTATTAATGAACAAAATTATCTTTATTTTATTAATTACGTATCATAATTTTAATACTACTCGTGTATACATTGTTAGTATATCAAATTTTAACTATTAAAACATAACATGAATATATTTTAGGAATTTGATATTTTTATAATGATAATTGATATTCATGCAAGATATCTCTCATCGATGTATAACTCGTTTATTATTTATGAGAGGAAATTTTTTGTTAAAAATCATTAAGTACTTTGAATTTAGAACATTTAACGAAAGTACTTTTATGAGAAAGTTAATTAGTCTCTCATTTCAAAGTATAAAATCATAATGGGTTTTTGAAATCAATCTTAGATATTTTCAAATTTTAAAATTAGAATGAATTAATTTAGCTTTAGACAATACATTTATGAAATTTAAAAACTATCTAAATTATAATACTAATTATAAGATTTATTGTTTTCAATTTTTTTTTATAATAAATCATTTGAATTTTATTACAAAACTTAAAAATTCATGAAAAACATAACTTTAGAGAAATACATAACTTAATACAACACAAGTCAACATCTATGACGACCATGACAATACAATATACAATTACTTTGGCGCCCAAACGACGTAAGAATATTCATGTCAATTTTCATTTGTTTTTTTTTTACCTATCATATATGAAATTTCTTGAACTAATTTGATTTGATGGATATTTAATCATTTTAAAAGGATGGTCTAATTTTATATTTTTTACTTAATTTAATGTGACAATTGTATTTTTAAAAAAGTTTAGTGATATAATAAGTAAAATGTAATTACGCGGGGTAATTCTTATTTTTGTTAATTTTTTTTTTTGCTAAACATAAGAACACAAATTCTATGTGAATCTGAAAATTAGATGAGTATATTTAAATTTTGTCTATTTATATTTTGATCCTCAATAAAAAATAAAAATAAAAATAAATAAAATTTAACTCACTCATATTTAATTTTTATGTCTAATTTTCATCTTTAGCTAAACAGCTCGTCTAGGAAACGTTAATAAGCCCGCATCTCCTCCGACAGCAAATAGCTACTCTTTTAACTTTTGTATTTCCATCTTTACCCTCCTTAGAAACCTGAATGACCTCCTTGTTTGCGTCGCGCTCTCTCTCTCTCTCCTCTGATCCCAAGCCGCCATAAACGGCGCTTCTATGAACTCTGCCCCCGGGAATAGAGCCTTCGAATTGATCATCTCCATATTCGGATCCGATTATATGTAATTTCGGGTAACAATTATCGAAGGAAATGAAGCCTTCTTCGGGTCGAATCAACGTTGCCGCGAGCGCTAAAAGACTCGATGTGGATAATCGAATTACTCTCCGATACTACTACAGAATCGCCGATAATATTCTCAAACAGGTACGACTTTATAATTCGATCTCTGCAGATATATAATTGTGTGGATAATTTAGTTGACCTTATTGTGAAATTATGATTTGGTTTTGTTTTTTACTGATTTAGGTTTGTAACGCAAGTGATAGTTGAACTGTCCGGCTTGTGTATATCTTTGTAATTAGTATTAAAATTTAGTTATTAGGGATTGTGGCAGCTGAATTTTGGATTCTATTTGGATAAATGCATGAATTTAAAAGGTAGGAGATTTTGACAAATTTTAATGACACATTATAGAATAATCTTGCTTTCAATGAGGTGAATTGTAGTTAGATAATTGGGCTTGATTGTTTGGAAGAAGACACCTAAGCAGGAGTCAATCGTTGTGAAAATTATGCATTTCTGTAAATTCATGACAATAATGTGATCATGTACTCTTGTTTTTGGGTGGTTTCTCTTTTGCATAAGATATTTGGTTATCATGCATATGCTATATAGCCTGGCTAGAATTTCCCCATTGGGTTTGTAGATTTGCCTTTTTCTACTGCATTAGTTAAAGATTACCAAAAGCTTTTTGGAGTATTTCCCGTGGAAAACAATCAAGGATGAATTCACCATCATCTAATTGAATGAGATTCAAATGCAGCAATGGAAAAAGGGTACTGAGGGATTTGAAGGTTGAGGGTGTGAGGCTGTCTAATGAATCTCTTTTGGTAAGTGGTTGTATAGATATGCATGGGATGGCGGTGACTATTGAAATGATGTTGTTAATCTGGGAATTCTGGCAGTGATTAGACCTGATTGAGGTCAAAATCTTGTATTGAATGGGGCTGTGGGGAGGTGTTAGAATTTGGAAATTGTAGGAGGCTTTTGGCACTATATGTGCGGAAATGCTTTTAAGCTTGTTTTCCCTTTACTTTTTGGTACCCCCATTACATAATATTATAGGAAATAAATATATCAGCAACCCGCACGGGCACCCTAGTGGTTGAGGGGTTGACTTTGGTCCGTTGAAATGAACAAGTGGCCAAGTGGGTTATGTGATCCATGTTTCATTATGGGTTATGTGATCCATGTGATCCATGTTTCATTAGGGAGTTGCAATTTGTTATTGTGTACATTGTTCGAAAAGGCGTTTGAGGCTCGCGCCTTGAGGCGTGCCTCGTAGCGAGGCAGGAGGAATTGGTGGCGAGGCTACTGTATCAGGAAGGAAAGTAGGGGCGTGCGCCTTTTTGGGCTGAGGCTTACGCCTCAGTGGGACGCGTCTCGAGGCGTATCGAGGCTTGCGCTGCAGCTGCGAGACTTCTTCTTTAGATTTCTTCTTGCGACATTGTGTATCTGACTGATGAATGATACATTGAAAATAAAAGGCTATAGAGACTGATGTTTAGGGGCGAAACGGCTGTATTATTATAAGTGGTTGGGTCCAGAGTTACCATGTACTCTGTTTGACCTGGGTACAAAGATTGATGAATGATATATTGAAATAAAAGGCAAAAGAGACGAGTGTTTAGGGTAGTGTTATACAAAACATGTCTCTTTCCTGTTCGTGGAACCGATACGGATACGCGGTATACTACATAGGTTAAAATGCGGTATGCTAGGTTAGTTTTATTCTAGTGTTTATAGTTAAGAATTCTCTTAAAGTCTAATATAATAAAACAAGTTTTATAGAGAATTTTTAGTTCAATCACAAATGCGATGTTTGCAATCCAAATGATAGGATGAAGAGACATTGGGGGGAGAATTAGTGCAAGGAAAGGGGCAACTAGCCTCAACAATCCAAATGGGTGCCAATCTTGGAAATCTTGTTGTTAACATGAAAAAGGGAGCTCTGCATCAGTTTCTTGACCAGGAAACTAAGGGAAAGAGGATTCTTAGAAAATCCAAGGTTCTAAAAGGTGCTAGGCGGGAGGCGGGCGGCCGGGGGGTCTAACGCCTAGGGGGCCTAGGCGGATTTTTTATTTTAAGCCAATTTTAATATTTTATCTTACATTTATCTAAATAAAACAATAATATAAAACAAAACAATCTATAATGAAGATAATAAAGGCATTTTCTTAAAGTTCAAACACATATCCATATTGTCAATGTCAAAGTTCAAACGCAAACATGCAATTGTTCAAAGTTCAAACACAAACAAATAATAAAAAATACAAACTAATAGTCATCATCTCTGTATCCCTCTATATCTCTAACTCTTCTTTTCCATATCCCTCCAAGATAATATCCCCATCGCACTCGCACTCCTCATCTTCCTCTTTCTCAATGTCATTATCAGACAAAAAATCTTTTTTGTCCGCCTTGCCTCGCCTAGGCGCCACTTAGGCAGCCTAGGCCTCACTTAGGCGGCCTAGGGGATTTTTTTTGCCTAGGCGCGGCGCCAGGGGGGCCTAGGCGGGCATAGGCGGGGCCTTTTAGAACACTGAGAAAATCCACATTCACTGAAAAGACAAGGAACATGAAATGTGACAACTGTGATGCATAATTCCACCATAAGCATGAAAACATGCTCTGCTATGGGAAAATCCTCCAATGTAAGTTCCTGCTTTTCATCTGTGATCCTGGAGGAGATGTGAGGAAGATAAATGCATCAAAATTCCATGTATAGCATTTGGAATTTGTCTGGCAGCAAGCATAAAAGTACAATCTAAGGAGTAAGGACAAGGTTGTTCTCAAGGGGAGGGATTTTCACAAACACGGTAGCATCTTTGCTTAAAGTATGTAGTCATTGATATTGTTAGCTGCTGTTATTAGCTAGGAGTTGGTGCAATTATCACAATTAGGGATGTTACCATTTGGGTAATATTTAAGGCTTAAGTTTTAATTAATATTTGAGTTTGATAGTTTATGAGGCCTGTAAATATTGTAGTGGCTTGCTAGAATGGAATGTTGAGTATTGTGTAATGTGATATTTTCCTTCTAGAATTATTTCTCTCTTTACTTCTCTCTTCATTTTCTAATTTCTGTTATCCTCTCTCTAATCTATGATCTCTCTCATATTAACCTTTTCTTTCCATATCTCAGACTTTATCTGTGTTTCCCTTTGAAGCTCTCAATTCTCTTATTTTTTCTCCTAATCTTCTCAAAATCCTAACTGAAACCCTCTCCAAATCATCTCAATTGCCTAGATCACAGCCGTAGATTGTAACACTTTTTCGCTTATTCCAGACTTCTTGCTTTTATTGTAACTTTACTCTTACATTGCACATCTTAATTAGTTTAATTGCTATAGTCTTTAATGCCTCCAGGGGAAGATTACCCTCTGATCATTGTAAGTCCAATTCGGGAATTGTATGCCTTTTGTTCACAAACATAAGATAGATTGGTCCTTTGGCTGTATATTTTGTTAATTTTCTGATTTGAAATATGAAACACACCATCTCTAAGCATCCATGCTGAACTTAGAGGACATATAAGAAATGGGTGAAGAAGAAGAGTGTATCTCCCTTGCAGGAATCCATGATCCCCGCAGGCCAAGGAACACATAACTTTCTCTCAAATATTTCTACTCTTTAATTAAAACGAGGGAGATTACGAAATGCTTATATGACTATAGAATTTTTGCAAGACAAGTAACTAAATCTAATTACATTCTATAACATAGAATCCTGATGTACTAAATTACATCAAATGCACATAATTTGACCTTAAATTCCTCATTATAATGACTTTATTTGAGAAATAAAATGTGTAAAATTCTAATTCTCTTTGTCTTGCATTTTTCATCTAGCGTGCTGTTTTGTTGGGACCTCTTCATTGTGAACATATGATTTAATAGATTTATTATTATTATTATTATTATTATTATTATTATTATTATTATTATTCTTTTGCGATTTGATTTTTCTCATCTTCATGTATTGAGGGTTTGCAGGCTGACATCTTTCGAGCGGAGAAAAATTATATAGATCTTTACATTATGCTCCTAAGGTTTTCAAGGTGAGAAAAGAATTCTGATGACATAAATCACTGCATAATTTCAATGTGTGCTTAATAGCTGTTTTTTTATAATATTTTTGAATAAGAATTGTAAAAACATTTAGTTTGTAGGAATTAGGAGGGTTGTTATTCTGTAGTGCAAATCTTACATCCATACTAAGTCCTAATCATTAACTAAGAAGCAATCCCTTCTGCTTTAGTTTGGTGACTGAGACGATACCACGCCATCGAGATTATAGAGCATCTCCACAAAGCGATAAAAACTCCCTCAGGAAGGTAATATCACCACTTGATTTCTCTCTCTCTCTCTATATATATATGTATATGTATGTATCAAGATTACTTTCTTATTCAATCTGACCGATTCCAGTTTGATTTTGTAAATTCTAACTGTAGAAATCATTGAATGCCGTAATCGAGCTGGAGTCATTGAAACCTGCAGTGGAACAGAAGATTGATGAGCTAAGCAGAAAACATACGTATCAGATAAATGGGAGGGGACATTTTCATCAAAACAATTCGTTGGATTCTTCACCGGAGTGGCCTTCTGTTAAAAACCAGAATTTGAATAATTATGCTATAACTAAGGTACAGTTAGTGCACCATAATAGCGGAATCTATCATCGTTTTCACCTTGCCTGTATACGAGTCTTTATCTTGGTTTCAAGCTGGTCCTTGTCCCTTGATATTTTGAATGGGAAAGTCTGATGGAGTTTGTGGTTTTAAGGCAGTGTTAACATTTTTTTAAAACTTGAATCATTTTGTTTCAATGCTGCTGCTTTTGCGATTTTTCCACAAAGTTGTGGTTGTTTATTTTAAAACGTAATTTAGATTATATTCATACTTTCTTTGCTATTCTGCATCTGCAGACACCACGACCTGCTGCTCCAGAATATGCATATCAAAATCAGATCCAGCAGTTCTCGCACACCAAGCCAGTAGAATCACAATTTCGTCAATTGTAAGTTTTCTCATTCGCTATTCAGAGTTCATTACCTTTAGTTATGTCTATTGATTTTCTTATAGTGAAAGTAAATTTAAATTACCTAAATCGTTATTCGATGCGGTGCATGGAGCGAAATCTGAGACATGAAACGTCACTTTTGTGGTACAGAGTACGGTAGGAGGAGGTTTCTTCGAATCACTTAGTTAGTACGAAATACATTTATCCGGAACGTGGTATGCTAAAATAGCTTTCTAAAAAGATATAGTTAAAACTAAGTCTAGCAACAGGATAGGTATGGTTCGGGGACCTACCCTTCCCCATACCTGCCCCACCAACGAGTAGTTACCCTCCATACCCGACTAGACACTGAACACTAGTACTCCATACCCACCCGCCCTGCCCAGTCCTGTTTCCCCAAATTCTCCCCTATTCCCAAATTAAATTCCTCCAGATTCTCTTATATTATTTTGGTACACCTATTTTTAATTCAAAATCAAGCAACATCAGTAATTCTATTACCAGTAACACCTTGTATTACAAATATGAATTTTTAATGAATTAACCTGCAGAGGTACTTAATTATGTATATACAAAAGGCTAAACTTGGAAATAATATATATACACACACACACGCGATCGGGGTTTCTCTCAAAGGTAGCTGCCAGTGTGGAACCCCAGATTTTGACATCTTTTGTAAGACTGGGAACTCAAGATAGCGGACTCTTTCATGAGTAGCTTAGTGACTGATACCCCAGGTTGATTCACTTCATTGGCAGGGAATGCTGAGTGGTTTATGATCGATGAGATCCCAATATACTTACTTCCAAAGGGGAACTGGGATATAATTTCCTTAGAATGAGGTTTGAAGGTTAAGAACCTCCTCCAAGTTGGCCATTGTTAGTTTGTTCAGTTGCTCTGGATTCTATTATAACAATTGATAGTTTAAGGAGGGTTAAGATTTTTGTAAACTGGTGTTGTGTACTTGTGTCATGTGTGTGCAGAAAGGATTATGAGATTGTTGATCATCTTCTCCTTCATTGTGTTGTATGGATGGACTCTTGGAATGTGAACTATTTTGTTTTGTTCTTGCCTGTGAGTTGTGTTATGCCTCATTCTCCGTGGGCTCTTTTTTGTTAGTATGTGTCTAGGTTGAGGACTAACTCTAGAAAGTATTGGGTTATAACCCTTCTTTCTCTGATGTGTGCAATTCAGAGGAAAGCAATTGGAGATGATCTGAGTTAGAGGAATGCAACGGAGATGTCTTTAGTCATCTGTGTTACAGTCATTGTTAACGGGGATGAAAATCTTGATGTCGGGGATGATCTTGTGTCTCCTTTCCTTTCACTCTTCTGGTATCTGTCTTAGTAGGATCCTTTTACCTGGTGAGGATAGGGGCTTGGTTAGACTGTCGTGTTGGTAGGGAGGAGGTTAGAGTATCTTATCTTCTGTTTGCAAATGATATTGTTTTGTTTCTTTAAGGCAGCAGTGTGTCATTGTTTCTATGATTATTTATTTTCTGTCATATGCTGTGGTATTAACTAATGAATCCACACAATTATGTTGGCTTATATTTATGCTTTGCATGTAGCAAATAACATATTTGGAGAATTGGAGTCGTATAATCATATATGCAAAACTATTCAATTTTTTCATATGATTTTCCTGTGTTAATGCTAAATTCTTTTTGGTTTTGTAATGTATATTTGTTACGTGGATTCGAAAATTGAAATACAAGGATCAACGCATGTTCTTTTTCATTTTGCTCATCTCTTTCATTGTTGGCTGATGTTCTAGATCATTAAGTGTCCCTCTTCCAAAGGAGGAAACTCTTTCCAGACATTCTATATTAGGTCCAAATGGACTTCGTGGGCAGTGGCAACCTCCTACAAGTTTCAAAGGGGTATGATGTTTTCCAGCTCCTATTATTATTATTTATTTATTTTCAATTTTGTTTTTATTTTTATTTTCACTATAACCAGAATCATGTTGATTGCTGAATTATATATTCTGCATGCAGATCCGTTATCCAAGCAATATAGACTTGACGCCAGTTGAAATCCCAAGGTTAGACTCTCTTATCACAAGTTTTACAAAACATATAGACAGACAGAATCTAAGTAGACAAATATTTGTGAATGTATATTGGTGCTACAAGATTGAAAGTTGAGTTATCCAAAATTTTGTAGTTTGTGGTATCCAAGTGATGATAGATATCCTCTTTTTTCTATTTCTGCACTTACTTTTATCGATTCAATAAATGCAGTGATCGTCCAAGGGATAACAACCTGCGGCCTCCTGTGGAAGATGGAGTATTGATTAAAAAAGATTTTAGCATTTCAGAACTTGAAAAAGCAAGTTCAGATTCAACCTTTCCACAAAACAATGATAATAAGATGCCTCGTGCTGAAGAACCTGGTTCTTTGATTTCCTTTGAACCGATAGAAACCCCTGTGCAAGTAGATTTGATCAGGCAGCCTTCTCCACCTCCTGTTCTTGCAGATGTACAGGATTTGATCCCTACAACATCACCGCCAGTTGCTGAGGCAGAATATGGAAGGGAGAATCCCTCCTCTGATGGTTTAATTTGTTCGGAAGCTCCCATGGAGTTGCATATTGTGAGATTTTCCATATCTTTTCTTTTATTAGTTTAGTTCTTTTTTTTTGACTTTGCCTTTTATGAATTTAGCATTTGTCTGGGATGGTTTATTTCTTTGTGTCCACTTTTTATTTTTATTACATTAGGGCTATGTCAGCCTTACCAGCGGAGGTGACATGTAATCATTTATTATAGCTATTGTCTCTTTTTGTAGTCAACGACATTGATGGACAGCTTCATGAAGCTGGCAAAGTCGAATACAGACAAGAACTTAGAAACTTGTGGTGTTCTTGCAGGATCACTTGTATGTGCCATTGTGTGTGCTTGATTATGTGATTCTTATCTTTCATTTTTATTCTCTATTAATTTTAAATTTTTCTTTGAAGAAAAACCGAAAATTTTATATTACTGCTCTCATCATTCCAAAGCAAGAATCAACATCAGACTCGGTAAGAAAGCATTGATATTTCCTTATTTAAATCAGAATTCCACGATGCTATACTAAATGCATAATTTCTGATCAGTGTCAGACCACGAATGAGGAGGAAATATTTGAAGTGCAGGACAGACAATCTCTTTTTCCCCTAGGATGGATTCATGTAAGTTTCTTCGGCTTTGATCATAATTTTATTTGATCACTTCGCTGGTCAATGAGTCTAAGCAAAACTATCACAATTTTATTAAAGTTGATGTCATTCATTTATCTGTTGAATGTACTGGTGTGATCATGTTTTGTGCAAAATAACTTAATGTTCTTTGTTTTTTCCTTCTCCTTTTCGCGTTGGTGTAATGGATTTTTATTAATTTGTTTTCTCTGGTTCTCTCTCTTATATTTTTGACAACTGTATAAAGTTTCATACAATGTTTTGTTTTCTGTTCTCTTTTTCCCTTTCTTATTATAATCCTTTTTTTCCTTTGTTTTTGTGTAACTTTTTATATAAAATGTATGTATGTTTGTGTGTTTCTACATGTGGGTTTGTTTTCATTTTATTTATTTCCATTCTTTTTTTGTTTTATTTATTTTATTCTTTTCTTATTTTTTATTTTTATTTCATTTTCCTCCTTATTACCTATCTTATATATGAGATTCATATTCAGCCTACTCCAACTAATTGGGATAAATGCGTTAGCCGTTAAGTTGAGTTGTATAATCTCATAATCATATGCTATTTCAGTATGGCTGGCCAGTATTTCACAAAAGTATGCCAGTTTTTACTTTTTGCATGTGTTTCCCTCTCCTTTTTCCCTTGGTGTCAGGATTTATATTGTTTTGTGTTCGACCTAGCTCAATACTAAAATTGTAATTATGTATTTGACAGTTATACTTAATTCTCATTATGCCTTGTTCAGTTCAGTGTGTCACTTTTTCTTTCTGCTTCAATTGCTTAGATATTTACTTGTTAGATGCTATCTCAAAATAATTAATCTTTCTGTTTCCCATTTGGCAGACACATCCTACACAATCTTGTTTCATGTCATCGATTGATGTCCATACCCATTACTCGTATCAGGTTCGTGACTCTTCCTTTCTTTCCCTAACCCTCAATTCTATGTGCCAAATCTTTTATTATTTTTTATTTTTGTTTACAATGTTTCACAAAGAAGCCTTGTGCTCCAAGCAGGTCGAATGCAAATTTTTACTAAATTCGGTACTTGAGAGTGACAATTTGTGTTCATTTTGGTTTTATTTAAGCGAGTTGATTTACGGCAGATTGACTACAATATATGCTAAAATATGATATTTTTTATTGGAAATCTGTTAGAGTTCTCTCCTGTTATGTATTAGCATAACAGTTGGTGTTCCGCCATTTTCTGCATTATTTTGAGACTAACTCTGTCCTGCATTTTTTGCTTTTCCCCCTCAACACTAAGTGCTTGTTCATTGTCCAGATTATGTTGCCCGAATCGATAGCCATTGTCATGGCACCAAGAGATAGCTCGAGGTATGTATTGCTTCTGATCAGGACAGAAAATTCTGGTGCCCAACTATTATAAATTTTACAAATAACTTCTGCGCTTCACATTCGCAGAAACCATGGCATATTTCGTTTAACAACTCCAGGTGGCATGGGGGTCATACGTCACTGCCCACGCCGTGGCTTCCATGCACATGATCCACCCTCCGACGGTGGTCCAATTTACAAAGAATGTTCAGATGTTTATCTGAATCCCAAGTTAAAGTTCGACGTCATTGATTTACGGTGATCACAATCTTATTGCTAATGGTGCACAAACACAGGTTAATTGTCTTGCAATACTTTGTATAGAGAAAAATATTTGTCAATTGTCTATTTTATTGTTGCATTTATTGTACTGGTCTTTGGCCATAACTGAAACTTTTGGTGTCAACACTAGAAAATTCAAATCAAAATGTTTTGTACAAAACTTAAATTTGTGCATCAATGCATATTACAGTTTACAACTAGACCAATGTTATTTGGCCTAATGGCTAAAACCAAGGCACTCTGACCTTTAGGTGTCAGTTAAGACCAAGGCACCTTTACTCCATGTGAAGTTTGATTTGATAAAGTGTGTTTACAGGCACAATTTGATTATTGATATTGTAATAATGATCATATACTTTATTATGAGATTATATTGTATTCCTATAAATTAGACTTAAACCTAGCCCCATGTAAAACATGGATATCAAGTATTTCTTTGATCATAAAACTCTTGATTGTGTACCCTTTTATTAGTGTTAACTTGCCCAAAGTTATCAAAAGTTGGATAATCTTATTTAGGAGAGCACTATTTTCATGTGTTTTTGATATTTTCACATAGTTTTCTTTCGGATGAAGGTGAAACTTATTTTATTCTTATACGAGAGAGAATCAATTATGTGAAAATATAATATTAGAAACACGTGAAAATATCAATTCCCTCTCATTTGTTGTACATACATATGAAAGGACATATTTCTTGTTTACAGGACAAAGATCTTGTATTCTGATTCTCCATTCAGACTTTTGTATCTTTTATTAGATTTCTGGATGTACTCAGGGTACCCTTTTTCTTTTTTTTCTCTTTTTGTCCTCTTGGCCTTCCCAGATGGCAGGAGACGCGCAAGCTACTGTTTAACTAGTCAATAAACCAAGTTATATGTGAAGAGATTATACTACACCAATCTGTCTCACAGTAGGAGCACTATTAAATTTGGGAATTACTAAATTCACCCGTTTTTTTTTTATATTTCCACCCGTTTTGGATCCTATAGCGATGGTTTCACCGTCGCTATACATCTACATCGACACTTTTTGGGTGGAAATATCAAAAAAGCGAGTGGATTTAATAATTTCCTTAAATTTTCTTCTATCCTAAAATGTGTGTTAGGTTATACCTTGGGGCTTGCTCTCCCGAATGAATATATAGACAACATTTGCCCCGGGTAGGCCAAAATACCGACCCGATGCATCCTCACAAGAGGAAACCTTTGTCTGCTGAAGACCGAAGCGCACTCTTGAGGTCGAAGTCTTTATCAACTGACACCTGTGGTCCCAAAAATGCAATGTTGTAAGCATGTACATTGTTGTTCGATTTATATAACGACAAATTTGCGTAAGTATACACGATCAATCAAATAATATAGAAGTAAATACGAGTGTCGAACTCACATAAAACAGTTGCTAACAATTACTCTAAATTATCAAATTTTTATCAAGTTCAATCTAATTAAACAGTCACCTCAATTAATTTGTGAAATTTTATTTGATTAAAAATAAAAACTAAATTAATTAACAATTATTGATCACCAGATGATTAAGACATAGGAATACAATTTCTCCAATTGCTCTACAATAATTAGGGCTGAGCAAAAAACGGATAAAACCGAATAACCGAACAAAACCGAATTTTTTTAACCGAATTATTTCGGTTATTCGGTTTTTTTTGCTAAATTCGGTTATATCCGATTTTTTATTCGGTATTCGGGTTCGGGTCTGATTATAAAAATTGGTCTATTCGGATACCCGAATAACCGAACTTATTAATTAAAAAATAAATTAGACTGCAGACTAAGACTACTTTCTCAGTTTCTCTATCTTCTTTCTCCTCCTTCTCTCTACCTTTCTTCTCCTCTGATCTGCATATGATGGGTTCCATCCCTTGTTGTTCCACTTTGATCTTGCAAGGCTTTCATTTAGTAATTAATTCTATACTTGCAACTTGCAAGGCGTTTATTTTTTGTTCCAATCTCATTTGGGCGAAATCTGGTGTTCTTTCTTTTTGTCATGTGAAAACAAAAGAAATCACATTCTGGTCTAAATCCTCTTCCAAGAAGGCTTATGGTCCATGAATTTTTTGGCAAAGGTTTGATTTCCTCTCTTGATTCATCTAGAACTAACTTCAATTCAGCAAATCTGATATGGGTTTGCATGTGCTGGGTCCAACACTTTTTCAGTTCATCTATTAGTTTTAAAAATAGTACTTTGTTCATCAATAAGTGCAGCAAATAATACTCTGTTCATTTATAAGTTTTAAAAATTTTCATACTCTGTTCATGAAGATTGGTGAAACTGCTTTACAATTTCGGTTATATACCGAAATAACCGAATAGTAATTTCGATATTTCGGTATTCGGTTATTCGGTTATTTTGCAATTCAGTTTTTATTCGGATAGTTTAAATAGTGCAATTTCAATTTTCGGTTATAACCGAATTACTTATTCGGTTCGGTTATTAACCGAATGCTCACTCCTAACAATAATTGCCTTATCTTATTCCCACTTAATTAATTCAATGAGTCACCAACTAGGATTGCCTATCAATTTATTAACATCTTTTAATGATTAATAAAAAGACCTAATTCAGTTATTTTGTTATTTTCATGCAAGACACTTAAAATAGATTCATTAAGCACAAACTCCTAACAAAGTCATACAAGTACTTTTGTCTCATACACTATTATGTTATCCTTAACAAGAATTAACAAATTCATGCGTTATTATATTCAGATCTAATCTAATATTTTCTCTTTCAATTCCATCAAAGATATCAGATTAATTGTCGGTCAAACAATTATTTAATTATGCACAAAATATAATAATCAACTCAATAAGATCAATAAGTGAAAATAATGATAATTGAATTATTGCATTGCAAAAGGTTCCATTATATTCCTAATTAAAAAATTAGTTCAACATCATGATCGAAACAAAAAGATTAAAATTAAATAACATCTCAAGTACAGATAATGAAATTAAGAGAAGAAGAAAACTCTGTCGAGGAACTCCAATCTCTGTAGCTTTAATCTTCGTCTTGTCGTACTCTCCAATGAAATCTTCAAGTTTCAAGAGAAGTGGCTCTCAATGAATTGCAGTCAAAAAGTCTCTCAAATCTAAGTTATAATCAAGTATTTATACTTCACATGGAAACCCTAACACATTAGGCATCTAAAGATCCTATTCCCACTCAACTTGGACATCATAACACCCAAATAAACTCTCCCCCCGACGTCCGACGCGCTCCGCGCTTCTCCTAGGCCAATTTGGGTGCACCCCGCGTTACAGTACTAGAAAAGCTGATGGTCCGACGCGCCCCGCGCAGAAAGATTGTCTGTTGCGACGTCCTTTCGTAAAACGACCATAACTTTCTCACCCGAACTCCGATTGAGACGATTCAAGATGTTACGGAAAGCAGAAAAGCAGCTCTACAACTTTCATTCTTTGAGAATTGAGAGATTCTGGCCGGATCAAGGTCTAAATTGGGTTGGAAGTGGATGTTATGCAAATTCAACATGAAAACTTCAACCTTTGATCTGTTTTCGCTTCCGGTTGTCCATTTTCGCCCCTCCTTAGCTTTTCCTACAAAATAAACATAACATATCAAAAGTAACATGAAAACAGTCAAGAATAAATAATATTTCAAGATAAAGAATACCAGATTTGTAGGTATTAAACCCACTCATCAAATACCCCCAAACTTGAACATTTGCTTGCCCTTAAGCAAAACAAACACAAACTAAAAAAAAATTACGACTCTAACAATCAACTACTCAAGCAATGAATCAATACGAATTTGAATAATAGCCTCAAAAAAATTTCTTTAAATGATAACTCACGAAAAATTAGAAAAACATGCAAAACCTAAAATTTCAACCTATTCATTAGTTCCACATCTATTCGTGACCCTTAAAGTTTGTGTGTGTGTGTGTGTGTCCAAATATTCAACTAGCCATAATTCACATAAGATCATAAAATCAAACGCTCATGAAAGAATTCAAATCAACTCTATAACTTACTTTTCACATCAAACTCCACTAATGAAGGCAAAACATAAATTTAGAGGATCAAAAAGGATATTTTAATATTTAAGCACACATGAACCCTTCCCAAGTATTTCAAACACAATATTTTTCTTCTTCTTTTTAGTGAGTGCATTTTATGCTCCATCTCACTCTCTTTTTGAACGAGTGCGTTTTACGCTTCATCTCGCTTTCTCTCGCACGAGTGCGTTTTACGCTCCATCTCATGCCTATGTTTATGGGTGAGTGCATTTTACGCTCCATTTCAACCCACCACATGATCCATTTTTTTCACTCAGGAAGGTTCAAAATTTCAAAAACACTCCAAGATTTCCTCCAAACTTATATTAATACCTAAACTTCGCTTCAAACAATGCTTAAATAAGATTTATAGAGTTTCAATGATATCTCCCACAAGCATTTGACCAAATTTTTTTTTAAGCCCGAACTAGCTAACCAAATAGATATGTGCATATAAGTGCCAAAAGGTCACAAATAGTGTTAAACCAACTAATAAGTGAAAACATAAACTAAACATGCTTCTTAATTTCCCAAGAGTTAGACATTAAACTCATTTTTTCCTTTTATCATCGGTCATAATCAAATACAATCAAATCATTGCTCATTTATCCTAAAAACATACTATCTAACATGCAAACCTAATAAAATAAAATAAATAAAACAAAATAAGACCACACCCCCAAATTTAAACTAGACATTGTCCTCGATGACTAAAATAGGAAAAGGTAAAGCAAAGGACTTCCTTGAAAATATTGCAATCTTCCTCCTTGTCTGCTAAGTTTGAAGAATAGGCTAGACCCATTAGACTGAATAAACACTGCACTTGAACTGGACATTGACTAACCTGTGAACACAATATAAGTAAGTTTATGAAATCCTAATCAATGCAAATTTATTAACTACTATGAAACTTAATAAAATAAAAAACTAAAACTAAAAATTAAACTTGGGTTGCCTCCCAATAAGCGCTTGGTTTATAGTCGTCAGCCCGATTTCAGAATCCATTATCCAATTCCCCTTCAAAAATTGAGGAACCCTCCATCCATTAATAGCCATGTAATATTTGAGGGCTTCTCTTGAGTAGGGGCCATTGTTTCAAGTTCACCTAGTTTGTCACTTTTAGATAAAATTTTATTTATGAACTTCAAAAAGCTAGGCAATTACTCTATTGTGTCCGTGAACAGATTATTGAAGTGAAGCTCCTCAAACATAATAAAATCTTCAGCTATCTTTTCTTGGACCCCTTTTTCGTCCCACCATGGCACAAAATTTATACTAGCTCAAATGTCACATAGAGCATTGCCTACGACATGACTACCAATTGGGCACATAATTGTAAAATTGCCCTCATTAAGCTTTGGTAGAGAAGGTACATGAGGCACTATCAAAATTGGCTCATCAAAGTGGAAATTCAAGGTTGGATCTTCCCCGGCCTTTATTTCCTGCTCCCCACTTTTCTTTTCCTCCGTTTCAGAATCCTCGTCTTTTGGCACGTCCGGTTGCAGCTTTGGGTTTTCCTCGGTAGACTCCTCCATATCAGAATTTTCAACAATTAGCTCGGATACTCCATTAATTTCAAGAACCAAGTCACTTGACAATTCACCATGATGGTGATTGTTAATAGTGTTTAAAATCTGTTCTACGTGGTTCTCAAAATTTCGAGCCAAAATCTTCTGACTATTCGTCCTCTCCTCATTCGAAGCTATGATCTTTGACAGAAGTTCCACCAAGTTAGACTCTTTCTCTTCTTCATGTGGAAAAACTTGTATTGAGAATTCTGGATGGTATGGTTGACTTGGAGTAAAGGTTTGGGCTTGATTGTTATCACTCCATGAAAAATTCGGCTGATTCTCCCAGTCATAATGATAAGTGTTAGAATAGTCATAATTGTTGGGGTAGTCGCCAAAGTTGCCACCATACTGTACCGACTCGAAACTGATGGTGCATTGATAGCTCGGATGGTTTCCAGCACAATAATCACAAATCACCGCTACACTTTGAATAAGTTTTGCTACTAAAGCGTCAAACTTCCTCGAAAGTGTCTCAATCTGTGGCGCTATTGCAGAAAATACGTCGAGTCCATAAATCCCTAATTTCGTTGGCTGAGTCATTCTCGTGTAAGGCCATTGATAATTATAGTTGGCCATGTTGTACCTCGTTAAGAAAAGAAAGAAAAAACTAAATCAGAAAAATTAAAAACGTTTAAATAAACTAAATTGATAAAAACTAATAACGAAATAATTATTAGAACCGTTCCCCGACAACGGTGCCAAAAACTTGTTGTTCAATTTATATAATGACAAATTCACACAAGTATACAGGGTCAATCAAGTAATATAGAAGTAAATACGAGTGTCGAACCCACATAAAACAGTTACTAACAATTACTCAAATTACCAAATTTTTATCAAGTTCAATCTAATTAAACAGTCACATCAATTGATTTGTGAAATTTTATTTGATTAAAAATAAAAACTAAATTAATTAACAATTATTGATCACCAAATGATTAAGATATATGAATATAATTTCCCCAATTGCTCTACAATAATCGCCTTATCTTATTCCCACTTAATTAATTCAATGAGTCGCCAACTAGGATTTTCTATCAATTTATTAATATCTTTCAATGATTAATAAAAAGACCTAATTCAGTTATTTTGTTATTTTCATGCAAGACACTTAAACTAGATTCATTAAGCACAAACTCCTAGCAAAGTCACATATGACATACAAGTACTTTTGTCTTATACACTATTATGCTATCCTTAACAAGAATCAACAAATTCATGCGTTATTATATTCAAATTTAATCTAAGATTTCCTCTTTCAATTCTATCAAAGATATCAGATTAATTGTCGGCCAAATAATTATTTAAATTAAGCACAAAATATAATAATCAACTCAATAAGATCAATAAGTGAAAATAATGATAATTGAATTATTGCATTGCAAAAGGTTCCATTGTATTCCTAATTAGAAAATTAGTTCAACATCATGATCGAAACAAAAAGATTAAAATTAAATAACATCTCAAGTACAGATAATGAAATTAAGAGAAGAAGAAAACTCTGTTGAGGAACTCCAATCTCTGTAGCTTCAATCTCCGTCTTGTCGTGCTCTCCAATGAAATCTCCAAGTTTCAAGAGAAGTGGCTCTCAATGAATTGCAGTCAAAAAGTCTCACAAATCTAAGTTATAATCAAGTATTTATAGTTCACATGGAAACCCTAACACATTAGGCATCTAAAGATCCTATTTCCACTCAACTTGGACATCATAACACCCAAATAAACTCTTCCCCCAGCGTCCGGCGCGCCCCGCGCTTCTCCTAGGCCAATTTGGGCGCGCCCCGCGCTATAGTACTAGAAAGTTTGATGGTCCGGCGTGCCCCGCGTCGGAAGATTTTCTGCTGCGACGTCCTTTCACAAAACGGCCATAACTTTCTCATCCCAACTCCGATTGGAACGATTCAAGATGTTCCGGAAAGCAGAGAAGTAGCCCTACAACGTTCATTCTTTGAGAATTGAGAGATTTTGGCCGGATCAAGGTCTAAATTGGGTTGGAAGTGGATGTTATGCAAATTCAACATGAAAACTTCAACCTTTGATCTCTTTTCGCTTCCGGTTGTCCATGTTCGCCCCTTCTTAGCTTTCCCTACAAAATAAACATAAACATATCAAAAGTAACATGAAAACACTCAAGAAGAAATAATATTTCAAGATAAAGAATACCAGATTCGTGTTTGTGCCAACTTATCAAAAAATGGGTAGTGAGATTTGTAACCTCACCCCCAAGTTATGGGTATACTTTACAAGTAAATTGTTGGTCCAAACTCTTGAGAGAATGACACGTCACCATTGGGGGCACACCTTGAACACGTTAGAACTACTGACCAGATCCTTATAAATACCAAAGCGAAACTAAAAGAAAAGGTCAATCTCTCATACTCTATCTTCATTATTGAAACCTCTTAAAACCTCTACTGTTGACCTGCATATTTTTTAGATTCGTTACTTACTTTCATATCAGAGCTATCCTCTGACAACATGCAAAAGCCTTAAAAGATATTTTGATGATTTTTTCCCTATAAATCGATCTCACCTCACAACCAATGGTTAAGACTTTTGAAGGTACACATCGTTAACAGAGTTTTATTACTAAACAGAGTCTAAAAAGTTATGTGATATCTCAAATTCATGTTAAATGAAAAGTTTAACGTGAATTCATCTAAAGTTATTTAAAAGGGTAAGTTGAAAAAGTTATTGTTCTATCCTTTATAAAATGCCTATTGAAAGTTGCATCGAGTAGACATGATCGATGAGTAAATATTTAATCACAATACTATCACTATGTCTGCTCGACACGGAATTTGGTCGAGTCTTGTCATATATATATATATATATATATATATATATAAAATTTTTGAATAAAAAGGAAATTAGAACCCATGAAACTTTTTGCCATTGACAAGGTTCTCTCATCTTTTCAGGGGGGACAAAACATCTCAAAATGATGAAACATGGTTAGCCCCAGAAACAAAATGATGAAATAGCATCCCATCTTAGACATGATCACATTTCCTGATTGTATCTTTTACTTGGACATAAAAACAAAGGTAGTTTTAAATGTGGGACTCATTAGGATGAAGACAACCATGTTTGTACATATGTAGGGGACAATAGAGTTGCGGCACGAGTATTTCACTAATAGTAACTCGGATCACTAGTTTTATTATGGATAATTTTGTCATTCACTGTATTATTCCCTCTGTCCCAAATTAATTGCATTTTTAGGATTTTTTAAAATCAAATTGACTATTTTTTAAATTAATCTTTTTACTATTTTTACTAACATATAGGTAAAGATATTATAACCAAAAGAAAGTATATACAATTTATTACTAATTTCAATTTTTATAATTTTAGAAATATATTTATATATGCTTAATTATTAATTTTAAAAATAGTCAATTTGACTTAAAAAAGTCCTAGAAAAGTAATTAATTTGGGACGGAGGGAATATTAACTAAAATTATCTCATTTTAAATTGTTTGCAACTGCTAACTAGTTGTAGACTACGGTTTCTATATTCGTATATTTCTCGTATGTGCATATATATATATATATGTGTGTACATATTCATTTGGATAGTATGTATGTATGTTATAACAAACTATAAGAAACACATAAATCAACAAAAAAATTTAAAAAAAAATGACACAAAATTTACTTGAATAATCCAAATTAAGATAAATCGCAGATGAGAGACAAAAGAATCACTATATCAAAGCGAAAATAATATAATATTTGAACCTCACTATGTAGACTGTTAAAATTGAGAAAAAGAAGATTGTCGAAAATCTTAACTAGTTACGCAATATATTTATAGTCGGGTCTAAAAATATAATAGGTCGAAATAACATAACAGTATCATTGAATCTTATCTTTTGTTTCTTTTATGACTTTATAAAAAGTAATTTGAATCAAGTCAAATGTCAAATTTTGAAATAAAATTTGAGACGCACATAACATAAATGTATATAAAGATATACACAATCACTTGGACTGTCTTTGATTCTACTAGCATATGCTAATTGGACCCCATAGGCCATAGGGCATTGTATTTTAGCATTGGCAAGCTAAAATCATGTCTTTCAATTGTCCATCGGAGACAATATGGCTCATCTGTCTAGAATAGAAAAGTACATAAACTGTCATAATTATGGTCCGTCACTCTCAATCTATTCTCCTTTAGGCCAGCTATTCAAGGATATATATAGACTCTTCAACTAGCCTTTTCACCATTTCATCAATTCTTTATTGATCGGGGGAATATTATAAGGAAAAGGGAAAAGAATTATTTGCCTTATATATATATATTATGAATTATTATAAGACATACGTAATTAATATCAACTATTCTAATCATCAACGACCTAAATTAAAACATAAAAAACGTTATCCGTTACTAATAATAGTGAACGGTAAAAAATAATATAAATCATAGTAAGTATTTTAAATCATGTCCATATATATATATTTATATTTAAAGTTTAACTTTCTATATCATATTTTATTTTATTTTTTAAATTTTTTCTTATATTAAATGTTTGAAAACTAATGTGCGGGACACTTCTCTTATAGGAATATGGACCACTGAGGATAGGGTCTACCAGTATCAGGTTTCCTTTTGACTTCTTTTTAGTCTATGGATTCTGATTTTATTGGATGATTAGTTTGATAATTGTTAATTATTGGAAGACATGAAGAAATATGCGTGATTGTGTTGTTTTAGCTATGAAACGAATATGATATTATATTCATAATTTCTTTGGCTTTGTTCCCAATCCCAAGGAGGGTGCACAAAGTCTCTTGCACAATAATAATGTACATGTACTGCCTCCTCGTGAAAAGGATGGCTTATGGACTATGGTCTATATTTTTTTTGGCCTCAAAACAATAAAAATAAATACAGTAAATATTTCAATCAATAGAATCTATTAGTATCTATATAAAAAAATTATTATTTTATATAATTTTATAAGATTAATAAGAATAAATTTAAATTTTTTATTTTTACTTTTCTTAATTTGTATGTAAAATATACTTTGAACATCTTTTGGAGGGTAAAGAGAATACGTGAGAGCAGACTTGGTACAAATACAATTATCATAATCCATCCGTTTTATATTATTCGATAATCGTTAACTTTTTAAAGTCAATTTAAAAGATTTTTAAATTTAAAATTGACATATATATATATAATCAATATAATAATAAATATCGTAAACTGTCTAACAAAAATTATTTTTATTATTTAATAATTTTTAACAAGTAATCTAAATTTTGAATTTAAAGTCAATAATCATCATATAATTCGAAATGAAAAAAGAGTATTTTTTTTCTTTCAAAAAATTTTAAGATATTAAACAAATGAGGAGTAAGTGAGAGAAAATTCTTGTATTTTACCTTAATAGTGTTGGATGAAAGTAAATAGGTAATGTACACCCTCCTTAAAATGTGAAAATTTATGTGGAGTATATTCTTGGTGTACAAATTTCAAACACTTGAGTACCATCACAAGCTTTGAGATTGCAAATTGCAAACTCACGGTCCTTCATTCAGTACGGTTACAGCAGCTACGGCAGTGGGTCCCGACGGTGAACAAGGACGGGAGTTTTGGGACAATGTCATATAAGGCTGATTTGGTCATAATATTAATAAGAATCTGCAACCATCCGACACAAAATTACAGATATATTTTGTTTTTTTAGATTAATTTGTAAAATTTAAAATTTATTATTCAAAAATATATATTTTAAAATTCAGTACAGAAAACTGATATTTTTACATGTTAAAATAATATTTTTACATGAGTCTCTCTCACATTAAAGTGAAACCCATTTATTATTCGGATAACGTGAAAATATCAATTTTTTATATGAAAATATCAATTTTCAAAATAATATCTTGCATATGCTGAAATTAAATTTGTCTATAAATCAGATTCAAAATAAAAACTACGTAATATTTTTAAGTTATAAAGAGTCTTTAAGTAATGTAATATTTTTTGAATTTTAATCTAATTTTTCATTACTCCGTACTTTTAGAGACGGACAATTACTAGTGTTTGATATAATAAAATATTAACAGAATCATTTTCTTCATTTACAAGATCCACAAGGCTACAAGAATTATGGGGCCCGAAATTTTGATTCAAAAGGTAAGAGGGACCGTGGGTCCCAAGGTTCCTTCAAACTTTGCTAGACCTAGGAACCAAGCTAGTTGAGGATAAGGCTAGTAAGTTAGGTTTGGACGAGTAGTAATTGTTATTGATTTTTATATTTTTATAGAAAATAAAACATGACCCATTTACTTTACACTTTACACCAACGAAGAAGAAAAAACTAGAGAAAATTTTTTGCGTAAGGCGATATGATAATGACAAAGATATCTTCTTTTATTGCGTAAGGCGGTAATGGTAAAGATATCTTCTTTTATTATGTAAGATCATTTAATTTTAAGTAAAAATATTAAAATTCAAAAAACGTTACGCATTACAAATGATTGAAGATAAGTTTCTTTTAGTTCCCTCCTCGTTATCACTTTTCCAATTTTTTCCTAGAGTTCTAAAATGAAATACACTCATAGAATTATTTGTAATAAAATAAGTTCTAAAAAATAAAAATAAAAAGAACTAGAGAAAATATAAAATTGTATCTTAGTAAGATCGAAGATGACCAACTGTTTTTACCAGCTAGTCTTTTTTTTTTTTTTTTAACAAAAGGCAAAAATAGTTATATTATTAAAAGAAATCTATAGTCCAAAAGAAATGGCTAAGATTTAAAATACAAACTGTGAACATATAAAGATATTGATAAAAACAATGATTTATGTGTAATTTGGATACATATACAAAATTGTATAACACTGTTTTGTATATGTATCCAAATTATACCTAAATAATTGTTTTTTAAAAAAATATTCAGTTCTAATAAATCATATAAATTATTTGGGAGTCAAAAAAAACAAAAAAGAAATAAAAAAAAATAAAAAAATTCAACTGATCGCTAGACCGATCACCCAACGCCGATCGCCGTAGAACTGCTCTAAATATAAAGATTCTTCATTCTTCTGCCGACATCCAAGTTCTATTGTTTTTTATTAATAAAGATGACCTCAAATATAACCTTTACGCCAATGATTTTGTTAATTCCATTAGCGCACAGATCATTATGAGACTATCTATTATCATATTTGACGGAGTTGATAGGATTAAGGGTCTGTTCGGAAATTTTTTATTTTAAATGACTTATAAATGATTTTAAGTTGTGATTTATAAGTAAAAGTGTTCAGTATTAATTTGACTTATAAGTCAAAAATTAAATTAAAACAAGTTATGAAGGTATTCAGTTCGTAATGACTTATAAGTTAAAATAATATAAAGATTACTAAAAAGGACATTAATAAAAAGAAAGACAAAATAGAAAAGGGGCAAAATAGACATTACATTTGGTCAAACTAATTTATTGTAAAATGACTTATAAATTATTTTAAAATAAGTCACAAATAGTTACTTATTTTTTTTTACTTAAAATTCAACTTATAAATAAAAAAATAAGTCATTTCCGAACACTCAAATAGTAACAAATGACTTATAAATTAATTTGACTAACTTATAAGTCATTCCCAAACTCCCCCTCAAATTAATATATATGCATATAGAACCTCCTCCGGTATATTAAAATTGACCTAATATTAATAATGCATATAGCTGAGGTCATTACCCATTACCATCTTAAAATAGTCATATCCAAAAGTTTAAACCAATTTTCTCTACAAATGACTGTTTAATTAAGAAATGTTCAAATTTGGTGTTCTACACTTTATTCAAGATGAACAAACCAACCAACTTTAGTTGGTGGTTGAGACAGCATCCATTAGAAAGAAGTCAATAATTGGGGTTAAAGATAAAACACTCTTTTATATAAAAAGAACTAAACAATCACAATTTTCTTGTTTCTTTTTCAACAATTTTCTTAATTTTTTTCTTTTTGAGGGAGAGTCGTCTCTTTATAACATTGTACGAGTGCTCAAACACTTAGCGCAAACTCAAGTATTTATTAAAATCTTCAAGAGCGTTGAACGAAAATTGACTTACAGTTTTTTGAACAAGGAGAACGAGCTCACAATCATTCAAAATTGTCTGTATCCGTTTCTGATAGGGTTCTTCCGATTGTTTTATAAATCTAAAAATAATCTCCAAATTCCAAAATATGCTTGCATATACAGATTTTCTGAGGCATAATTCTTGTGAAAATGGTGAAAATATGAAATATGAGTGGACAGAGTCCAACCTCAATCTAGTAGTAGTTGAGTAGCACTTTCTTTTATTTATAACATTCCATGTGACAGCCCCTTAAACAAACCTTACACTTGCTGATAACATGTATTGTAGTGCAAGAAAGAATTTTACAACAACTGAATTATAATGTAATTCATTGATCCATCCATGACCCCTCTTAATCATATTATTTGTAACCATAATATCTACTTTTCTTGTTGACTTTGGTTTCTTAAATGATTTAAATTACTTTTTTTTTAAAAAAAAAGCTTTTTAAATAAATAAATAAATAAAAGATAGCCTAAAAGAAAGTGCATTTGGAAATTATTGCTTGTCTTGTAGCTTTGTTTCTTTGCCTTTATATGAAGGTAAGTCACCAACTCTTTTAGAGCTTTTGCAACATATTTTCTTCCCCTTTCTTTTCTCTGTCTCTGATATCTTATAGAGCTCTTTATATCATTTGGTTTTCTGCAGGAAAATTGTTCCTTTGAGCATCAGAATCATTTGTATAACCCTTTATATATCTATATCTATATCTATATATATATCATACTTATCTCTGTAGCTTTCTTCTTTTGACTTCAAGAACCAACTCACAAATTTCTAATAATTCTTCAGGAAAAGTCTTAATCCGTCACGTTTAAATCCAATCCAATCCAATCCCTTCATTCCACAGATCATCATTTCCATTACTCTCCTATAAAAACCATATAAAATCTTCCAATTTTTCTTAAGGCTATATATCGATATGTGCTCCGAGAGTAATTCGCCCTTAGTCACAAGTCCTCGAATCTCGTTCTCACATGATCTTCGCAACGGCGATGATATTGGTACACTACCAATCGAAGACCCCGAGTATGAGGCAGAAACAAAATCTTCTGATTCAAATCCGAATCAGTTCGATTTTTCCTTTAGTGATGGCTTTGTAAATGAAAGTTGTTCGGCAGACGAGCTTTTTTCTGATGGCCTAATTCGCCCTCTTCAACTTGACGAAAAGTTTGTCGTTTCAAAACATAGTACACTTTCATTCAGTGATGATGGCTTTGTAAACGAACGTTCGGATGGCTTAATTCGCCCTCCTCAGGAAAAGGTGATCGTTTCAAAACATAGTACATTTTCTCCTCTTCCAAATCCCGCTACCAACGAGGACAGCAAGGAGATTATTGTATCGAGTGTTATTGAATCTGAGCAGAAGCATCAGTCAAAATCCTTTTGGCGAATCGATAGAAGTAGTAGTGTTCATTGCGATAACTCCTACAAAAAAAGCTCATTTTGGTCATTGCCACTTATGTCAAGAAGCAACTCAACTGGATCAGTACCAAGTCCAAGGCAGATATTGAAGGAAAATAAGAGGCAGAATAATTCTCACAAGCAAGTGAAAAATTCGTCTTCATCTTCTTCGAGTTTTTATATGTATCAGTTGTCTCAAAAGCCTCCATTGAAGAAGAATTATGGAGGGTCTTATGGCAATGGTGTTTGGACTAACCCTGCGTTAAATGTTCCACCTCCTTACATTGCCAAAGGAACTGCTAATCTCTTTGGTTTAACTTCTCTGTTTCGGGAGAAAAAAGATAAGAAGAACAAGAAATAATTGTGCTTTTAATTTGTTTTTGTGTTGAAATGCTGTATATTTTGGCTTTAATTTAGCTTGAGTTATAAAGTTAACTTGTTTTTGTCATGTGAATTTTATAATTTTTATTGTGATTGGTACAAATTCAAAGCAAGTGGGAGATGAAAGAAGAATTAAAATCTAAGTGATAGTGGAGGATATTGGAATGTTGATGCATATCAACATGCCACAAGCTTAAAAAAATACAGAAAACAGGTACCATTCTTTCATTGCTCCTTCTGATTTGTTGCAAAATATGGTTGCTTTCATTTATCTTAAGAATGCTATTTTATTCTTGATCAAGAGTTTATTCAATTACTAGCGTTTGCAATATTTTTCGGTGTAGCGTTTGGACCTTCAAACGCACCACACTATTTTTTGTTTTTGATTAAGGTTTTGTTCGATTACTAGCGTTTGTAGTGTTTCTGGCATTAGCGTTTGGACCTTCAAACGCATCAAACTATTTTTAGTGCGTTACGCTTGAGCCCTAAACACTGCGTCAATGAACTAAATAAATTGTTATTAGACGAATAAATTTTTTAAGTACGTTTGATCTTTCAAATACTCCGAAGACACTAAACTATTCAAATGTTGTATAATTAAACCTTCACTAAATATAATATGTAAGCATATCTTACATATAATGCTTCTTTTTTTTTTTTTTCTGTAAATGTGGGTTGTTTTTGTTGATTAAGACAAATGAGTTGTTTCAAAAAGTGGTTCTAAACAAAATAATGGAGGCCTTTTCTTTCCTGATCTTTTGTTTGTATTAGATTAAAATTATTGTGTTGGACCACCTGGTTTTTCCTTCCTTTTGGTGCTGATCCACTTAGAAATTTTGTAATGTTTTAGTTAAAGTCTTAATTAACTAAGCCAGCTTAATTATTATTCCTTAATTCCGAACATTCCTCAAGTTCCAGGCAAATTATATATTAAGCTAAATCCAGATCGAATCAGCCAATAAAGTACCACAAATTTAGATAATTTTATAATAATTAATCAAGCACTACTATGGATTAGGTATGGTAGTGGTATGGATTAGGTTCCTAAAATGATTAAAAATAGGAACATTTTAAACAATTAAGAATAAGATTTGATGTTTATATGAATTCATTTAAGGATAAATCTATAGGTACATTTGATTTACTCCGTGCATGCCCATACGCAGGGAGTTTGGTCGTTTTGGGATTATTTTTTTCCTCTCCTCTGGCCACAGTTTTCTCTCCGGCTCACTCCTTTCCGTCTCACATCTCACCACTCCTCCTTCTAAGTCCCCATTTTCTCTCTCCTCCTCAGCTCCATCGCCCTCACATCTTCCCTGTCTCCCCCCATCCACCGCCGTCAAACCACCACGCCCACCGCCTGCGACTCTTCCACACCCTTCCGCCAGCTCATCTCCCTCCGTCTCACCAACTGCTCCGACAACCTCGAATTGTCCACCACCGCCCTCAAATCTCTCTCTAAGATTGTTCTACAAATTTTTGATATATGCTTATTCTTCCCATTAAATCTTAAGTCATCACTTCAACCACATAAAAAAAATCCAAAAAGATGATTGTAGTTGAACAGCTTAACACTTAATCTAAGAAAACACTAAAAAGTTACCCAAATAAGTAAAAAAGAAAAAAAGAATACATGATTACAAATCTGGGCATCACCCATATAAAAAAATTGGTGCAAAAATATTACAATTTAAAGATTCATATGTATATAGTCTAGATCTATCGGTCCATGTCAAGAACTTCAGGGCTCTCCATAATACTTCCCAAAGCAGGTTTCGGCCTCCATCTATCCTATTTTCGCTATAATTCCCAATTAGTCCAAGTGAGTTGGGGAAAGAGTCGCAGGCGGTGGGCGTGGTGGTTTGATGGCGGTGGACGGGAGAGACATGGAGGACGTGAGGGCAGCAGAGCTGAGGAGGAGGAGGAGGAGGAGGAGAGAGAAAATGGGGAGGGGAATGATGGGTCTGGTTCCATTATGGGGAATGGGATTGAAAACCCATCATTGGATTTGTTTGAAGAAGAGAGAGAAATTGGGATTTGTTTGAAAAAGAGAGAGAAATTGGGACAGATGACAGTTAACTGAGAATGAGGAGTGGTGAGATGTGAGACAAAAAGGAGTGTGCCGGAGAGAGAAGTGTGGCCTGAAGGAGAGGTAAAAAAAAATCCAAAACGACCAAACTCGCTGCGTATCGATATGTAGAGAGTAAATCAGATGTACCTATAGATTTATCCTTCATTTAATGATGTTCAACAAATATATAAGGGAGTGTCAAAAGATTGATCTGCCTTAAATTTAAGTACTGTTTTCCCATCTTGACAAGTTTTATGTTTAGAAGTATTTATCGATATTTCGATTTTTCGATTGTTTGTTCGTAAACCAGTTTATAGTCTTTAATATGTTACAAGTATTTATTGATGTTTCAATTTTCTGCATGTTAGAGATTTTTAGTGCTTGTTCATAAACCAGTTTATAGAGTATTAAATAAGTTTTAAATTTCAAAACACATTTGAGAATTTTTTTTTATCTACAACCAATTTATTTAACTCACAAATACAACGTTTGAAGCTTAAATACACCACGTCATTTAAACGCACTAAATGTTACCGTTGTAAACGTTATAAACGTTGGTAATTGAACATACCCTTAATCTTAAACTTTGGTGATATTCCGGCACGTCGACTTTAGTTTTTTATAGCACTAATTTGGTATAAAAGGGGTTATTTCAGTTATTATAAATTGAAACTATAAATAATATGTGTTTATAAATCTAAAATAAATGCCCTATGTACTGCTAGTTCAAAACAAATATCTGTGGCTGCAAGTAGATAGATACCTTTTACTTGGCAGAGAAATCAAAGGAACCCATATGGTACAACAAATGTGGGACACAAGGACGAATTATTGACTCATTCATGTGATACACATCTTCTTTCAAATCATTGATAGGTTTCTGTAGCTGGAAATTTAAGAAAATGTCACTGAATTTGGAATTAAGCCAAATAGTTATAGACTATTAAGAACTTCAAAATTACACAACTTGTGATGTTATTGTGGTACTTTTAAACGCGCGCATATATATATATATATATATATATATATATATATATATATATATATATATATATATATATATATACCCAGCGGATCAGGTCCGGACTCCCGGACCTGACCAAAATCTGGACCCGGAATTTTTTTTTTTTTTTTTGGCAAAACAGTTAATAAAAAATATATAATGATTTTTGGTATTGAAAAAAATTATTAAAACAGTGTTTTGAGTTTGATTTGAATACATATAACAAACACTGTTATACAGTCGGTACAACACAGTTTGTTATATGTATCCAAATCAAACCCAAAACACTGTTTTAATAATTTTTTTCAATACCAAAAATCATTATATATTTTTTATTAACTGTTTTGCAAAAAAAAAAAAAAAAAAATCGGGTCCGGATTTTATCAGGTCCGGGAGTCCGGACCTGATCTCTTAACTCTCTCTCTCTATATATATATATGGAATGATCCATAACATATATTTTTTATAGATCTTTATAGGACATACATCATTTATACTATTAAAAAAATGAACGACCATGATTAGAAAATGAAAATCGACATCCGCTACTAATAGTAGCGTTAGTATATAGCGGACAGTAAAAAAAACACATATCATCCGCTACTAATAGTAACGACCGTCGATCAGAATATGAGTTTGACTTTATTTTAAAGTTTAGGGTTTATTAACCCTTTTTAACCAGGTTTAATTTATTAACCTTATTAATCTCTAGTTAATAAACTCTAAACCCTAGTTTATAAATTCTAAACCCTAGAATAAAGTTAAATCCTTATTCTGATCGACATCCGCTATTAGCAGATGGTACATATATTTTTTTACTGTTCGCTACTATTGATGTCAATTTTTAATTTTTAATCTTGACTAGCTTCTTATTTTCAATGGTATAGATGGTGTATGCACTATAATGATTCGTAGCAAATACATACTATGAATCATTACTATATATATATATAAAACAATGACTCATAGCACGTATTTGTTATGGATCTTTATAGGGTATACACCATCTCTACCATCCATTTTAAATATCAACGGATCAAATTAAAAAAGTCAAACCAGTCGTCTGCTACTAAAAGTAGCGAACGATTAAAAAATCACAATCCATCCGTTATTAATAGTAGCGGACGCTAATCAGTTTTCACGCGAGCAAGTTAACTTTATTAACTAGAGTTTAAGATTTATTAACTAGAATTTAAAGTTTATAAATTAGGGTTAATGATTTATTAATCAGGGTTTAGAATTTATTAACAAAGATTTAGAGTTTATAAATTAGGGTTTATGGTTTAATAATTAGAGTTTAAGATTTATTAACGAGGCGTTAGTAAGGTTAATAAATCCTAAGCCCTTAGGGTTAATAAACTCAAAACCCTAGTTAATAAACCCTAAACTCTAATTTATAAACTCTAAATCCTTAACTCAGGTTAATAAACCCTTAATTCTAGTTAATAAATCCAAACCCCCTACTCGTATAAAAAGGATGAAGAATTCTGATTAGCGTGACTATAGTTTTGATATGGGTAAAATTCAGATGACCACCTCTGGTATCTGACATTTCCCACATAACCACCTGTATTACGTAAACCTACATTTAAACACTCGTGGTTTTGAGTTGAAGTGAAAAACTGACAGTTGCCATCCAATTTAACTGTGCGTGAAGTGTACTCGCCAAAAGAGCGTGAGGTATGAGTGTAACAGTCAAATGAGCCAGGAAAAAGTCGATAATGCCCTCATCTTCAACAATGGTTATTAAAGGCCTGTTAGTCGAGCACATAATACAGAGGCTGGCTATGGAGCTGCTCCATTAGCATTAAAAGGAGCCCAGTAAAAAACCAACTCCCTTAAAATGCATAATTATGTTTTCTACCAATAAAAGAGGACAATAGGATTGGGGCTACCAAAGGTAGCCATAAATTCTACTATCAGATAAACTAAAATGGGGGAATTGAAGTAGCATAGCCTTTCCGGCGGCCGCTAAATGTGGGCTAACTCGAAAATCCCTTTTCCAATCTATGTTTTTCCAAGTCCGAGGGTGGATAGATTGTGGGCCTTCTTGTGTGCGATTAGTAGGGGAGTGTTGTTTGTTTGTGCTGGACTTTGGAATTTTGATCTGATTTGGGGGTTTTTGGGCTATATGGTCAGGGGATTTTGGTTGGATCTTGGTGTGTGCTTCGGATTTTGGAAGATGGCTCTCCTTGTTCTGTTCGGATCTGGTTTTTTATGTGATTCTCGCTCATCTTTCTTAAATCAGATTTGTGTTGTTGATTGTTGGTTGTACCGTGCCCTCTTTGGGTCGCTAGGTTGCTGACTTTTAATATGCTTGCATTCAATTTCAATTTTGTTCGTCTTGTTAATCCCAAATATTTGATTGTTTGCCGTTTTTAGTTTTTGTTCTTCCTATCCAAGCTTGTCCTATGCTTATTGTTTATCCCCTGCTTGGATTGCTGTGATGTCTTCTTTTTGTTTGGGCCGGAGTGTTGTGTCGGTGATTGTTGCTGCTCTGCTTGCCGACTTTCATGGTGGTTTCTGTTGGTGGCTGCGTTTCTGCAGTCCTTTGCCACCGGTTGGCTCTGCTCTTGGTCGGTAGTCATGGAGGTCTTCCCCTGCTGATTTCTTGCGGATTTAATGCCTCATCCCCTCCATTAAATCAGCTTAGGTGTTTTGTTGATCTGTTTGATTTGTTCAAAGGGATATAACAGTTTTCGGCGTTTTTGTCGATTTTTCCTCGGGAATCATTCTTACGGTTTGGTTACCATGTGATTTTTAATTGGCTTGATCCTGGGATTTTCATCTCCTTCTTGGTTTGACTGCACATATGGATCAAACCCGGAATCTGTTTGTCGGCCTCCATGGTGTTTACCGGCTGGTTAGTGGCAGCACATGGTTTTACTTTCCAGCTCTTGCTTGGGGTAGTGTGTTGCTTGAGAGAGAGAACAAATATCTTGCTATAATCACATAAATAGATAAATATCAATACTCATTTAGTATATACTATATAGAGTAGCTAATAATAGTAGATGCGTCAAAAAATAAATGTAATTATGTTAGAGAGAGAATTTTATTATATATATATGAAGGGGCAAAAAAGTCATTATCCATTCTCGTTAACGACGTTTAGACGGAAAGCTATTTTTCACTTCAATTCAAAACCACGAGTGTTTAAATGTAGGTTTACGTAATACAAGTGGTTATGTGGGAAATGTCAGATACCAGAGATGGTCATCTGAATTTTACCCTTTTGATATTTTTAATCTCGTCCATTAATGTTTAAAATAAATGGTAGAAATAGTGTATGTACTATAAGGTTTCGTAACAAGTACGTACTATGAATCATTTATATATATATATATATATATATATATATATATATATATATATATATATATACACACACACACACACACACACGCGGTCTGGATCTTAAGCTCATTCCTTATCCGACTCATCCAAGCTCACCCCCCTTTAGCGACGGATCCGACGACGGTTCGGTTATACAACCGTGGTCTATACTTTTAACTATTTAAGATTCAGACTATATATATATATATATATATATATATATATATATATATATAACACTTCTGTTGACCTTGAAACATTCAAAATCCCATTTGATGCTAGATAAGCTATATTATGGTAGATCAATACTCGTAAGACACAGCAATCCAACATAAACCAATTACCATAATATATAAGTTATAATATTTTTATTCTTACATATTTATAATGTCATTTGTACTATTATATAAGTTTATAATGCTTACATTTATATATTTAAAATAAAAGAACTAGGACCTGAGTGGCTGAGTGGTATGCAAAATTCGGCGAAAATCAAAACTTAGCCTTTCCAATATCTGATTTTAAGTTAAAAGTTGAATTTGAATTTTTTCAAAATTCGACCAAGTTGGGACAACCCGCCACATTGCCATCCCTAAATTGCTAAAAGATCCAACTTATTTTATTTTAAAGAACTTCAATTAATCTGCAAGTTTGGCTTGTTACACCCAAGTTACGTACACGTTAAGAGTGTTTTTTAATCATTATTAGTGAAACAGGATAACAATTGTTTCTTTGTGCCTAATTTTAGAATGTACCAAATGGAGTATGTAGTACAGTAGTAGGTACCCTATTGGACTTTTTTTAAGAACATAATGTGTTCTATATAAGACAAAGTAGGTTTTAGTTGCAGTCTATCTAATCTGTATATAAATTTGGATGGATGGTCACCCTATTATCAACATGTTTTCAATTGGATATCATAACAATATTAATTTCAGAATCTTGTTATACATTGCGAAAAGCCAAATAGTGATTGCGACGTATATGTATACATGTGATAGGTAGGGATTAAGAAGAATTTTACTTTAATTTATTTTATCTTATTACATACATTTTCACGTTAGTCGCAATCCAACTTCGTCAACTATTTATGAACATGTATATCATTTTTCTGAATTTCATATTTATGTATCAAGATCTTTTGTAGATTGAATGGATAAGTAGCAATTATATGCAACAAAATCTTGACAGATGCTTTTTATTGTGTGCTTTTTTACTATTCTTAGTGTCCATTAGATGCAATATTTTTAATTATTTATATTTGAGTTCTGTTATGTATTGCAAACGTTTTTTGTCAAATTACGATTGCTACATATATCAATTTATAAGATTGGGTAGGATTATAAGTTTAGCCCACTATATCAAATATATCGTTAAAATATTACTAACTATAATTATCTATCACGTAACTAGCAACAAAAAAATCAACATATAAAATCGTAAGATATATCATTTTCCGTTATATTTTATGTTATGGTAAGGTTTGGGTGTGTAATTAGGCCTACTTGAGAAAATATTAAAGCTTGGCTCATTTAAAAATTAAGTTTCAAAGAAAGTTTAAATATTTTGATATTATATCTTTTCTTAAGACATCAATTAATTAAATGAGATGAGTATTTTTATTTTTCTAAAAAAAATCTTGAACCCTAGAGAAAAAAAGTATTTCCTCTGTTCTAAATTATAAAATCATGATTGACTTTTAAAAATTAATTTGAAATATTTTCAAAGTCAAAATTGATAATATTCATTAATAATTACAAAACAATAAATATTACAATTAGTAGTACTTTTTAGATAATTTATAATATCTATTGTTATATTGACTAAAACCAAACGAATATATGTCAATTTTAAGCTTAAAAATGTCTTGAGTTGACTTTTAAAAGTTAATAATAATTTTATATTTTGAAACAAATGGAGTATGGATCTAAATATTTGAAAATAAGTATTTCTCATATTAATTTATTTCTACCTTAAGAAAATTGTCACTATATCCTAAAGGGAAGGAAAAAGGGTTATTGCATTTTGCTGTAAGTGAGACTCAAAACTCACTGATCAGTAATGCCCCTGTAACAAATCTCAAAACCAGTCCTAATCAAGAGCAGGAGATAACATTCTTTGGTAAATTGTGTGAAGTATGAACCATTGCACCACTAAAGAAACTGATATCGACACAAAAAAATTTGATAGTTCTAGCCTTCTAGGACTCCTTTCGGCTCTCACATGAAAAGTAAATGAGACTTATATTCACGTGAGTGACTCCTTGCAGAAATATCAAATTTCTCTTATGAAATTAAAATTTTTCAATGTATTATGGGATATAAATAATTGGATAATACTATGTGCACCAACTGTACACTTTTAATTTCCAATGTATTATGGGGTATAAATAATTAGATAATATTATATGTACCAACTGTACACAAAAAGTTGTGTACCAAAAGTAGACACATTAATATTTCTTATTAATGAAAATGTATAAAATATTCAATTGTAGATCCCCGTTCCCTAATTTTTCTCTTTTTTTTATATTGTGTGCACAACTTTTTGTGTATAATTAATGTCCATAGCATTACTCTAAACAAATTTATATATCGCCGAAAATTCAGCCTAAAACGTCGGTGATTTTGATGCCAGCCAGAACTCAGCAGCACACCCAACTTGCCTGTTTAGTGTTCAAATGCCTCCGGATCAGTACCCTTATAATTTAATGGGTAAATCAAGAGCATATGTCAAAGCATGCTCCTAGAGCTGATAGTTTGATACATATTAAGTAGTATAGTCCATATTACTACATATTATAAATAAGAGAGAGGTCACATGTCTATGCAACACCCGCCGTGATCTAAGGCTTGGGAGTCCAAGCAGTGAAGCACAGTGGTAAACATGCAAATCTAATACGCTCACCTCCAAAAAGTGAAATTCAAAATGCAATCTTTTTAATATCCCTAATTTGATGAAAATGCAAAAATAAACAAAAATAAAAATAGTAAAACTTTGATGACCATCATCCCTACTAACATGAAATCATTGCCAAAAACAGAAACGGTAATTGATCGTCGTTTTACAAAAAGAAGAGTGTTGCTTGTATAAAATATGCAAGTGCAAAACTCAGTTTGGAGTAGTGCTGAGAGGATATTAACTGGAGATGGCTTTTCAAAAGATAACAGCAGTTACGCTCAATAAAGCATACTGAACATAGAGAAAATGCATTTAGAGAATCTGCATCCACAGCTCAGTAAGATAGTTCATCACATTCTCTCAGATACACTAAGCTTTTACCTGATATGAATTGTTATTATCCTTGTGCAGGGGTAGCTGCATTTTCAGAAATGCCCAGTAACTGAAAAGTATGAACACTGACCAGCAGTGAACTTGGGATAAAAAAATACTAGCATAACAATGAGGTAGCTGCATTTTCAGAAAGAGCATGAACACTGACCAGCAATAAACTTGCGGTAACAATTAGATAACACTTGGGTAGCTGCATTTTCACGGAGTGTTGTAGTTCAATTACAATGGCCAGACAAATTGGATGTATGGCAGTCATCGAAGCATGACTGCAGACATACCCACAAGTCCCTAGTAAAAGGGCATGTACTAGTGTGAGTTGACACTCCCTAAGCAATTGGAGTGTCTTGGCTCTTTAACGAGTGTGTAGCTCAACTTCAACCTTTTTCACGTGATAGATGAAATAAACTTTATAGTAATGGAACCGAGAAAAGAAAAAACCTCCGGGAAATTTTCCACTCAAGTGACAGAAAGCGAAGAATATATTGGCTCAAAAATACTACAAGTAGACTCCTTAGAAAACCAACTCATTGCAAAACATTTTGAGAGGGGAAACAACTACAAGAGGATTCTCAGACAAAGATACTGAGAGTCATCTCAAGCAGCAATCATGATAACTTCTACAGTCCTCATTTGACGAGTAGAATAAATAGTCCCGTGGTACTAATGCTCAAGTTTTCATCAACCGTAAGTGTGGACCATATCAATCATCATATGCAAAGAATCCTAGCATGATATACCTTTCGAAGGTAAGTTTAGTTTAACTTAGTCCAAAGAGGGAAACCAAATTAAGAAACTTAAGTCGCAACGTATTGTGCAAAAGTCGATTCTTTAGTAATCTGTCAGTTATAATAGTTTTTCTCTATAATAACTATCATAAAACAACCTGAAGATAGGTTATGCAAGCAAAGGATTTAATCACAACTCACATTCATGCAGATATGACTTGAGACTAATCACACCTTTTCCGGCGGTTGAGTGCGTGCATATTGTGTACGTGCACTTTGAAATAACAAGATGAACATACCAATAACTATCATGTGGACTGAAAACTGACTCGGGATCCAGACACAAGAAACACAGGAATTGAAAAACTCCATGAAAATGTTATATTTCATACCCAATCCTCAACTTAAAAAGAAGAGCGAATTGACAAGTCAGTATCTAATAGTAAATTGAGTGCTTAAAGAATAGTAGAGGCAGTTCAGGAATTAGTTCCATCTGCATATTCTCACAAAGCTCTACCATGTTGAAAACTTCAGTTATTCAACTCATGTAAAGCATAGTTCTTTCAGTTTAATTTGCAAAAACTAATTCCCAAAAGCTGCATCCAGCCAAAACTTGAGTAACACTATCCAAAATTTCTCAGACAGATACATAATTCACACGTAAAAATATAAGTGAACTCTTCTACTTCTATTTAAAAGGGCTAAACAGGAAATTCATTGATGCGATCAACTTACATTGTGTTCCACTGATCTTAGAACCAAAAGTCTACTACCTACCCTCGGTTAATTTGTGAAACGGCGGGAATTTTTTTTTTTTTTTTTAAAAATGAAAAGTAAGCAATGTAGTTTTCCTCTCAAGTCTCAACCAAATCAAAACTAGAACAAGACACCATTGGGTATTTCAATTATTTGTTTTGACTGAAATCCCAATTCACATAGCTGGTGCATTATTACCTCCCCCACCCAGATTAAAATTAACTCACTTTGTACCAGAAGTCAGCATTCAGGACATCCAAAATCGGTCAAAACATCAGCTACTACTGTCACCTCTAACCCTGCATCAAATAATACTCGTACATATCAAATTTATGAATTCATTAAAGCAACCAGATGAAACAATTACTAACAACAAGAAGAACCACGTATCTTACCTTCCCTGGTTCAGGAACATCAGGAACTTTATAACTCTCTGGCGTTATCTCCGTCAACCACAATCCCGGAACAAGTACCTGCAAAATTTTGGTTTCAAAATCATGTTATAACTAATCAAATATACAACCATATTAATTACAACTATATATAGCAAGATATCAATGTATATACATATACAGACATAAATTAAACATTTCCTTTCCCAAACACACAGAAATTGAATGACTTGCATATAGTATACTTTTAGATCCAATTACACTACATTAATAGAAAAGGCACCACATTTGCTTAATAGATTGAGTAAAGAATCACAAAGCACAGAAACAAAAAATATAAAAAGACATGAAATGAAATATGATCTTACATCCAATTGCCTCTGAACAGCTCTGGGTCTCTTTTTAGGCCTCCTTTGAGGCTTATTCCCAGTAATAGCCAGCAAATCACTCTCAATCTCTTCTTTACGCAGCCTAATCGAAAACTTAGCTCTCTCCACACTCTGCTCCGCCAGCAACCCCAATCCACCTCTCAACCGACTGTCCTGCCGCCGCGCCGGCGACGCCAAATTACAATTCACTCCCTTCCCTCCTCCGCCTCCGGCGGCCGAGGCATTCGTTTTAGGCTCTTTACAGGCAGCTCTCCGAGTCCGTAAATTCCAGGGTCTTACAGAACCGGACTGATCGTCCAATTCTTTGGGTTTCTCTTGGAGCATTGAGATTTTCATTTTATCTCCGGCGTCTCGGAGATCCAGCATGATCTTCTCTCGCACCGCCTCGATATCATGGGACGGCGGATTTTGGTCGGCCGAATTAACCATAGACGACGATGACATCCGGCGATTGCTGTTCAGTTCGTTTTTCGCCCTTCGGATCGGCGCAAAATCTGAAATTAAGGATCGGTGATCGGAGTTGGGGTCGAGTTTGATGCAACGGAGGAATTTCTGGTTGCCCCATTTCAATCCGTTGGGGGGTAATGTGAAATTGTGAAGAGGCTCCCTTGATGATGATCTTCTTTCTGGCGGCAGAGCCATTAATGGTGAAAATCCCACTTCTCTCTCTACTGTAATTTCAATCTTTCTCTCTCTAAAAATTTATAGAGAGGAGCTTGGAGCTCAAGAAATGAGCTCAATTTCTTTCAAATTCAGAGCTTTTTGGGTTTGATTGTGGATTAAATTCAGAGCTTCTTGGGTTTGATTAAATTTAACGAAAAAATGGATTTTGGGAGAGAGAGAGAGGAATTGGAGAAAGGCTGAAAGGGCATTGGGTTGTTTATGTTTTGCTGAATGAATATCACCGGGAAGTTTGTATTTATATAGGAGTATGAGAGAGAGGTTTTAACGTTCGGGTAGGCTAGGAAATTCTATTTCCAAGTTCATTCTTTCTATGGCCAGAAAATTATAAGCTCTCCCTCTGTCTTTTTTTAAATGTAGTTTTAGGGAAATATTTTTATCTCTTAATATTTATTATTTGAGAATTTTAAATAAATATTAATTGCTTAATTTTTAATATTACTTTAAGTATTAAATATAGGAAATTGATACTTCTACAAGTAAATTTGATAATTCCACAAGCTCCTCCTCATGAATAATAAATAGGATTCACCCTCATGTGAGAGAGGGTAGCTTGTGAAATTAACAATTTCACTTGTAGAAATATCAATTCTCTAAATATATCTTTGATTCTCTTACTATTTTCTGCCTAATAAATGAGACTTTTTTTCTTCAATATAAACATAATATATGCAACTGATATTATATTTAATGCTATTTAATTATTTCTTTAATACATTTGTACAACTCTAAAACGACATATACTAAGGGACAGAGAGAGTATAATTTTTTCTTTTTTTTATAGTAGTTTTAAAGGAAAATTTTAAAAATATAATTTCTTTAATTTATTTACATAAATGGATCTTGGCTTAATGCAACTTAACTTGATAATTTTTCTATTGAACGTAATTGTCTAATAATAATATGTTAGTTTAATATAATTTTTTTTCAAGTACCATTAAGACTACATTTTAACACAGTGAGGGATCTGATACCACGACTTGTGCTATGCAGAGGCATGGTGATACCATCCGACCAAAAGCTCGAGGGTGTTAATTCATATAATTAACTTCAACCGAACTTCTGATAAAACTTAGTTTTATGACTCGGCTATTATTGTCTCGGTATAGACTTACTTAAACGTTTTTTTTTTTTTTTTGGTTTCGACTGAGTTTTCCTTTTTATTAACTCAAACTCTAGCTGCGTGGAGGCTTTATATCATCTTCATTAAAAGACGAATCATATTCATTTTCAGAAAAAAATTAAATAAGTTTCAATTATCAAAATAGAAATTTGTAATTGTAAGAGTTTAGTATCTGAGTGAGTATAGAAAACAAAATACTAGATAATTGAGAAAATTGTGTTTTGAAATTGAAAATTAGTGATATAATTTTTAGTTTTTTTTTAATTATTTTTTTTTCAGTTTTAAGATACTCTTAAAAACAAGTTGTTTATAGTAAGGGTAAACTAGACATGCTGAGGTGGACTAAATAACTAACTATTCATGATCGTTGGGGGGCCTAATTGTCATTTTGTAAAAAGTTAAGTGTCTAGTGATATTATTGTAGGCATATCAACAATTTTTATTTTATTTTTTTGAATTTCTAGGCCGACCATTAAAGTTTAAGATCCGTTCATACCTTATTTTCAGGTAGTTGGTTCGCCGGTTCAATATATGGGACACTTAATCCAACTCTTATGAAATTAGGGTTAGGTGTCAACTTGGGCTTGTTGAACTTGAAAATTGATCAATTTGAACCGTAGTTGAATTGTGTCAATTTCATACCATGAACCATAAGAAGGGTTCGATTAAATAGTTCAATTTGTGGCTATTACTTAAACCCAAATTCGAACCCTACATGACATGTATTTTAACTATATATTGAGTTTAGAGTCGAATCAAGATAATATATTGCTTGCTAGGACTGTGCAAAAATTTCGGTTTTTTCGGTTTTCCGGTAAACCGAACCGGTTCGAACCGGTCGGTTCGGCACAAATTGCAAACGGTTCGGTTTCGGTACAAAAGTTCGGTATAAACCGGATTTTCGGTACCGGTTTCGGGATAGGGTTTGGCTGGTTCGGTATATACCGAACCGAACCGGTTGTACCGGTCACATTAAAAATATTTCAATTTTCTTATCCTTTCACAGTTTTAGTTTATTCCCTATAGATCTCAGACTCCTCAAATCGAAGGCTCGATTCTCGAACCTTTCTCTCCATCCCAAGTTCCCAACCCAACCATCTGGTCCATCTTCGCTCCGATCATCGATCCTCTCCCACCAGCCAAACTTCCGATCGTCGATCCTCTCCCACGGTAGTTTCTCGTTTCTCTTTACTTCTTCAGTCGTCTCTTCACTCGCCACTGACTACTCGCTAATCGTCGACTCCAAAAATTTTTGAGGTAATTTTTCTACCAATTGGCCTCAGAATTCAGATGGTATATATTTATATAATCCGAGTTTATTTTGAGATTTAGTCAATTAATTTCTCTCTACTTATGTCGATTTATCTATATATGGGTGTTTACTGTGTTTAGGGCTTTTATTGGGTGGTTTGTTTATTATGTAATGCTTGGGTTGGCTAAAATTACTAATTCAACTCAGTAGGAAAATTAAATCTGATAACTAATTGCCAATAACTGAAGGGAAATTAAAAAATAGAACTAATATAATGTAGCCAGGAAGTTGATTTGTCATCCACTTCTTCGAGTTTTTATCTCTACTCTGATATGTTGGCTTGGAACTCTAGAGTTGCAAGACTTGGTGAGGGATTAAACAAGTTAGTGTTTAAACCCACATCCCCCTTTAGACTTTCAAATCTTTTATGTTAAGTAATTCATTTTATTTGTAATTAAGTTCTGAGGGGTAATTTGCCTTTGGGTTTTGTAATTATTTTTAGTGTGTAATATTGGATCCATCGTTTTGAAGAAAGAAATAAATTGGGTTTTTGATAGCAATAGCAATAGCATGGTGTCAATCAGTAATGTTAAATTCTCAAAAAGATGGGATTAATCCTTTACAAAACCAAAACCAATGTCCCAAAAGAAAATCTTGACTTAACCTTCTTCACCTTTACTACTATATATACTAGCTGTTTTCTTTATGTACATTTTGTTTTAAAGTTTGCATGCAGTACTGTAATTCTTCGAACTTAATTAAAAAGAAAAAAGGAAATGCAGTGTGACATGTTACCTGCATTTCTTTTTAATCACTTTTAATTAATCTCATGGTCTAATTGTTGCTGCCTTTTAGTATTAATTATGATCTAGAGAATTTGCTGCACAAAAATATTATGAAGAAATATTAAGTCCTTTCTTCTTCATATTATCAAGAGAAAGTGTAGTAATTGTAATTAAAGTACTATGCATATATGTATATTTAGATACGGAAAATGATGGCAAAAATTGGAACTTACTCGGAGACTTGAGAAGTTGAAGGCTGACTGATCACTGATTTAAGAGACTGCAACGTAAAGTACCCTTGCTATTTCATTTAGGTAGGAAGGAGACAAGTTCTGCTGCTTCTTCAAATTTTCACGAAAATATATACTAGCAGGATGAAGGATCAATGACAATGACCAAGGAATATAGAGAGGAAAAATAAAATAAAAATTAACACCAAATGATCAAGTGAATGTCAAACAGTGGTTCTAAGGTCATAATTAATGGCTACCTAGCTACCTATGAATATCAAGTACTGAGATTTAGAAATTATAAATAAATAAAGTTCAGATTCTTAATTATTCCAACAAATTACCGGTACAATACTTAGTCTTGGTTGGACAAAAAAAAAGAAAAAGAATCAGTCTGAAATGGCCTGCACCTAGAGTTAATTATATAAAAGCATGTGTCAATCAACTTTGTTTAGCTTCTCCCTTTGATGCATGTACTACTAAAACAAACAAATTAGACTCATTCTGAATTTATACATATATACCTTTCAGAATGTAAAATATATATAAGATATATATTTTAATTGTAACGGTAGATGTGTTTTTATGCGATTAAAAATGTGTGTTAAGGAGTGATATAAAATACTCCACTATTTTATATTTTGTGGATGGGTTTTCAGCCTTTGTGCGAGTACTGTAATATAAAGTTATTGGATGTGCCACCTAATAACTTTATATTTGGAGATGTGCTTGTGTGGTCATTTTGCTGAGAGTTTGGATCAAGAGGAATGCAATTTTATTTTAGTTTGGGAATAATATAAAGTACTGTAATATAAAGTTTTGTAACTGTGTTGAATTATTTATATTTAATCTCTGAAACTATTGGTTTGAATTTTGTTCTATTGTTTATTCTATTGCTTATTCAGTTCATTGTTTGTATAAGTTGTATCATGTATGAGCTATGAAGTGAGTTGTAAATGGGCACGAACTGCAACCTAACTTTTGTGTGATTATTTTTGTATTAGGTACGAGCTTGGAAAACAACTTGTAGATACAAAGTTGTCAACCACATATGGATAATGATATACCAATCCAAGTCCCAAATAATGGAGGAGACGAGAGACGTCAAACGCAAAATCAAAGTGAAGTTGAAGAGATCGAGCAAATAATCGGTAAGACTCGTGCTACTATATGGGAACATTATATAAGATTTAAGCAAAATGATGAAATAAAGGCAAAGTGCAAGTATTGTGGTCAAGTTTTAAAAGCCAACTCGGAAAAGAATGGGACAAGTGGTTTAAAAAATCATAATGCAAGATGTAAATTATACCCTCCTAATATTCAATTAAAGGAAAGAAAACAAGCACTATTAAGTTTTCCACCTTCATCAAGTATTAATGAAGGGGGTCAAGAGTTGGAAGGAGAATCAACCAATAGTGTTTGTTTATGGAAATTTGATCAAGAGTTAATTAGGAGGGCAATTTCGTTTATGATAATTGTAGATGAACTTCCTTTTAGTCATGTGGAGAATGTGGGCTTTAAATACTTGATGTCAGTTGCATGTCCAAGATTTCATGTACCCTCACGTACCACCATAACTAGAGATTGTTTGAAGCGTTTTTTAGAGGAGAAATTAAAATTGAAAGCTTACTTCAAAAATACATCACAAAGGGTTTGTCTTACTACCGATACATGGACTTCCATACAACGAATTAATTACATGGTGTTGACTGCTCATTATGTTGATGATAAATGGAATTTGCAAAAAAAAATCCTTAACTTTGTCCCAATTACTAGTCATAAAGGGGAAGACATAGGTATGTCGGTTGAAAATTGTTTGAGGGAGTGGGGCATTGATAAAATTTTCACAATTACAGTTGATAATGCTAGTTCCAATGATGTTGCAATTTCGTATTTGAAAAATCAATTGAAAGTTTGGGGTCATAGCATTTGTGATAGTAAATTTCTCCATGTGAGGTGTGTTGCTCATATTGTTAATTTGGTTGTATGTGATGGGTTGAAAGATGCGAGTCCTTCGATATCTCGTGTTCGATCTTTGGTTAAGTGGGTGCGACAATCTCCTTCTAGGATTACAAAATTCAAAGAATGTGTTGAAATTGAGAAAATTGAAAAAAAAAACTTCGTTGATCCTAGATGTGTCCACTAGATGGAACTCCACTTATTCTATGTTGAATGTGGCCATAGACTTCGAACGTGCTTTTAATAGGCTTGCAAGCAAAGACCCTTTATTCAAATTGGAAATGGAATCGGGTGATGGGTGGCCTACTATAGAAGATTGGACAGTTGTGAGACAATTGGTGGTATTCTTGAAGTGTTTCTTCGACATTACGGTGAAGGTTTCAGGTACATCTTATGTGACATCAAATACTTTTTTTCATGAATTTCTTGATCTTGATGATGCTTTGAATGAATTGTTATATACAAGTGACATTGGCATGAGAGAAATGGCGTCAAGGATGAGAGCAAAATTAGATAAATATTGGGGGAATATTGAGAAGATGAATAAATTGTTGTACATTGCGGTTGTTCTAGATCCTAGACATAAATTTGCATTTGTGAATTTTATTTTTAATTCAATGTATGGGAGTGGAACTGAAATGGCAAATAAAATGATTAAATCGGTGAGTGATGCCATTGGAGAATTGTTTAGATGTTATAGTCTCAAATATGCATCCCAAAGTGCACAATCATCCCAAAGTGCACAATCATCCCAAAGTGCACAATCTAATATGCCTAGTGAAACTTTTGATGAGCATGGTCGAGAAACAACAAGGAGGAGGAGGATGGAAAGATTTGTGGAACACATTGCGGATGTTCAAGGAGGGGATAATACCGAATTAGATAAGTATTTGAGTGAGCATGTTGATCAAACGACTTCACAATATAATGTTTTGGGTTGGTGGAAAAATAATTCTCCTAGATTTCCCATTCTCTCTCAAATGGCTAGGGATGTATTGGCGGTTCCTATGTCAACCGTTGCTTCCGAGTCGGCATTTAGCACCGGTGGTCGTGTACTTGATCCATTTAGGAGTTCTTTAACTCCTAGAATGGTACAAGCTCTTATTTGTGCTCAAGATTGGCTTCGTTCAAGCAAACAACCAATGTCCATAGAGGAGAACTTAGATTCACTTGAAACAATTGAGAAAGGTTATCCACTTATCCTTCATTTTAAATTATATAGTTTTAACTTATAATGTTTATATGTTAATGACTTTCTTTAACTAGTTTTATTTCTTTTGATCTTCTTAGAATTTGCGGAAGTTTTGGATATGGATGGCGGAATTTAATGGAGATGTGATGTGACAATTGGTACGGGTAAGATAAAAATATTTTATTTATGAATGTTTGTTGGCACTTGTCAGTTTTAGCTTGGTTTATATTGGAAATATCAAATATATGTGTATTTTAATTTTTAAGTGTACAGTTAAATCTTTATTGTGGACTGATTGTATTTTATTATTCACATTACCTTACTTAGGAAGTGTGTGACTTTTTACCCAAAGTTTGGAAGAATTAAATTTGAAGTTGTGGTTTAAAAACTCATTTTTGCTTTGTAGTAATGCTGTAATGGTGGATCATGCATTTGCTTCCCTTGACATCTGAATCAATGGTGGCTCATGACTGTTTTGTTGCTGTCTTGCTGACACTGGCACAATGGCCCCCTGCTGCTGCTGCTAATAATATTAGTACTACCTAGTAGAATTCCTGGTTGTATTCCCAATGTTTATTGATCCTTGAGATACTACAATACTATGTATTGATAATTTGGAGGATCACTGATTTGTGGGCTTGATGTTATGTCCTACTTACTGTATGTCTGTATTGGCTATTGCTGTATTCATGTTGTTGCTTTTAATGTTATGTCCTACTGTATGTGTGTATTGTTGTATTCATCTGGTTTGGAAATCTTTTTGATTGAATGGGTTAATGTATGGTTTGGAAATCTTTTAATGTATGTCCTACTGTATGTCTGTATTTGCTGCTTATTGGCTTAGTTGATAACAGTTCACTAGTTCAGTACTTCAGTGATGATTCTTTGTTTATATGCAACCGGTACAAAGCAGGTGCGAACCGGTACCGAACCGGCTAACCGGTTCGGTATACCGGCCTAACCGGTTTCGGTACGGGAATTTGCCCAGTTTCGGTATTCGGTTCGGTACGGTTCGGTTCGGTCCGGTCCGATAATTTACCGATGCACAGTCCTATTGCTTGCCCTACACTCGCCCACCCTATACACACACACACACATGTACACACCGGTGGATATACCCTTGGGGGCAGTGGGGTTAATTGACCTCATTGAATTTTGAGTAGTCAATTTTTTATTTGTTTTTTATTTTATAAGGTGTTTAATGAAATTAAAAAATTCAGACTAAAAGACTATTAAATGTCTCAAATTTTACTAACATCAACATTTCACTCTTTTATATTGTTTAGTAACTTACATTGAACATGATATTTTTACAGCTATTGAAATGAGGCTATCATTGCAATAAGTTCAAACAATAAAGTCTCGAAAAATGTTATTATAAATAATATTTTAACAATATTATTTAGTTTTGTAATTTATTTTAGAGGATATGGGAGGTGAGGGACACATCACGTTCTTGCGCGAGGTGTCTTTAATAATAACAATGAACGTTTTAAAAAATTATAAAATATCATTTTGTACATAACATGAGAGGAAGTGTATTCAATTATATAAAACGATATTGATTTTATATGATAGCTCACACAATTATTTGTAATATCTCTTGTATCATTTTTTGCCTTTATTTTATTGTATTTTATTTCTTTGCAAACTTTTGTTTTAAAAAAATTGATCTCACTGAATTAAGGGACTGGATCCGTTCTTACACGTACACTACTAATATTTTAGAGGAGCTTATTCATAATCAAAGTTGCCGAGAAGGAATGATCCAGACAACCTACCAATTGACGTCCATCTTAAGATTAGAAGATTTGTATAATAATTGCCTGATTTAAAATTCTGACAAACAATATGTTAAGTACTATAAATAATATGTCTGGTGTTTGGCACAAGGCAAAATTAATTTTTTGCCCTTAAAAATTAACATTTATATTGAACTATTGACCACATTTGATATCAGTTTCCCTGATATATTGCTAATATCCGGTCGTGACTCTTCTTTCTCAAATCACACTTTGTTTTCATCACCTCCCATCTCTCTCAAGCTCCTCCATCTTCATTAACAGATTATAAGTCATTTTGTTTCTAAGTTTTGGACCCAAAAAAAAGAAGAATATAAAACTTAATTATAATAAATAAAAAAAAAGAATAGAAAACTTAAAAGTTTTCTTTTGTATTGTTTCTAAGTTTTTAAAAGAAAAAAATAGAAAACTTAAAATTTTTCTTTTCTTGTGATCTTGATTTCCAATAAAAAGAAAGGAAAAGAAAAGATTATTTTTACAATTTTACCCTTCTATTACATGTGACATACCATTTAAAATTAGAGTTACTGAACCATGAATCATCCAACGTTTTAGGTTCTAATTTTCCTGTACAATAACCCAATATGCTTATATCCAAGAAATAAATTTATGAAATTCAGATCTTGTAAATTGAAAAGCCAATTTTATGAAATATGAAAGCACTCAGAAGAGAGAGAATTATTTTGCAGCAAAGAAGCATAAGGCCCTAGTTAACAACTTGAATATTACACATAAAAAAAAAAGACTCTAAAACCAAATTGTGAAGTTACTGTTGTTGGATTGATTACTGAAGCCCTGAAGACAAAAACTCCCCACCAAATTTATGAGCCACAAGGTTGTTATGTGTATTTTGCTGAAAGTGATGAAAGCAAAAAAACTTGCTTTTTCTACTCGGGCTTCCATTTTCTATGTTCATGTGAGGTTTGGAGTTACTTGACCCACTTTGACTTATAATGTGTGTTATGTGACCCTAAAGAGACTCTAGAACTGTATTACTGTAGAATTAATAGATCTCTACTTTTAATCGCGCCATACATATTGTTGTATTGCAACATCACTAAGGGACACGAGTTGTAATTTAAAATTTGTTATATTACAAGTTGAGGTTAATATGAGAATTATGAAAATATTATTTATACCAATTTTTTTTCGTCTAAATCCGGCCAATTTTGGATAAAAAACTTTGACAAAAAAAGTGTTCAAGTTTTCTGTCCATTTCTTTTTAGTTTTGTTCATTAAAAAACTCAAAAACTTAAGAATTAGACAGAAAACTTACGTTTTTCGTTTATTTCTTTTCTTTTCTATCCATTTTAAAATTTTGAAACAAAGTTAGTCTTTGAGTACAATTGTATGTGTATGTGTATGTGTATGTGTATGTGTGAGTGAGAGAAAGAGAAAGGAAGTAGATAGATGGAAAGATATGAAAAATAAAATGTGATCATTTAGGAAAGAAAAGCATAATTGGATATTGGATATGGTCAACAGTGTTGGGAATATCCCAAATCCATGTACGATCATCTAAAATCATATCTTGATCTAAAATATTAACCCATTAGATCTATGATTGCTAAAAACATAATTGTCCTTAATCTTTCTTCTTATGTTTTAATATAAGACTTTATTATCACACGGTACCTCAATAATCTCCTCCTTAACTCATGATCTCTTCATCCACATTGACATTGAACTCCTCTTTTAACTTTAGACTATACCCTTTTGAACTAATGAGTCACACTCTTCAATATTTCTTATTTGATCTACCAAGAGATATTATGTAACCTAACTAAGTCAATTATGTAACCTAACTGACAAACTTATCTCTCCAGTCTCTTTTATTTGATCCACCAAGAGCCTCTGTCAAGCTCTTTATGTCTATTAACTAACGAGTTCATCTTTTCAATATATCTTGTTTAATCTACCAATTAAGAGCCTTTGCCAAATCCATCATATCCCTTAATTGTCGAGCCCATCTCTTCAAAATTTCTTGTTTGATTCAATAAGAGTCTCACCGAGAAGAGTCCACTAGTTGCTTATAAAGTACATAATCCACCAAATATCCATAACTCATTGAAACTAAGGTTGTGTTTGATAAAACTGAATGTTAAGATAGGAAAAGTTCAGACATCTGAATAATGTAGAGTATTTGTCTAGAATTATATCTGAATGAAGAAATGTTGTTTGATGATTAATTTTTTTAAAATGTTTGAATAACAATATTTTATCATTTTATCCCTCTGAACAGTTTAAGCAAAACCTGTTTGATAATCAGAAAGGTCTGAATAGTATTTTAAATACATATTTATAATATTTTGACCATAATATGATGAAACAAAATGTATCAAGTTCAATGAAAATATCAACATAGCATAATAATTCAACAATACAAATTAAATTAACTTCAAACAGTTGTTAAGAGTTGAAGTGCAATTTAGTCACGTAGATTAACCATAAATTCTATGCATTGATCACTCCATTACAATTCATCTTGTCCCTCTTCTCCGTTCCCTTCATTTTGCTCCGATTCATCGTCAAACATGTTATCTCGATCATATTGAGCAAACAATTTATCCTCAATGTTATGTTTTCTTATAAAATTATGGACTGCGAAACAAGCGATAACTATATCCCTTTGTACTGTAAAAGGGTAAGGAGCCATCTATTTCAAAATTGAGAATCTTGCTTTCAACACACCATAAGCATGCTCGATAACATTTTTGAGTTGTGCATGAGCATGGTTGAATTTTTCTTCTTTACTCAATGCTCGTCTGTGTCGAGTGTTTGTGTATGCAGCATTACAAAGATAATATTTATCTATAATTGAGACAAAAATTAATGATTATTATTAATAACTTCAATGATGAAATTTTATGACAAAAATAAATAATAGTTGAAAATGGTAAAAGAAATTGTAATACATACCGGGAGAAGAAATAAAAAACTAGAAGATGAATCAAATGCAACTTCTTTTAGCACTCTTGAGTCATGTGCAATCCCTTCCCATCCGACCCAGACAAATGTGAATATCATGTTAAAATCACATATTCCTAAAACATTTTGATAGCATTCACTTCTTCCTCTTCCTCTATAATGTGTTTGTTGATTAACAAGAACAATTGCATGTACAAGAGTACTATCTAATGCACCTACTATACCGTGCATTAAAAAAATTTAAGTTCTCAAAGTATTTTATTGTATGGAATAAAAGTAAAAAAAGAAAAAAATTTGTATGTCACTTACCGAAAATATTTATGGTTACCCAGAATAGCGGGATTTGGATCAAATGATGTAGACACTATAATTTTTTTTTGAAAACTCAATCATTCCATTTAACACCTCATGAAAATATTTATGTATTGTTTCGGTAAAATGTTGAAATTTGCGTTTTATAACTCTAAAGCGTTCATTATGGCCTATAATGGTTAAGAATATTGTCATCTTCTCCTCAATTGTTATGTGTCTACTATTGTGTACCCATTATTTTTTCCTTAAAGTGTTCACATAGACGCACATAAGCATCACGAGAAAGACACATCAATTCTTAACATTGTGTATTTGATCCATTTAACAATTCTAATATGTAAGCATGCCCGCTTAATGCTGAAGTATTATCCATAATCCTTGGTATTCTCCTTGAAGATCGTCTTTTCAAATACCAATATATAATCATCAAACATAAAATTTGATCCTCGATATCCATATTACCTATATTAAACATAACAATTTTAAAATACTATAACAATTAACAAAAGAAAAGATTAACTAAAGTTGTCTAACTATTACATAGCCATCATAACATGATATGAAAATAATTACCATAACAAGACTTGACATAATCATCATAACATCCATTATAAATTTAACATAACAAGTTCAAAATCATCTGTAACAACTATTACATCTATAATTACCAATAGCAAATATCACATCCATAATTAGTAAATAAGCCCTAACATATACAAGTTTGTACCCCAAAAATATCAAATTAGTCAGCCCCAAAGATAAAAAATTTGTACTAAAAAAATATCAAATTACCTAGTCCCAAATATACCCACCAACATAATACCAAGTTTGTAATTAAATAATATCCAACAAACTAAACAATATATCATAGTGAAACCATCATAACCCAATTTTCAACCTCATTCTCTTTTAGAATCATTCATGCTTCTCTATAGCTTGGTTTCTCACAAAATATTCCAAGAGCCATCTTGTATAGTGGATTTTTCGCTCCTCAACCAAGTTCTTCCAACTTATCTTTGTATTCTTTCACGGAAGGTCCACTATTCTTTTCAACAATGAGTTTTAAGGCCTTGAACATCTCTTTATCTAGGTTAGTGTTGTAGGTTTGTTTTGATGAACGCCTAGCTTTTTTCTTTAGCATTTCTCCTTCAAATCTAGGAGCAGAATCATGAGATTGCGTACCGGGAGTTGATGAATTAGGAGATGGAATATCAGACCCTTGACCTTGGGTGCTAAAATGAATGTCCTTGTAAGACCCCAAAAATTTTAATAAAGAGAATTTATTTTTCTTCTTATTATTATTTTAAACAGAAAGGTGTTAAATCGATAACGATAAAATTACTAGTGAAATGTGACAATTGAGAAGTCTAGTAATAACGCTAAATCACTATTCATGCGATCACTATTCACAGGGAACTATTTACGCTGAAAACGCTTTTACACTTTTTTTTATCTTCGAATTACGTCATAACGTTTATATGAGCTGGATACGAAAATTATACGGTATAAATACGAAAGTACTATTCATACGAATATACTATTCATTTATACAAAAAGTCAAACCCGTATGTCGGGGAATATTCCTTCTGTCGGATAATATTTTTTCTGTCGGGGAATATTATATTCGGTACCGTACGACGGCGCCGAAATAACAATTAGTGGGCCCCACAATGACAATATTGTCAACGATAGTGGACTCATTGTCGGATACTGAAAACGACAGTATTTTGTCAACAGTATTATTACCGGCAACTGTTGAAATACTCGGTAATAAAAAGAACAGTAAAACGCGTTATTCCACAGTAGTACGCGGTATTTCACAGGCACACGGTGTTGCACAATATTTTAAATTATTGATTCAATAATTGATAAAGTAGCAATTGCACAGTATTTTGATTCAATAATTACAATAACATCTGCATGGTACTTTTTATTATTTGGTATGACACTATAACTCATATTATTTGATATGATATTTTAGCATTATTGACGGATTAAATGTGGAGTCTAACTTTGGGGTACCTAATTGAAATTATGGAAATTCACATGTAATGAACTATTGGTTCACATGTGAGAACTATTAGGAGATGTTATGCAAGATTGATAATACTTAAGGGACTATATTGAAAATAGAATCAAAGATGGAGGTACTAAAGTATAATAAGTCGAGTCCTTTTTGTGCAATTAATGAAACTTGGTTTTCCTATAAATAGGAGGCATTATCTTAAGAAATCTTCACACCTTCCTTGCATATACTTTCTTTCTCCTTCTCTCTAAATTTCTTGAGTTCTCTAAGTGTGCTAGGCTATTGTGAGTGTTTGTGAGAATACTAGTATTATCCAAGTTAGTAAATTTCATAGAAAGCAACATCCAATCACTTATTAACGAAGGTAGGGATATCTTTTTTTTCATACTCTTATGTAATATCATTTACTTTTATGTTCGTAAGTGATATTATATTCATAAAGGTTGTTATTCATTCCGTATTAATTTGTGGAGATAACCTTTCCGTGCGGATTGACGCATGTCTGGTGAATATCCTTTTGTATCCATTCCTTATTACTCTGTGGGAATAACCTGTATGTACGGAGTGTCATACCTGGTGAATTTCCTTTTGTATTCATTTCTTATTACTGTTTGGGAATAACCTGTATGTACGGAGTGTCGTACCTGGTGAATATCCCTTTGCATTTATTCCTTATTAATCTGTGGGTATAACATTTCCGTGCGGATTGACGCATGCCGGGTGAATATCCCTTCATATTCATTACTTATTAATCTTTTGTGGAAATAATCTGTCTACGCGGATTACCGCATGACTGGTGAAAATCCATTTGCAGTTTCATATATTCTTTTATACTCGTATAACGTATTATTTCTTTTGTACTCTTAAAAGGATATTTTTTTCTTTCACATTTCTCCATTTATGATAAGAAATCTCTATTTATTTCCAAAACCTTATTTTTAAATAGATAAAATTCCTGAAAATTTGTAGAATATCCTTAATAGTTTGTGCTTCATCTAATATCTTTTCACCCGAATCTTTCTATTTCGTTTGATACGATATAGTTGAATCGTGAATTTTATTCTTGAATATTATTCTTGAATATCATTCTTGAATTTGACTCCACAATTTGGTCATCATGTTGGCAATTTGGTCAACCTTCAACACTGGATAAATTAAACATTCATTTTTATTCTTGATCTCACTATATTCATTTTGTATCATTGTTATCATCCTCATATTTAAATTGTGGTGATAGTTCTCTTTGGCCCGTAGTGCAAAGATGAACTGGCGTGACATGATTTTGACCAAACTGTGTATTGGTATAATCATGATTTTTGGTGTTACAAACAAAGGCGTATGGTAAAAATTCTCTTTGGCCCGTAGTGCAAAGATGAACTGGCGTTTGGCATGATCATGACCGATGATGTTAAAAATAAATATATTTGACACATAGTGCAAAGAGAGACTGTTGAATATAAACTGTTGATTTGGATGTTCATAAACATGAACTGTTGATTGATGTTACAGGGATAAAATATTGGTGATGATCCTTTAACTTATAGAGGATGGTAGATATTATAATCTACTTGACTCTTCTAATGGATTGTTCATTCCGCTGCAGTTGTTGTTATTGAATAATTATAATATCTTTAAATCTCTGATTTATTTCGGTTGAAGGCTAAAGATAATTTTATTCTTCATTATCTTAGTCATGATATTTTCTACTAGGCTATTTGTGCTCACCCTTTTCCTTTTTGTTCTATTGTTAATTCTCTTCAAGAAAAGAGAGTGTAGTGGGGACTAGCCGGGGAATGGAGTGATGGTCCGAGATAATAGAAGAATCTCAATACATTATTATTAGTGTGGCAATAAGTGTATTGAGAATTTGAGATGTATTTGTATTGTGTTGTCGTATTTTGCACAACACTTATTAGTTGTAAATGAGAAAATTCGTATTTGTATTTTGTAATATGTTATTGGCGACTCAAAATGGATTGTGTGGACCTATTTTGGGGGTGTCACAGCTTCAAGACTAACAACCTCCAAGTCCAAATGTGAATCTTTAGTCCTAGCTTATCCACAACTAGGACCCCAATTATTATGTCCCGTTGCACACGGTTCCATCAAATAATGCAATACAAATATAAAGAAAAAGTAAACAAATAGAAGATGTTGTACTTTATTTGTAATAATATAGTATTTGATGAGGACATCCATAATCCAGGAACCCGTGACCAAAGAGTGTGTGCTTCTAGAAGCTTCTAGTTTGTTTTTAAAACTAGTATAAATATGTGCTATTGTAAACTTGAATGGTCACCAATTAATATTCAGATTATCATCATTATTGTGAGATTGTTCTTTTCTTGTGGTTCTTGAGAATTCCTAAGTATTCCTTAGTTTTCTTTGAGATTCATATTCGACTTATCATACAACCAATTATAGTTGTGTGTGGCGTCTTCTACCGCATCAATCGTCGATTGTACCAAGATTACCGCTTCAACATAAGCGAGGGGTCGAGGTGTCGTTGGTGTCCATCCTACGCAAACTTCATTTGCAAGCAATTGTACCAAGATTACCGTCTACATATAGGCGAGGGGTTAAGGTGTTGCAAGCTATCCATCCTATCAACTTGTTAGAAACGATCCGGGCGACGACCACCTCACGCAAGCGTGCCGTGGAGTCTATCAGTATTGATGTAATATTATGACATAATATTAGTTATTGAAGATGTAATTGTTTTAGAACCTAAGATAGATAATGACATTTTTTTAATAATATAATAATTACTATTATGTCTTAAAGCTTATATAGATAGATGTGTGTGGATGTTGTAATACCGTGTAACACATATCCAGAGTTTAAAGGTACTAACATTTGGAGGCGTCAGATCTTGAGTGGATTATGAATTATTTTGGAATTATTAGTTTAGATTATATTTAATTCAGCGTGAAAATATTTAGGTGGTGAATAACATTTCGTATTTGTTATTGTTGACATTTGAAAGTAAGATTTTGTAGAGTGTGCTATAAGTGGATTTGATTATCAGGTACGAATTATTTACTCCATTTCTTTAATTATTGTTGTATTCTTTATATCTCGTGATTCGTTATATTTTTCATATATTTCTGTTTACACTCTTAAATAGAAGTTTGATCTTTGATACCAAGAGCCTCTACTAAGTCAATAATGTAACCTAACTGACAAACTTATTTCTTCAGTATCTCTTATTTGATCCACCAAGAGCCTCTGTCGAGCTCTTTACGTCTCCCATCTTTTCAATATATCTTATTTGATCTACCAATTAAGAGCCTCTATCAAGTCCATCATATCCTTTAACTGCCGAGTCCATCTATTCAAAATTTCTTGTTTGATCAAATAAAAGTCTCACCGAGAAGAGCCTACTAGTTACTCATAAAAGTACATAATCCACCAAGTATCTATAACTCATTGAGACTAACTTATCACGTCTTTTAAGTGACGAGTTCACATTCTTCAATATCTCTTATCTAGAACCAACTAAGAGACTTTATAAGAATAGTTCACTATTTATTCAATGAATTACATTGTCCATGCATCCATAACCATACTCCATGACCCAAACTCGTAAATCTGACTCTAATACTGATTATTGAGAATATCTAAGTTTATATACGCTCATTTAGAATAATATTTTAACACAAAAGTTTAACTTATTAAGTTCGATTTAAAGGGCCATGCCTAATTAGCAGACCAATTGATTGACTACATTTATGGGCAGTGCAAAATCCGCACCTGCCCCGACCCGGATCAAAGGAGGTACGATTTAATAACATACCCAAATTATTTATTTCCAAAATAAAAGACGATAGAATTAGACATGATTTAATAATTCAAAATGTCGCCCCTCGCACTTTGAGACCAAAAGGATTTTACATTGATTGCTCTATAGGAATACGAGCAATAGCATCACTCGCCGTCTACTTCCAATTTAACTTCACCCCTCCACTTGCATAAATCCCTCGATCAATTTCTGTTCCGATTGAACAGTATTTGATAAATTGACTCCGATCATGAACTTCCCATAGGAACCGATAAGGCAATCGATTGCTTTTGATTTGGTACAAAAATGTCAGGCCCTTCATTGATGGATTCTCTGTTCCAACGCACTCTCGAGGATCTAATCAAGGGCCTCCGTCTCCACCTCCCCGGCGCCGACACCACCGCCTTCATCTCCAAATCCGTCGACGAGATCCGCCGGGAAATCAAATCTACAGACCTCGCCACCAAATCCACCGCCCTCCAAAAACTCACTTACCTTCACTCTTTACACGCCATTGATATGTCGTCTTGGGCCTCTTTCCACGCCATTGAACTCACTTCATCCCCTTCTTTTTCCCACAAAAAAATTGGTTATCTCGCAGTTTCTCTCTCCTTCAATTCCTCCACTGATGTTCTACTCCTCCTCACCAATCAACTCCGGAAGGATCTTTCTTCAGCAAATGAATTTGAGGTGAGTCTTGCCCTTGAAACTCTTAGTACTATATGCACGCCTGATCTTGCACGCGATTTAACTTCGAATATATCTACTTTGCTCACTAGTAATAAGAGTTTTGTTAGAAAGAAAGCAATTGTGACTATGTTGAGGGTTTTTGGGCAATACCCAGATGCAGTTCGGGTATGTTTTAAGAAATTAGTTGAGAATTTAGAGAGTTCTGATATGGGGACAGTGTCCGCCACAGTGGGTGTGTTTTGTGAGCTTGCAATGAGAGAACCCAGATCTTATCTTCCATTGGCGCCAGAGTTTTATAAGATTTTGGTGGACTGTAGGAATAATTGGGTTTTAATTAAGGTTTTGAAGGTGTTTGCAAAATTGGCTCAGTTAGAACAGAGGTTAGCGAAGAAGTTGGTGGACCCGATTTGTGAGCATTTGAGGAGGACTGGGGCGAAGTCTTTGGTGTTTGAGTGTGTAAGAACTATTGTTACTAGTTTGAGTGAGTATGAATCTGCAGTGAAACTTGCAGTTGAGAAAATAAAGGAGTTTTTGATTGATGATGATCCGAATCTCAAGTATCTAGGATTGCAAGGGTTATCGATTGTTGCCTCGAAGCATTTATGGGCAGTTGTCGAGAATAAGGAGGTTGTGATTAAGTCTTTGAGTGATGCTGATGCAAATATTAAGTTTGAGGCATTGAGGCTTGTGATGGCAATGGTGTCAGAGGATAATGTGGCTGAGATTTGCAGGGTTTTGATTAATTATGCAATTAAATCTGATCCAGAGTTTTGTAATGAGATTCTTCGTTCCATTTTATCTACTTGTGGTAGCAATGTTTATGAGATAATTATTGATTTTGATTGGTATGTTATGCTTCTTGGGGAAATGTCTAGAATTCAGCATTGCCAAAGGGGAGAGGAAATTGAGAACCAGTTGATAGATATTGGTATGAGGGTCAAAGATGTTAGGCCAGAGCTTGTTCGTGTTGGCCGTGATCTACTTATCGATCCTGCGTTACTTGGAAATCCTTTCATTCATAGGGTATTATCTGCAGCAGCTTGGGTGTCAGGGGAGTATGTTCAGTTTTCAAAGAATCCATTTGAGCTTATGGAGGCACTCTTACAACCACGTACCAATCTCTTGCCAGCATCAATAAGAGCTGTGTATATCCAGTCTGCATTTAAAGTGTTGACATTTTGTCTGTATTCTTATCTCTTTCCGAATGAAGCTGCATTTTCTTTTTCCTCATTTCCGGTTGATTTGGAACCAGGAGAGACAGATTCAGTTATTGAAAGGAAATTCCCGGAAAGTTTCAATTCAGTAACATATGAGGATCGGATGTTTGAAACAAGGGTTTTAAGTCAACCAGATGAAGACTCCTCTGTAGTAAATGGTCCGGATACAATCATTACCCATGAGCATACCTCTTCGTCAGTGTCTTTGAAGAAGAATCTGTTTACACAAGAATCTATTATTAACCTATTAACTCTTGTTGAAACAGCTTTAGCTCCATTTGCCGGAAGCCATGAGGTGGAAATACAAGAGAGGGTAGGTAACATTATTGGTTTAATTGAGTTAGTGCAGCGAGAAATAACTGGTTCTGTTGTCCAGAAGGAAGGGAACTTTGAGGGTGGAGAACTAAAAGCTTCTGAGATTGTCAAATTGATGCATGACGCCATTTCGGAGGAGCTTGGTCCAATTTCACTGAGTGCTCAAGAAAGGGTACCTATACCTGATGGATTGTTGCTCGAGGAGAACCTCAATTACTTGGAGACAATATGTAGTGATATTCAGTTACCTATATCAAGTTCATTTTCCCTTTCAAGGCCTCGTTCTGATGAGCATGATGGGTTTTCCCTCGTTGACAGTCAACACAAAGAAGAATCTGAATTATCAACAGAGTCCACATCTCTGCTTGCAGAACATCGTAAGCGACATGGGTTATATTATCTTTCTTCAGATAAAAAGGAAGTAGTTTCCGATTACTACCCCCCTGCTAATGATCCTAAGGTGAAGGATAATGTCAGCGATGATACTGAAGATCTAGTAAAGCTTACGGAGCAATCATTTGTTACAAAGAAGAAGCCAAACCAAGTGAAGGCTAGACCTGTGGTGGTAAAATTAGATGATGGAGATGGAGTTCCTATTGCAACAAGGAAAACAGAGTCAAAAGATGCCGCGATAACGGGAGCTGTGCGAGATGTTCTTTTAGGTAATGAAGCCATGCCTTCTTCATCACAAAGAAAACCATCTGACAAGTTATCAAGCAAGTTAAGGGGGAAGGAGAAATTAGATACTGACCAAAGTTCTCAGTCAAAAGAAAATTTTGCTAATGTGGAGAAGTCTGAGCTTGAAACTACAAGTTCAAGAAGTAAAAACCGTAAAGAGAGAAAACATAGAAGTCCTGAGAAGACTGCTGAGGAAAGAGAAGAAAATGATCGACGAGATAAGCAGAAGAGTGGTCACCGCCATGGGAGGCACAAAGCTCGACATAGATCAGATGGAAGCTCAAAAGTGGTTGCACAAACCCCAGTAATCCCTGATTTTCTTTTATAGTATAGAATACTGGAAAACATCATTTGTTTGTAGCTTCAGGACAAGTTGAATGGCATTGCCCCTTGTATTATTTTGTTTTAACACAGAGGTCAGTTCTGTAAATTTGATACATATTGTTTATTTTCTGTTTCTTGTGTTTTTATTTCCTTAATTTTGGGATAAGGAATTTATTTGGCTTAAAGCTTTTACTTTGATATTGGTCTTTTCATTTTATAAACGCTGAGATTTATTTCAGAAGTAATGGTTTCAGTTTGAATGTCTCATTTTGTGCTACTATGCTGAAAGTATTTCAGTTGACTTTGATTAGGTTATTCTTTGTTTATTTTCTTTTTCCGTCCCTTTGCAATAATCATTTTCTTGTGCTGTTTGAACTTTGGAGGGTGGAGACTAAATCAGATTGTGGGTCTGTCTGCTTTCTGAACAACATGAACTATTACATTCTGTCTTACTCATGTATGCTTCAAAATTTGTATCAATGTATATTTATTCACATGTACATGTTTACATATATACATCCATATGTACGTAGTTTTGGTGTTGTATATCATGCTACATAATATTTCACTTCGGTTCATGTTTGTTTGAAGTTTGTGGAGTTTATTGGTTTTTTTTTTTAACTCCTATCTGTAGAGGGAATTGACATTGTCATGGAATGATGGGGATCCAATTGCCTGGATTCCTAATGGTTACCTTCACTTTATATATATATATATATATATATGTTTTATTTTTTCTTTTTTTTATAAATTTCATTAGGCCTTTATAGAATTATTAAACAATCTTTTGTCCAGATTGTGTTCTTCCCTACTTTTGTGATTTGTGAGATTTGATTTCTGTTAGGTTCATAAGTGGCAATGTGGCATACAATTGCACTGTTGATTAAAACTGTGTTCTTGGTGGATGCTTTACTGCTTCACCCCTGAAAAGAATCAGTTGACAGAAATTTGTTCTGTACCATAGGGGTTCAGGGAATCTTCGTTTATTGAATTTTCATGCCTATGTCTACATTGTCCAAATTTTAACCAGCTATGGCTATAGTTCATCTGCATTCTGCTAGGTGATTAAGGATGGTCTTTGATTGAAAATTACTATGCGGTCATTGCAATTGTGGGATGAGGTTGTTGATTGCTTCATTGTTGAAATGATGTATCCTAGGTGTTCTTTACCTAGTTCAATTGCACCTACATATCTAATTGTTATAAAAGTAGGTTGGTAGTTTTTATTTTTTGTTTCTTAGGGACACTGATGAGATCTCTAATTTCTTGCTCTTGGTACCCTGAGTTGGAATTTCTTACTTGTGCTTAGTGTTGCTTGTGATCTGTACTAGACATATTGTGCTTCTACAGGACTCTTCTGATGACAATATAGCTGTTAGGAGCTGTTGCTTGTGTTTGTTTTTAGCTACAACTATTTTGGGCAGGAGGGTATAGTCCTTCTCTGGTTGATGAGGATGATGGTTTGATGCTATAGCGGAATGCTGCCTTGCTGCGCTATGGAGTTCTGTAGCTGCGTATTTTGTCTATAGCATGAGCAGATGCACTTGTTGCTATGTATTTTTGGTTTTCTAGATATGTCATAATATGGGGCCCTATACTGTATTTCACCTTATATAATGTCAGGGGATTTGTATTTAGTTGTTGACCTGATTTAGGCTTTGGCTTATTTCTTCCTGTTATTTGGTTCCCTGGGGTATGTACCCTTGTAAACATATTTTTAGTTTCTTGGTTTTATAAAATCTTTATTACCGAAAAGAAGGCTGGAGATGCAGATAGAAAATCATCCAGAAAGTATTTTTGATGACAAGCGTTGAACTTGGTCCAAGTATTCCGATAAAACTGAAGATCATGGAGCTGATTGCAAGTCAGGAAATTATTTAAAGTGATAGCTGTATTCCCCGTCCTAATGCTGCGTTGGATTGAAGGAATGGAATAAATGATGGAATGAAATGAAAAAATAGATGCTGCATTGGATTGAATGAATGGAATAAATGATGGAATGAAATGAAAAATAGTTTATTTGGCGATCATTTCAGATACTATGTCTTAGTCAAATTCTCATCTTTTTTATTATATTGTCAAAGATTAGCAGAGACAGTGACACACTCATCTTACTGTATTCTTTCTTTCCTTCATAGTAGCAGCTTTAGTATCCTCCCCTTCCCCTTGTTGGCATGATTAATACTCCCTCCCAGGATTAGTGATATATTTTCTAATGCTATGTGATAGATAGATAGTTAGTTATGAATTATGTTACTCGGACTCTTTACTTTACCCTAAGTACTGTGTCCGACACTCGGACAAGTGTACAGATACTGAACACTTCATTATAATGTAAAAAATTAGCAAAATTGAAGAGTACTTGTGTCAGACTTTTCAAAGTACTGTGTTTAACTGAACACTCCATCCGAATTCGTATAACATGCAACATAAGTTATAATTGAGTCTGTATTACAACTTTGTACATGTGAACTTACTATATATATATATATATATATATATATATATATATATTTTATTTGTAGCATTATTTAATTTAATAAAAATAGAGTTTGGTTCACTACATGCACCTAGCAGTGGGTATTCAACTGATTATGTCAGTGGCAGTGCTTCCCTATCTAACAATTTTGACTAGACAACTATGGAGATGGCTATCATACCACAACAATGTTTTCCTACCTAACCAGTCACTTGGATTCATACTAGGGCCTTATAATTTCTTGGACATAGAGACCTCAATTCACTCTGTGGGGTCCAGTTTAGACCAATTGATCTTTATTTTGGTTTCAAATTTATCCGGCTAATTAAAATTATTTGCTTAATTAATTAGAAAATTACATGAGTGTAAGTTCAATTTCTGATCTAGTTTTATGAAGTTGCAGGATCAAGGAGATTCTATAAAATTGTAATATTCATGTTTGTGCACCTGCTTAGAAAAGTATATAAAAGTCTAGCAGGGACTATAGACTTTCCATTATTTGCTAGTATATCTTCATGGAAGGTTCCTAGCCAGCTTTGATTTTCGAACATTGTTGATCATTTGACTATTAGAACATGTTAATCACTGAACTTGAGGAGTTTTAGTTGACTGCATTTGGGAAGTCAACATTTTATGAGTTGCTCAATGTCAATGATTTGTTTGTTGTATAATTGATTAATACATCTCGAATGGTAATTTAGTGTGTTAAAAGTGTATGAATCAGACTTTACCGATAACATTTGTTATTGGCTATACATAGGTGAAATATCCAACTCGAAGATAGAGCCTCGGTTTTAAAAGTAAAAGATTCGAGTTAATTCAAAGGTGATTGTAAAATTATTCAAAAGGAGTTGATTCAAAGGTGATTGTAAAATTACTCAAAAGGTGATTGAGTCTGTTCTTAAAACTAAGGGGTGTGGTGGATTTAGAGGGGAAAGTATGCCCCCCCACAAACATAATCTACTATTGTTTGTCGTTGCGAATAACTAAGCATGGGGCTGAGAGTAGAACCCTAGCTTGATTCAAAATTTTAGGGCTAATTTTGTAATTATTGCATTATATAAGAAGACGATTTTGTATTGCATGATAAACGATTTTTTGAGATAGTGAACTTAATTTACTGTGAATTTTGTGGTGTAAACACCGACCTTTGAGCAAAGCATGAAATTTTTTGTGTCTCGTATATGATTGTTTTTCTTTTGTTATTGTCTACGCTTATTTTCAACACCATGTTCATATGTAAAGTGGGCCACATTTAAGCATTATAACTTTTAAGCACATTGTCATTTGTTCAATGGTTTTGATAGCGGGTATTGGACACTCAATTGCACGTAGAATTCCATTGTTTTTGTGACTTCCCTAAAATTAAGCAGCCGTTCTCGTGTCGTATTCTATTAAATTAATTCCCACCATATGCAAGAGGGACAAAAATTCATGGTACAAACCATATTAGATTGCATGTGGTTTAAAGGTACCTTGACATTATATGTATCTTAATATGCACTGCAAGTAAATTTGACTTTTCAATTGATGCAGCACCAGTTGTACACCGTTGAAACTCGCTGACTTTATCAGTACTGCCTATTGCTGAACAGAACTCCCTATATCATCCACCAAGTTCATGACCAAGAGCTGTTACTGCATTTGCACTTCTAAAGGACTGCAGGCTCTTCAGTCAAATTGTTCATCCCTTCATATTCTCTTTCATGTGGTTTGCCTTGGCCATCAAATCTATGAAGGATTAAGTCACATAATAGGATATGTTTGGTTCGTAGCGTTTACTGTATTCTTAGTTGTAACATTTGATTAAAAATAGCGAGAGTTGCGTTTGGACTCCAAACGGGCGTTTTAGTGAGCTGAATAGCCTGCATCTAGAATAATCTTTTTCTAAACGAATAAAATTTTTAAGTGTCTTTCAACTTATAAACGCATCAAACGATGCCATAAGCTAGTAGATGAACTTGAACATAGTAATTGAGCTTTCTTGCTTCTAACAAAGCTCAAGTCCATTTTCGGTGTCCTAGTAATGTAAATATTTGGCTTGAGGATTTTCGGAGGTCAAAATTGGAGGAAGAGCCCCATTTACTTCATCTTTAATTTAGGTTCCAAGTGTTGGAAAATTGGCACAATCTATTTCAACTATATACTAAGTCTCTCCTTTTCTCTCCCGGACAAGTACGCTTTTCACTTTCTCTATTTGCCAATGGGTGAGGAACAAAATAAATCCCCATCTACTGTCAATTTCCTCCGGGCTTGTTTGCATTTGAGCCATGCCATCTACTTCCTGTTTTTTGTGATAGGCTTGTCCATTGGTATAACACTTTGTTTATATTTTGAAAGCTTCTCATTCATAATAAGAGATCCCCTATTACCTCATTTCTCGTCGTTGGCGTTGCCACCACCATTGCCAACACAACCACCGGTACCCACAATCAAAATTCCGCTACCAAATCATAGTGATTTTGCAATTACAGAGGAGAATAAATTTGTTATGCACAAAATGGATGATGATGAATTGTTCTGGCGGGCATCAATGGTTCCACAAATTCAAGAATTTCCTTATGAACATTTTCCTAAAGTTTCTTTCATGTTTTTGGCCAAGGGATCTATGCCTTTGGCTCCCTTGTGGGAGAAGTTCTTTGAAGGGCATGAAGGGCTTTACTCCATTTACATTCATAGTGATCCCTTGTATGTTGCATCAGTGCCTGAAAATTCTGTTTTTCTTGGAAGAAGAATTCCCAGCAAGGTCAGCTTCTTATATTCTTTAATTCTTTCAATTTGTATCACAATTTTGGATTCTCTCATTTTATCTATCACTGTAACACCTCAGTCGCTTCTTGAAACTATGGATCAATTAAACTTTATATAAGGTCAAAATTCTACGTACTTCATAGAGGAGTACTACCAATAACTTGTCGTCGTAACTTTTGGGTGGATTTGTGGTAAATTGGTGCTATTAGGCATGGATTGAGCATTATTCCGGGCTAGGTTTGGGCCGAATCGTCACAATCAATGTTCTAAATTTTTTAAATAAATATTTGTACTTCATTTGAATATTAAATCTGCCGTCCTATTTCCTGTCTCATCTCATGTATTGTTTTCTACGTCATTTTTATTCGGTTACAAAGTGGTTGCATGTTATTGAATAAGCGCCAATGCATAAGCGGGGACAGCAGAGTAGACACTTAATATGACAATAGAATTCGACTCACTCCATTATTATTATTATCATCAGATTTATGATTTTGTTGTCCTAATGCACAGCCAGTAGAATGGGGAAAACCATCCATGATCGACGCCGAGCGACGCCTATTAGCCAACGCTCTTCTCGACTTCTCAAACGAAAGATTTGTACTACTTTCCGAGACTTGCATCCCCTTATTCAACTTCACTACAGTCTACAACTACCTCATCAACTCCAACCAAAGCTTTATAGCCTCGTACGACGACCCACGAAAGGTTGGCCGTGGGCGCTACAACAACCAAATGTGGCCTACGATCAATATCTCCGATTGGCGTAAAGGCTCCCAATGGTTTGAAATGAACCGGAAAATAGCCGTCGAGATGATATCAGACCGGAAATTTTATCCCATTTTTAGCAGATACTGCAGCCCTCCATGCTATTCTGATGAGCATTATATCCCCACCCTTGTGAATATTATGGGTTCAACTTATAATTTGAACTCGAACAGGAGCATTACTTGGGTTGATTGGTCGAAAAGCGGGCCCCACCCGGGAAAATTTAATAAGCAAGCTGTTTCTATGGAGTTTTTGAATGGAATAAGGTATGGTAGTAATTGTAGTTATAATGGGAATTTTAGCTCAATTTGTTTCTTGTTTGCTAGGAAGTTCTTGCCTAATACCTTGCAGCCATTGTTAGAACTTGTTCCCATGTTCCTTATTTGAAGACTTTATAAGTCTATATTTATTATGTAAGACTTTATTATTTGCACCTACACAAATGTATAAAAATATGGAAATTTCGCCAGGTTTAAACTCCTTGCATCCATTTATGTCATAATAATGGAGTTTCTTCCAAGTCTTTTGTTTAAAAGACTCCCTAATACTTTTTTTCCCTTTACATTTTTATTTTTTTTTTAAAAATATTTTTTAACTCATTGTGGCCAAGGCCATGAAGAATAGGATTTAAAAAATGCAAGTCATTTTTTTTAAAGTTAATTTTTATTTATTTATTTATTTTTTAACTTACTGGGGCCAAGCCCAAGAACAATAGGATTTAAAAAATGGTCCTTAACAATAATATACAATAATTAGAAAATATTTACAAAAACAAAAAATTAACTAAGCCTTTTATGGACTATGAAGGTATACTAGACACTAGGCCTCAACTGACGGATTGGACCAGTTCCGGTAATATATTGAAGCAACCCAACTATAGCCTCTTTCATTCTAGTCGTTGGCCCCAATGAAAGGTTGTGTACTTGTGTTTAATTTATTTTAAATACAAAGCAGGCTTGGCCGAACAATTTAATATATATATATATATATATATATATAGGAGAATACATTCTGAAAAATTAGTTGTTCAAAAGCGAGATTAGTATTCCATATTATCGATATGAGATCTGTCCCTATATGACAACATCACATTTAAGTTTATGAGAGACTACTACGCTTTAATCCCGACGTCCATGGCGATTTTACTTTAAATAATTTCACCCTGACAACATGTAGGTCTTTTCTTGGTGGACGACCTCACTCCGTGTTAGATAGCTCTCCCCTGTATAACTCTTTTTGCTTAGTCGGTGATCTATTAATTGCACTACTCTGATATCAAATATAACGAATATATTGATTAATCGAACGACGTACTTGTTTTTGAAAAGTTAGTCCGTGTTTTTCTTCCCCACTACGCTCAAGCTTCCCACACTATCAGGGGCGGATCCAGTCTCGCAGTTCAGTGATATCAAATTCGAAAAAAAATTAGTGTATCGAATTTTTTTTGAAGTATTAGTTGAGTCGGACCCTTGAGTAAATAACTTCTTCGAACGTTCTCTTTCACTAGCGGGATAAGAACTTATTGGTTGTCTTTTACCTAGATTCCCCTCAATATTAAGGGAAGGAGATACCGGTGTATGGGTTTGGAACTTGATATTTTGGACAAAAGATTCTGGTACTTGGGTTTGGGGGTTAACATTTTGTGGGTGAGTTTCTTGGTGAATATTAGTAGTGATAGGTTCATCACTAGTCCTTACGGCTTGGACATTTTCAGGAATAAATTCAAAGTTTGTACATTTAGTTGTTGTAACCCAATTATATATGTCCATGTCTGATAATCAATAAATATTTAAAAATTAATTCAACATCAAAACAAGATCAATATACAATATGAATAGTCAAGTGTAATTAGCACCAACAATAAACAATCTCAATTAAACCACAACAAGTAACATTACAAAATCAATTACAAAATTTAAACAAAGTAAAAATAGAATAGAACACATACTTGAAGAACTTTTATTTGTTAGATTTCTCTTCATTGTTGCAGTGCTGCTTTAAGAAGTAAAAAGTTCTAATTTTATAAAAGTACAAAAAAGAAGAATCCATAAACAATTACAAAAATGGAGGATTGAATTTGAAATAGTAGCAATAAAAATGGAACATTTTAATATTTTATAGTGAATATCTCCAACTGATATCATTCGTAATCTAGAAGACTGGAACTCAAAAAAACTCTATAAATATATACCTTTACGACTTTGCCATCTCAGAATCTAACAGATGAAAAAGAAAACGGAAAATGAAGAAATGGGGAGAAGAAATGAGCTCTTTACAAGTGAAGTACAGAGTACTAAAACTACTAGTGGAATTGGTATTTGGTCTATGAGATTTAGAGTCTTAAATGTTAGGAATTCTAATATTTTTTAAGTCTAAAACATCATAATTTCATTTAGCCCCTCCTCAAATAATTTTTTTTAACTTGACCCCCCTGACCCCCTGAAAATTCAGTGGGATCAGGTGCCCCTTGTCCCCCAAATGGATCCGCCCCTGCACTCTATCCAACATGATTGGTGTAACCATGTTTCTCTTTGGTACACAACAATTGAGTTCACCATTTTTAATAAAATAAAACAAATAAAAAAAATTAAAGAATAGTAATATTTTTTTACATAATTAATTAGGCAGTTTGGCCTTATAGTCACATATTTCTAGTCTTGGCACCTCTACATATAGCTTTTCTTTTTTATTTTTAATTTTTGATCATGAACGCTTTTAATTGGTTTTCTAGCTTTATATTTAATAAATTGTGATGGACATGCGTCGAACTGAATGTGGACATAAACATGGAAGAAAATGGATCTTGGTGACGCTATTAGTTTATGATGTAGTGTATAATTTAATTTAGCCTATGATTTTGGAAGAAAGTTGACTACTTAAAACAATTCCAAAGTCTTGTAAATCAGACGAGGAATTTTTTCACATTAATTAATTCTTTTTGCTGATTAATTTGCTATAATATTTTAGACAAAACTATATTACAAAATATTGCCTATAATCATGTTTTTTTGAATGTCTTAAATTCTATATATTTTATAAACATGCTTTACCATGACATATAAAGTAAAATTTTTACTATTGTGAGGGAAGAAGTGTGTTGAACCTAAATGCATAACCATCAAGAGATTAATTTATTTTTCTTTCTACAAGAGTGTAGAAAGTGACTTAAATTTGTAACTTGAGAAGGAATTGATAGGAGTAATATATATATATATATATATATATATATATATATATATATATATATATATATATGTGTGTGTGTGTGGAAAGTGATCTAAACAAATAACAAATGCGTGTTACCGTATTATTCAATATCTCATATATCCACGCATCTATTGTTCCAACGAGAAAAGAAACACCGCCAATTATGGCTCCCTCTTTCACGTCTATCTCTTCCCCTTCCAATTCGTCAGAATAGAACAAGTCAATACACGCTTTGGAAAAAAATGGATTCCCAATTTAATTGTCTCGCCAAGGGCAAGGACGCGCGGACTTCTTTCTAGAATTGACTTTGCTGATTGCATTGGTAGATATACATGTATTATTATGAACTCCATTTTGGTTTAATTAAACTATTTTTGATTTCCGAAATGCAATTACTGGGTAAAGTAATATGAATGGCGGACTTGAAGGTATTGCCTTAGGTATTTGATGCATGCATGTCAGAATAAGAATATACTCTCTCCCTCCTTTAATATATTTTTTTAGAGTTGTGTATAAATATTAAGGAAATGATTGTATAACATTAAATATAATATCAATTGTCTATATTATCTTAGTATTAAAAAAAGAGAGTGTTATTTATTGGGCATAAAATAGTGAGAGAACTAAAATTATATTTAATACTTGGGGTAATTAGAAACTAAACAATTAATGGTTAATTGAAATTCTCAAATGACAAATATTAAAAGACAAAAATATTTTTCTAAAACAACATTTAAAAAGGAACGAAGGGAGTAGTACACATTACCAAAGTAGAGTTTCACAACTTTTGGTTACGAATTTTGGATCAGAGTTGCAGATCTCAGCCCTCCAAAGAGACGTGAATTGGAACAGTAAATTATCCTAAAAAATTATTATTTGACACGATCTCTTTGTTAGAATAGCAGATAAGATACTGTTTGGATGAATAGCTGATTCAGACTCACCAAATACCGTTCATAGGAAAAACGACTGTACTTAGAGTTAAATTCTTTGATCCTTACTCTACTAATAGTAGTTGATGGCATTTTTTACTTTTTATTGTTAAAATCTTGAGGGCAATTAACCCTTTTGTATTCTATATTAGCATTCGTGTAAGAAACATTGCTGGGTGCTTTTAAATTAAGAATCTTTTAGAAGGTAAGGCCAAGCTTCTTGTAGTTTACAAATCTTTCTCTCTCCCCCTCTCCCTCTCTCCCTCTCTTATCTATACATGTATATATGTATATTTACCTGTATTTTCTTTCCTTGATACCAATACCCTTCAACTCCCTTCTCAAAAATCCAAACACTTCTCTCTCACACACCTTAAACCTTTTCTCATCTCAATCTCTCTCAAAATGAAGAACCAAGAACAACACAAACTAAACTCAACCCTTAAGCTCCATTCCCAGTTGTACCTACACACATTCATAATCTATCTCTTCATCTTCGGTTCGGGCTTAATCATTGGGATTACATTAAGTTTATCCATCAAAGATATCCCCTTTCAGTCTCGAGTCAGCCAATTCTCTCTTCAATCTTCTCCAGCTCCGCAGCGGCAACCTATTTCAGAATCAAAAAGTGCAGCCGATAATGCAAAAACTCAAACAACAATTAGCTTGAGACATGAATATTCGAATCATTCTAAATCCATACATAACATGAATGATGATGTGGAGTTGTTTTCCAGAGCTTTATGGGTTTCTCATAGTGATCAAAAAGTTCCATACAAGATTAATATTGTGCCAAAAATTGCCTTCTTATTTCTATCAAGAGGGCATTTGCCATTAGGTCCATTATGGGAGATGTTTTTTAAAGGGCATCAAGGGTTTTACTCCATTTATGTGCATTCACAACCATCTTTCAATGGAACAGTTCCTCAAAAATCAGTATTTCATGGCCGAAGAATCCCAAGTAAGGTAAGTAAATTACAATATCATTTATTTTTTATTTTTTATAATTATACGCTTCTAATTAATTAGTTCTTGCCTCGAGCATGATATTTTTTGTTCATCGAAATGCATTGAGATCTGCATCATTGGAATGCATAAATTAAAAAAATGTTAGAATTAAACCATTGAAGTTGGAAACATTTTCTTGTTGACTTCTTTTTTCATAGAATTCTATTTTATTTTATAATTACGAAGAAGAGGAATGTATTTATGGAAGCAGATGCACATAATAATAAAATAACGAAAGAAACATCGATTGAAGTGTACTAATTGGTTAAGGTGTTACTTAAGGACAACGAGCCAGCAGGATCAGGTGGTTTCTATATAGACTTGAATATTAAAAAATTATATGGCATTACTACTTTTTAGTTTACTTCTAAATAAATCAACATGTTTGATTTTTAAACATTTTATTTAAGCCATATGGACAGGTATAACTAAATGTCCTAAAGATTAAAGAAAAGTAATTTCAGTTGATAAAAATATTAGTTTATTGTGCATCTTATAATTTAATTTCGCCTCTGATTTAGGAGGACCATGAGCCACGTTTGTCATGGGAAGATGAGCTATCTCTAATTACTTGCCTTTTACACCGACATTGTTTGGCGAGATTTTTTTTTTTGTATTTTTTTTTGTATTGACTCCCAAATAATTTATATGATTTTTTAGAACTAATTTTTTTTTTTAAAAACAGTGATTTAGGTGTCATTTGAATACATATACAAAACAGTGTTGTACAGTCTGTATAACACTGTTTTGTATATGTATCTAAATGACACCTAGATCACTGTTTTTTTTAATTTTAGTTTCAATAAATCACATAAATTATTTGGGAGCCAAAACAAAAAAAAATTTACCAAAAAAAAAAAAAATGTTGCCAAACAATGTCAGCAAATAATGTCGCCCTAGACTTATTGATTACTAATTAGACTGTTTAGCTTTTCATTGGGCTGTTAGATTGTGTCAACATAAAAATTATGTTGTCTAAGTAAATATTATAAGATATTTTTATAATTTTTTTTAGCAGTTAACACATTAAGTAATATTTATGTATTATTATGGTATCATTATTTTTATTTTAACAATATTAATGACCTTTAAAATGATTTAATGAATATTATACCAATAATTCAAACGATGATTTTTACTTAAGTGACAATTTATTTATTTATTTTATATATTTTAAACGACAAAAAACTAATTAATTTTATCTTAGTACGAAAATGTTATTTGGCTTTTCTCTATAACACTTTCTTTTGTGTGTGTGTGTTTTTTTTCCCAATTATGTTTGTCTTTTCTTATGGAATTACTTTGATTCTACTCCCTTTGCGCAACCAAAAGAAATTTCTGTACCTAGTCATTGGACGCCCCACGCTTTTTTATATTCTTTTCTTCTTGGTCTTCTTCTTTTTCCCTTTTCTTCTTTTTCTGCCTCCAATCACATGCACATGACCCACATGAAGAAAGGCTGAGAAAAGCTCAGAAAAGAATTAAAATTACGTTCTAGCTAGAAAACTTTTGATTCTAATTGAACTAAAATCAACTTAGAGAATTCCTGTTTATTATCTAATAATATTTACCATTAATGTAAGAGCTTTGTTATCTATCATGTGGAACAGTGAGTAGCTTTCTTTAACTTATACTCATAACTTCTGTTAAATGTCGGCTTGGGTTTCTGTTAAACGTACATGTAATTATTCATTATTTTTGTACAAAATTAAGGAGTACAAGCATCTTATATTAATTAATCTATTCATGTGCGCTTATAGTGTAGTTCAACCTTCACTTCCCATTGTTTCTAGCTTTTAATCAATAGTATTTATTTGAACTTTTATAAACAAAAATAGAAAAAAATATATTTAAGAAAAACATGATTTGGATAGCCAGTCGTAACGAAAGTCCACCATGTTCTGGAACCTTATAAACAAAAAGAAATTTATATCGCGTTAGTGTTTGTGATACTCTCTATCCCCATTAAATAAGTGGGGTGATAAAAATGGCAGCAAATAAAAATTGAACCTTTTTCTAAATTTTTTTTGTATGCTATCTTTGCAACAAGGGTCATGGTAATATACTAATATTCACTGTTTTGATCCAATTATTTTTTTTAGTGCACAAATGAATGCATGCATAACAACATTTTTTTAATTTATAAAAAGTAGCCTTTGTCATAACTATTAATTATATATACACTTCATTATGTTAATCATGTTGTTATAATAACATAATGAATGAAGTGTCTAATAATGACAAACCCTAGCTAGCTATAACCCTTTTCATAATTAACAAACCCTAGCTAGCCTTGTTTCTAAAAAACAAACCCTATACATTCATAACATTGTGGGAGCAATTCACACATGCATGCATGCATGGATTGCAGCGCATACAAGCTCTAGCATTTTCATAACCATTCTCTTACAAATTACTGCAGGAGGTAGAATGGGGAAAGTTCAGCATGATTGAAGCCGAAAGACGCCTACTAGCCAACGCTTTACTCGACCAATCCAACCAACGATTTGTTCTCCTCTCCGAGTCATGCATTCCCCTCTTCAACTTCTCAACAATCTATTCCTATCTCATGAACTCAAAACAAACATTTGTAGAAGCCTATGATTTGTTAGGACCAGTTGGCCGAGGCCGGTATAATCGTAAAATGAAGCCCCTAATCAAGCTAGAACAATGGAGGAAAGGCTCCCAATGGTTCCAAATTGACCGAGAACTCGCTGTTCAGGTCATTTCTGACCGGAAGTATATGAATTTATTCCGCCGATTTTGCAAGCCGGCATGTTATTCCGATGAGCATTATATACCTACATTTGTGAGCTTGAAATTTTGGGAGAGGAATTCGAATAGAACTTTGACTTGGGTTGACTGGTCAAAGGGTGGACCTCATCCAACTAGATTTGGAAGGACAGATGTGAGCGTTGACTTATTGAAGAGTATGAGGAATGGGAAAAGTTGTTTATACAATGGTAAGAAAACCAATATCTGCTTCTTGTTTGCGAGGAAGTTTTTGCCTAGTGCATTGGATAGGTTACTAAGATTTGCTCCGATGATCATGGATTTTAACTAATTATTTGTTCAATTCTCAAAGTCCATTTTAACCTTGTTCTTTTTTTCCTTTTGATTTTTTGATTGACCATTGATTTGATGGTATCTAGCAAATTAATAATTTTAGGGCATATATGTTTGTGAACATTATTTTACCTTTTGTATCACAACTACAAGTATTTAACATAAATTTGCACAAGCCAAATAATATTATTATACGTGTTCCGTATGTTTTGTGATAATTTTATATTGAATTATTATTATTAAGATTACAAAATAGCTCCACTTATTACATATCTTTCCGAAATGTTACTACTAATATTTTTAACAATTAATATTCACAATATATATATATATATATCATTTACCTTATTATTATATATGAGGTGGATTCGGAGGGGTTAGGAGGACCCCATATCTGCCCTAATTTCAATGAGAATTTTAAAATTTACCCATATTCACCCCTCTACTCCAATTTTTAGTCTCTCTATGTCCTATGTGAAGCGGAAAAGGTGCCGAACCCCACCACCCCATTGCCACCCCAAGGAAAGACACGAATTTAAATTCGTTGTCATATTCCAACTTATTTTTTTCTATCTCACCTTATGTATTACTCTTTGCATATTCTTATTAATTTATTTACAAAATTTATTATAAATAAAGAAAGAAATATTGCATTCAAAAAAAAAGAAAAAGAAAGAAATATTAAGTGGGAGTAATGCATAAAATTGAGACCGTAGATGATAAAGAAAAAGGGATAGCAGAATTGAACTCCGCAGAGGCCCAAAGAATCCAATTAATCCTACTGGCTAGGTACCCAACACAAAACAACGTTATAGACGTCAAAATAGAAAGGGGAAACAACATAAAATACATATCGGCCAAAAGTTCCAAACAACACAACCCAATAACTCGAGGGCCACTCCGATCCTATTAGAAGCCCACTCTAATAGCCCAGAACTCACAAACCCCTAGTAAAATATTAATCCATAGTTTGTTGTTGCTGAAATTTGTAATAAAAATAAATATGACTTGCAAGATAACCACTCAAGTATCCAAGTTGAATAGCATAGTAATTGTATTGTTCAGAATATAGCAGGTCTATATACCAAGGACAAAGTCAGGATTTTTTTTTTCGACACATGTTCAAATATAAAATAATTTTAATAATAAAAAATATAAATATAATTTTTTTTAATAATTAACAACAAAAAATCTATTTAACAAAAATAATGATAATATATTAAATATTGACATTTTTCATCCTACATTACAACTTTAAAAATTGTGATATTCATTCTTTCATACAAACTAATTCTTTCGCTATTGATTCTAAGGAGAAAATTTTCCAACTATTTCTCTCTCAGCATTCACCTTCAAATAATTTTTTAGCAATTTCTTTTATATACTATTAGTTTTTATCAAAAAAACTTGGGGGCCTAAAAAAATCAACAAATTTTTTTTTATAAAAAAAATTGGGGTAGCTTGAGCCCCCGACCTCGTACTAGCTTTGTCCTTGTTATATACACTTATTTGAAACCACATATCGACTCAAAAGGTTAACATATAAAGTCTATGATTAATTTATTAGGATATATGTGTCTTAATCTTTCTTCTTGAGTTTAGATGTGAGACTTTGTTATCACACGGTACTATCTTAAGAGTAAATTATAGTAGGGATGAAGCCAAAAAAAAAAATTCAAGGGGGCCAGAAATACTATGACACGATAGCAAAATTTATTACAAGAGATTTATATAATATAAATTAGCATCACAAAAGTTCTTTTAGTTAGAAACTAACTAAAATATATAAAAATCTTTATGATAAGTGTGCAAATTATATAAATCTCGGAGGGCTTAAAGTAAAAATATCAAAACTTCAAGACTGTAAAATAAACTTTTGAAAATTATATGGCGTAACCTAGGTCTAATCCTAGGCCCCCTTAGACCTAGGCTAGCTCCGTCACTAAATTACAATAATTAGTTACTTGTAGTTGTAGCTGGTAGGAAAGATGACTTAGTAGTTATTCCATGTGTTTCAAAATTAGAGATATAATTTGACTTTTGAGGTCAACCGACGACATATTAAACTTCAAATTGATGTGAATTTATTTAATTTTAGTTGATACAATTATTATAATTGTATAGTATTTAACAAAAATTATTGGTCACAAAATTTATTTCATTCTAAACTTTTATGAGTCATATCAATTTTAAAGTTTAATATATTGTCGTTTGACCTCAAAAATTAAATTATATCTTTAATTTTGGAACGGAAAAAATATAAGTCAATTTGATCATTTTGATCTTAACAAACTCATAAATTTGAACCTTGTTCCTACATGACCCCATCAATTCGATCAAGCAAGTAGTTGCCAGTCATGTATTAGCGAGTGGCACTTTCCAATTGTAGTATTGTAACTCTGAAGTAAATTTGATTATAATTGGACTTCTTGTGTCTTTTCCTCCTTTGGAATTCAAATAAAATCCTTTATTTAAACATAGGGATAATTAAACTTTTAGTACCTGTACTAGGGCCCGACTTACGAGTTGGTACCCAAACTAAAAAAACTTACAAACTGGTGCTTGTACTAGAAAAAATTTACAATCCGTTAAATTTTAGGGTTCCGTTTAATTATTAGGGTTCCTAACTTATAAGTTGGTACCCAAACTGAAAAAAAGTTACAATAAAGTACTTGTACTCGTAAAAACTTACAATCCGTTAAATTTTAGGGTTCCGTTTAATTATTAGGATTCCATATTTGCTAGTTTCTTTTAATTTGCTAATAAATGTGTGTTTTAGTGCTTGTTGCAATTATTTTCCGTTTAATTATAAGGATTCCATTCGACTTGTGTTTTAGTGTTTGTTTATTTATAGTATTATATGTACATGCATGTGCAATATTTCTTTAATTCAAGCAAATTTTTACTTTTGCCTAAAATGAGAAAATTCTTCACAAAAAAATAAATAAAGTAAGATAGCATGAGTTAGATAGATATATATATGATGCTATTGAAAACTTTCAAAAAATAGTTTATATACATTCTTCCATCATATATATTTAATATTAGCTAAAAAAATTAGTATGAATAATTTTAAGAATAGTTTTTTAAGAATAATTTTAATTAAAATATTTTTATAATACGAAATTTTTTAAGAATAATTTTAATTTTTAAATATATATTTAATATTAGCTAAAAAATTAGTAGTGGTGGTAAAAAAAATGCTAAAAATAAATTCAAAATATCATGTCACTTTATAGTCCTATAATAAAAATGTATTAATTACAATTATAAAACCAATTGAAAATAAAAATACATATCAACCACCAGTTTGAGTACCAACTTGTAAGTCGAGTTCTAGTATAGGTACCAAAAGTTTAATCACGTAGATTCTGTTAGTCAATCAGACTTTTCCGTCGTGCCCGTTAGTCAAATTTAATGATTTAATATAAATATTCAAGTACAAGCACCAGTTTGTAAGTTTTTTCTAGTATAAGCACTAGTTTGTAAGTTTTTTCAGTTTAGGTACCAACTTGTAAGTCGGGTCCCAGTACAGGTGCTAAAAGTTTAATTATCCCTTTAAACATATAACTCTACACTTGTATATGGAGTTGAAATGATTAGAAATTAAAATCATGTTAAAGTTAGCAAAGGGACATGCAGCATGGAAATGCATCATCACATTTTGTTTTTAATTTCTTATAAGGATAAGTATCGGCTTAATATTGTCTCATGGGAAAATATAATTAACTATAAGAAATCTCAACACAATGGAGTATATATTTGTTTGTTTTCAGTTCCCTTTGATGTCTCCACCGGTCTATTTGTACTATGCTTAGCTGTAAAAGTAAACACGTCAATGCAACTTGAAGGACTGAATTGACAAATATTTTGAACACGGCAGGCGAAAATGACTTGCAAAAGTTGAAGAATATTGAGTGTGATTTGCATTTGATATACAAACTTAATTTCCAAGAAACACATGGAATCGTTTTTGGGTCATTTTTGTTGTTCTTTTTCTCGTATTATGTTTGACATTAATGGCATGCAGGGTATAAAGGAAAATCAAGTCAAATTAGAAGTCTTTAAAAATATTAAAGACTAGTATTGCACGCGAAAATAAAAATGATATTGTCAAGATAAGGCCAAAACTTTTACGTATTTTTCTTACAAGTTATAAGTAGCCATATGCCATACGGCCAATATGACAATTTTCATTTTTACATTACAATTCATTATGTTTTTTGAAGATTATAAATTCCAAACAAACATAAAATTAGCATCTTTAAGATTTTTAAACAAGAATAGAAACTATATCAATTTGCTTGTATTGCAAAAAAATAAAAAAAAAATAACAATAATAAAAATTAGCGCCTACATAAATTTATTTACTTGACTTGAAACTTACAATTGGGCGATGATAATATATTGAAACAAGAAAAAGTAATTACATCTATTACTTTGGAATATATATATATATATACGGAGAGGCTCTAAAGCGAACCGGTTCGCTGACGAACCGGGCTTTAGCGACGGTTTTTACCGTCGCTAAAGGCTAAGACGACGGTTTGTTTATATGCGACCTGTCGTCTTAGCAATTAGCGACGGTAAAAACCGTCGCTAAAGCCGGTTCGTCCGCGAACCGGTTCGCTGGAGAGCCTCTCCCTATATATATATATATATATATATATATATATATATATATATATATATATATATATATATGGTAGTGATTCATAGCAAATGTTTACTATAGACACTATTTCATTAAACAAATCTCTCACCGTCCAATGTGAGATCTAAGGGTTGAGATCAACTTGGACATGGGCTTGACTACTAGTCTTTCTAACGGTCAGGAAAACTCTTATTAACGGCCACTGTAATGACTAAGTTGTCTTCAAAGATTAGTAGGATTTTTTGGGCTGCTACTCCTAATATCGATCAGACTAAACTACGACATTTATCATTAATACGACATCTTATAGTCTGACGTAGGAGTAGCGGTCAAACATCTTATATTATTCTTACTTTTTTTTACATGTAAATTTGGCTGGCTAGCTATAAATAACACACCCAAAGTTGAAGAAGGTAGAGAGCTTTCTGAAATTTGGTCCAGCTGAAGATTCAAGAGAGGCACACAATCTCTCAGCCATATTTATATACAAAGTTCCAAATGGTAAGTCAACCTTTTTTTTTCAATTACTCTACATTTTGCATGTACCTTATACATACTCTCTTCATTCCGAATTATAATATCAATATTAATTTTTTAAAAGTCAATTTAAAAAATTTTCAAATTTAAAATTGATATAATTCATTTAAATTTAAAAAATAATAAATCTTATAAACCATAACTACTAGTACTCTTTAAGTAGTTCCCAATTTTTCTATTATTTTAAAATATGATTCTGGCTTAATTAAAAATAAATAAATAATAAAAAATAAATAGGAGATTCTACGACTCCGAAAAATGTGTTCTTTATGTTATAATCCTTGTGCTCCCAAAATAAAAAATGGTTTTGAATTATAAAAAAAAAGAAAAAGAAAAAGAGTAGAACCTTTTTTCTTTTTTTTTTTGTGTGGAAAAAAGGAGTATATAATTAATTTGTTTATTTTATGAATTTTCAATACTAATATTAATTTATTGCATGTATCGTCTTTAATTATTTCAAACTATTTTTTTTTCAGCATGCATAACATGATGTGTCTCTTAATTAAGCTAACCAGCAAAACCAAAAAGAAACAAACATGGTCAAAAAGCAGGTTCTACATAATTTGTCCCATTATATGGAATTGAATGTACTCAAATTTTAGTATATATTTTTAAAGAAAATAATTATTTTTTTAAAAAAATAAATTTTACTTTGACAAGTTTATTGTTGAAAAATAATGTGAACAAAATAGCACAAAAATAGCCTTTAGATAATACTTCATCTGCCTATAAAAGGAATATTACTTTTCTGTTGATATTTTTCTTTTTCAATATTAAAATTTAGATAGGACGCATGCATTTCAATAAGCTTTTTTTCTTTTAAAATATTTTTTTATAATAACTTTTTTTAGTCAATAAGATATTAAATAAAGAAAAAGAAAGATGTCTATAAATAATACTCCCCGTGTTTCAAACTACAAATTCAATATTGAATTTTTAAAAGTCAATTCGAGATATCTTTATATTTAAAAAATAATAAATCTCATAATTAATTTATAATTTTCATATTTATATTAACAAAAATTTAATTTTTTAATAAGTCAATATTATATGGACAGGGGAGTAATATTTAAGTCCATGACCACGTAGAAATTGGTTACTTGAAAATACCTATTTGAACCACCCATATTTTAACTTTATCAGTGGGCCATTCTAATTTTACAAATGCACCATGTGCATACTCACGTGTCATCGAGAACACAAATTACCAGCATCATCATCTTTTTTAATTTGTTCAAAATCTCAGGCTTTAATGTACAATTTTCTCTCTCTCTCTATATATATATATATATATATATGTATATATATAGGGGAATGATCCATAACATGTATTTGCTATGAATTTTTACAGAGCATACACCATCTATACTATTGGAAACAAAAAAGAACAGTTAGGATTAGAAATTGAAAATCGACGTCGCGGACAATAAAAAAAACACTTAGCGTCCACTACTAATAATAGCGAACATCGATTTTAAGAATAAAGGTTTGACTTTACCAATAAATGTTTAGGGTTTAACTAATCAAAATAAGAGTTAGACTTAACGAGTAAATGTTTAGAGTTTATTAACTAGAGTTTAAAGTTTATTAACCAGGGTTTAAGGTTTATTAACTAGACTTTAAGGTTTATTAACCTGAGAATTTATTAACCTTATTAATCTCTGGTTAATAAACCCTAAACCCTAATTTATAAACCCTAAACACTAGTTAATAAATACTAAACCCTAGCTAATAAACCCTAAAAATTTATTAGCCAAGTCAAACCCTTATTCTGATTAGTTAAATCTTAAACATTTATTGGTCAAGCCAAACTCTTATTCTCATTAGCGTTCGCTACTATTAGTAGCGGATGGTATGAGTTTTTTTTATCGTTCGATTTTCAGTTTCTAATCCTGGTCATTTATTCTTGTTTTCAATGGTATAGATGGTGTATGCCCTATAATGAGCCATAACAAAAACATGTTATGGATCATTACCCATATATATATATATATATATATATATATATATTGTCTGACCTACTCATACTAGCGGCTAGGCTAGAAGATGTCGTATTGATGATAGTCGTCGCCGTTTAGTTTGGTAAGTAGTAAGAGTATAGCGGCCCGAAAAAAATCTTACTAATCTTCTGATAGGTCTCCAAATCTGTTAGTATTATTTTGATGATAACAAATTAAGTTAAAAAGGTCAAATGGGTACAATCCTCTCCATAAGATTAAAATATTAAAATATTTTAATTTATGTTGATGAAAATATTTTTCATCTTTATTGAATTTATTTTACGACCTTGATAATTCTAATATCAAGTGTTAATGAAATTAAATTCACATAGTCACATTTTCTAAGGCAAGGAGATTCCTATTTCTTTTTCAAAATATTTTTCAAATTCTAAATTTTTTTTGAGCAAAAAGAAATATATATATATATATATATATATGATATATGATATGTATGTATGTCGTGTGTGTATGCATGTGCTGTACTTAAATGAACTAAACTAAAGTGCACGTGTGTGCTGTGTCGTGTACTTGTGTATGGGCATGTTCATGCTCGCCAAAAAGAATGTAAAGGTTTTAAAACCTTTACCTGTTAACCACTGACATGCAGTGACTCAAAAGTTGTAAACATTTTTTGGGCTTACTTGCCTAATCCGTGTGATTCAGATTTGAGCCGAGCCCTTAAATATTTTATCAAACAAATCCAAAACACTAAATTCAAAATCAGACTAATCTTCAAAATCCTATAAATAGGAAGCTTTTCTTCATTTCCAAATTTATCAATTTACAAAGCAAAGAAAAGCTCTCACTCTCCTTGCCTATATTCTCTGTATAAAAGCTTTCAATCTTTTTTCTACTAAAGTTATAATTTTTTGAAGACGAGAAAATTGGTCAAAATATTTGAGATAAATTATTGAATTGTTTTACTTGCATTATCTCATACTTGCTCATATATAGATATTCAAATATAAATTGTTATACACATCTATATATATATATATATATATATATATTTCATCTATCAATATCAAATAAAAAGTCAGTACTTAGATACCGATATTCGGAGATATTTCTTAACAAAGAATATTATCTGGACGGTCTTTGAAATCCTAAGTGGCCAAATTTTCACAATGTAGATCAAATATATACAAATATATATCTTTGAGTGAAACGAATCTATTTTATATATCAAGTATTATTTAATTGATTAATCTGTCATACTTGATATCTGTCATCACAAGTATTTTGTATACAAATACATTTATTTATAAATACTTGTTGCATAATGTAAAAGTTATTTAAACTTTTATATCACAAACTTCAGTGGTTATATCTGTTTGAAAAGAAGCACATCACTCAGAAGTTATTTAAACTTTTATATCAGAAACTTAAAAGTTATACTTGTTTAAACCATAGAAACACATTCTTTATTTATAAAAAAAAGAAGAAAGTTTTTATAAAACTGCATTAATTTGTATATCTGCTTACACAGAAGCCTTTTACTCAAATATAAAAGTCTTGAGCTTTTATTTAAATATCTGATTCTTAAACTAATTATCTGTTTATTTGAGAAGTATCAAATATAAAAGTTATTTGAACTTTTATCTGTACCAAACTTTATCTGCTTATCCTAGAAGTAAATTCAAACCAAACTTTTGTAAAAAGGAAAAAAGGTTAGAGTTAGTTTATTTTATGTACATGTGAGAAAGACGAATAATTCTTTGACCAAGACTAGAGTCTTAGAGAGGTTAGCTGAGAGTTCGATCTCTAGTGTACTTGTGAGGTAAGGAAAAAATTGTTGCTTCAAGATCAGATCATAGAGTAGAACTAAACTCAAGGTACAACTAAGCTTAAGGAGGGAGTTGAGAGCTTGCTGTCCAAGATAGTTAGTTATGGATAGTTGTTAGTTTATCTTTAAAACTCTATAAAGGCTTCTCCGCCTATTGAAGGAGTATTTATTACTGGGAGTAATAGGATCTCAGGTCCTAGAGAGGAGCTTGAGACTGGACGTAGCAACATACCCGAGCTGTATGTTGTGAACCAGATAAATCTTTTTGCATTGTGTGATTGAATTTTTACTATCTTGTTTATTAATTTCTAACACTGCAAATTAATCTACTAAAAATTTAAAAAGGCCTAACATAAATTTTTAAACAGTGATAATCTATTCAACCCTCTCTTTTAGATTATTATTGGACTTTCATGTTCGAGGGCAACTTAGTCATTACAGTGTCCGTTGGTAAAAGTTTTCCTCGCTGCTAGGAAGACTAGTGGTCAAGGTCATGCTCAAGTTGATCTTGACCCTTAAATCTCATATTAGATGGTGATAGATCTATGTGCTGCAATAATATATATAACAAGTATTTACTATGAATCACAACACATATATATATATATACATATATATATATACACCCCAAAATTTGAGTCTACTATTACAAAAAGTATGTACACTACAGAGAAAAGACCAATATAAATTATTAAAAAATATACAGGATATACTAGGTAAAAATTTTGAAATTTGAGGGAGAGAGCCTTGTCCCCTACGATCCCGACAAACTATGCTATTGGTCTTTTTTAAATAATTGACATTTTAAGCTACACGAATTATTCTGTTATCTAAAATCATTTTTTTTCTCAAAAAATCATCCAAAAGACATGGATCTAAAGACATCACTGAGACATACAAAATCAACTGACAAAACATATCACTCGGTGTATGTTACTAAGTTTATTTTTATTTACCAATCCAATTAGGTAACGTTACATTATAATGGTAGTTTAAAATTAAAAAAAAATTCAAATAAAAAAAATAAAAAATTAGACTGGTCTTTCCTGGAAAATACACACGTTTTGTCATGAAAACCGTGTAGCATGGAAGAGAAAAGATAAGCAGGGGATGAGCTTTTAATTGAGTTAGTCTACTGTGAAACCCCTGAGTGACTTCCAAGGAATGTGACCTTTTCCTCAAGCCTCTAATTTAAGTACATATATAGATATTGACTTATTAAATCAGCTGATAGGGATACGCATTATCTGGAGTTGGTCATGTTTTAGGTAATAAAAAAAGGGACAAAATTGGGACAAAATGGTGTATGTATGTATGTATGTGTGTGTATATATATATATATATAGAGCTTTTCTCCTATAAGGACCTAAAGTAAGGACCTAAAGTAAGGACCAATTTTTTTATTTTATTTTTTTGTTTTTATTTTTAGAACAACTAAAAATAAATAAATAAGTAATTATGGAACTGAAATTTTTACATAATACAGTGTTTTGGGCGTGATTTGGATACATATAACAAAACATAATTACTGTACATAACAAAACTGTACATACATGTTTTGTTATATGTATCCAAATCACGCCCAAAACACTGTATTATGTAAAAATTTCAGTTTCCATAATTACTTATTTATTTATTTTTAGTTGTTCTAAAAAAAAAAGCAAAAAAAAAAAATAAAAAAATTGGTCCTTACTTTAGGTCCTTATAGGAGAAAAAGCTCTATATATATATATATATATATATATATATATATATACATATATATATATATATATATATATATATATATATATATATAATATATATATATATATATAATATATATATACAGCGCGGTTCAGGGACATACCCTGTTAACCAACATTCTCCCTTAAATGACGTACCTATTTAAACAAAACCCAGTCTCAGTTCTCTCCAAAATAAAAACAAATCGAAGCCGCTCTCTCCGAAACAAAACCTAACCTCTGTTCTCTAACAAAACCTAACCTCCGTTCTCTCCAAAACAAAACAAATCGAAGCTATTCTCTCTGAAACAAAACCCAATCTATGTTCTCTCCAAAACAAATCGAAGTTGTTCGCTCCAAAACAAAACTCAATCTCTGAACACTCCCCTATTTCAGACCAAAACAAAACCAAGAATCAAGCAAAATTGCAGTGGATAGGACGAATCTGAGGAATATTAACTTTGATTCGGTAAACCCCTTACTATTTTTCGATTTTACGGTGCGATTTTCCTTACTTTTTTGATTTCTAGGTTTTTTGTGACCCTTGTTGTCTCTTTGCTATTTGGATATTTTGATTCTAAGTATTTGGTTCGATTTAGTTTTTCAGAGGATTGTAAGTTATGTTCTCATATTGTGGTTACAATTCTAGTACTTTGATTCAAGTATTTGGTTCGATTTAGAGCATATGATGGTTGTTGCTCGTAGAATCTGTTGCTCTGTTTTTTTTTGGTTAATTAAAATTCTCTCTCAACTTATTCCAGTTATCAGTTTTGTGGACTGAACTAGAACAAACCTGCTGAATTATGTGTTGTCTTGGTTGAACTCTATGATTACAACAAGTTATCTAAGCGCCGAGATGGATAATCCTAGCTTAATCTCCTTTTCGTATTTCTTTTTTGGGTACATTTCCTTCCTTCCTTCGTAATTTTTTTTGGGTACATTTCCTAGTCTCGATACTACTTTAACTTAGCTAGTGAGGGAAAGAAAATCCAGAGTAATGCAAGCATGAGGTTGCATTGGTTTGAACCAACGATACTAATTATTTTTTATTGTCTTTAAAGAGATTATCTTACGATTCTGACAATATTTTAATTTAACCTCCAGTGCTCTATTGATTGTTTTGTAAAGAATAGTGCTTTATAGTTGTGTAAAGGCTTTAAGTTAATTGGTCAAAAACCAGATAGAGACTCAAGCGTGAATGAAAAAAAAAAGAGTAAGACCATCAGATTCTGTTGTATCTTGGTTATCTATTTATGTAAGATATATTCTTAATTGAATTAAGATGAGAAGTTGATTATCATGCCTGTGATGTCTTACTTTGTAAACTGTTTAATTCAGTTGACAAGGTGGAGTGCTTATTGGAATTTAATGAGCAGGCAGGTTGACACTCTTTGTATCATTCATTCGTATCAAAGGAACTTCAGCTATAAAGGAAGCTTAAGATTTGCTTGCAGTGACAACTACCCGTGTGAAAGACTATATTTGGAAGATATTGAACTCGTATCAAACTGTGGGGTATTACAAGGTCATTTTGTTGGGAAGTCAGAGGTTCTGTATGTATATAAGCTGGCTGTGAGCAGGCAAAATATGTATGGCCGATATTCTGTGTTGAGCATGTCATTCTATTTATGTAGACTATTTTGTCTAGAATAATTTTGTAAGTTTGTCAATTTAAGATACAATCTTCAATTTGTGATATTTTCTGCAATCCCACTGGTTCAAGTTAAACATTGACCATATTTTTTTTTTTCAAAAACGTGAGCAAACATAGACTAAGAACAAAAAAATGTGTTTAAAAAACAAAACTTAACAATTACTGTATATAAATCTACATGAATAGATCATTGACAACAGAATATAAATCTTTTAACCCAATCTGCATAAGGATATAAAGAGAGGATCCTAACTTCTAATAAGCCAATAGCTGCCAGAAGCATCTCTATAGATAATATTCTGCAGAGAGTTAATTTGTATTACATAATGAGCTCTCTACAGTCCTAAATGTTCTTGGGACCATCTTGTCAACGTAAAGAGTTCCGTCTAAGTGATCACATTCATGCTGTAAAATTCGGGTCTGCCAGCCTGAGGCATCAACCTTGATGGGCTGCCCATAACGATCAAGACATGTAACCTCGACTTCTAAGTGTCGCTCCACCACTGCTCTAAATCCATCAACACTGGAAAAAAAATCAGAGGAAAACATCACTAACCTTTGATAATTCACATATTGTTAACAGCTTCTGAATGTCTTAAAAAGTATGGCCAGTTATAGCCAAACCCAAATCTTACTGGCACAATAGAGTTTTATTTTTTCCAAATAAGTAATTTCCACAACAGAAAATCTGATAAAAAGAATAAAAATAAAAGGTCCAATGCTAGTGACAGTTCCAATAATATGGACAAGTTTTCTACATATCCTTGCAAGTCTACAAAATAATATGGCAGAGAAGAAACAAGTGTCTCCTTGAGCAATGTGAGAAACTAGTGTGTGCTAGAAGAGATCTTTTGCTCAAATATACAGTAAAGGTCTCAGCGCCTGTGAAAAAATTCTAATTTTCCATGAATATCATGCTGCCACTGATAATGGTGCAATACTGCTTTACTAGCACGAGGAACACAAATCAAATCTCCAAGCAGCATCAATAGAATACAAAGCTTATTACTTCAATTAGTAGATCAGTTAAATGATTAAGGGTCATTTGTAAGATAACCTCTGAAAGTAAAGTTGTAATCATAGAGTTCAACCAAGACAACACATAATTCAGCAGGTCTATTCTAGTTCAGTCCACAAAACTGATAACTGATAACTGGAATAAGTTGTGAGAGAATTTTAATTAACCAAAAAAAAACAGAGCAACAGATTCTACGAGCAACAACCATCACATGCTCTAAATCGAACCAAATACTTGAATCAAAGTACTAGAATTGTAACCACAACATGAGAACATAACTTACAATCCTCTGAAAAACTAAATCGAACCAAATACTTGAATCAAAATATCCAAATAGCAAAGAGACAACAAGGGTCACAAAAAACCTAGAAATCGAAAAAGTAAGGAAAAGCGCACCGTAAAATCGAAAAATAGTAAGAGGTTTACCGAATCAAAGTTAATATTCCTCAGATTCGTCCTATCCGCTGCAATTTTGCTTGATTCTTGGTTTTGTTTTGGTCTGAAATAGGGGAGTGTTCAGAGATTGGGTTTTGTTTTGGAGCGAACAGCTTCGATTTGTTTTGGAGAGAACATATATTGGGTTTTGTTTCAGAGAGAATAGCTTCAATTTGTTTTGTTTTGGAGAGAACGGAAGTTAGGTTTTGTTAGAGAACGGAGGTTAGGTTTTGTTTCGGAGAAAGCGGCTTCGATTTGTTTTTGTTTTGGAGAGAACTGAGACTGAGTTTTGTTTAAATAGGTACGTCATTTAAGAGAGAATGTTGGTTAACAGGGTATGTCCCTGAACCGCGCTGTATATATAATATATATATATATATATATATATATATATATATATATATATATATATATAACCATTTAATCACACTTTTTTTAAGGTTGCCTAAATTCACACTCTAAAAATAGCATCTAAGTTTGGATCACAATTTCCTTATATTTTTTAAGTATTACTTTTGTGATTAGGAGTTCTAGTCTACAAATTATTAATTAAAATTTATTGGTTAATTTCTATGCAGGTTCAGAGATAATTCAGTATATGCGAGGGTCTATTCCCATCGTTTCTATATCATAGTTTTATTCAAAATACTATAAAAGAAATTTGGTTTTCACTTATTCAAGTATGTGTATACATCAAATTTAGGACATGTCAAAGTAAAACACTTGTCTTAGATCAAATACATTTCGATCTGGTGATGTTAAGGTTGAAAAGAAAAAATTGGGGTAAAAATAATTTATTTAACAATTTAATCAAGGTTTCCTAAAAATCTTCACCAAAAATAGCATCAAAAGAGAGATGGCAATTTCTTGAGATTATTTTTATTTAGGTATTACTTTCGAGATCGTGGTTGGAGTTTTTAAAGTTATTCATAAGTTGATTGCTATACGCGTTTTCAGATATTTTTTATTTTTATTTTTTAATTTTAAGCTTAATGAGGTTGGTCCCTGGAGTTAGGAGAATAATATACGACGAAATTTAAGACATGTCAAGAATATTTTTATTTTTACATGCATCCTATAACAAATAAGAGTATATTTTAGAGGTGTAAAATACAAAATGTCAAGAGATAAAGAACAAGATTAAACCCCAACATTTGTGTATATTCTTGGTCCAAACCGTCCAAGGGAGTGATTTAGGAGACATAATTCAGGGACCAACATAAAGAGATATTTCGAGGAAATGAAGATATAATAAAGTGACATCCTCAAAATATCCACAAGTAAAGTTGCTTCATGATACACGGTCTCGTTTTGTTTTACTCTTTTGGACTGTAGAAAAGACCGCTGAATATTCAAATAATTTGTTGGTTACATTTCCATCAACGCAGCATCTTTAACTGTTTAACTTTATAATCATTAAGTTTTAACATAGAGATATATTTGTAAATTAAATATTTAGGTTAAATACATTTTTATTATACGAAATATCATCAAATTTATAATTTGGTCCTTAAAATAATTGAGTTTACAAATCGATACATAAAATTCTGAATTGTTTACAATGTCGACTCTAAAATCAATTTCCGGTATGGCGAATAAGGCGGCTCCGGTGAAGGAGTGTCTGATTGCGGAGAGTCGATTGAGCCTCTACTGAATAATTTCAACATCTTGTTTTGGAATTTGCTTTGTGTTGCTTTGGAGAGAGAAAGTAATAGTAAAAATATATAGTTTAGAATTAAGATTTGCTTAATTAGAGTTTCATATTGAATCATGTTTTTTAATTAATTTCCTTTTAGGTTTGAAATTGGGTTATTTGTATTATGTTTCTCAATTGGATTTGGATTTGGATTATATTGTATTAGGATCTTAATTGGTTTTTATTCATTTGTTATTAGTTTTATCTTATTTAGTAAATGTATTTTAATTTATTAATTAAGTCAAACCGTATCTAAATACGGTTAAACTGTATAAAATTAAATGAGTTGTCGAAAAATTGGGTATTCCGGTCAATTTTGACTGAAAATTAATTTTGGGGTTGACATTATAAGAAATTCAGAACTTTATGTATCGATTTGTAAACTCAATTACTTTAGGGGTCAAATTATGAATTTGATGTTAGTTTGTGTAATAGAAGTGTATTTAGCCCTAAATATTTTAAAGAAAAATTTAAATTTTAAATATTTTTTTTCTTAATTAATGTTAATTAAAACGTAGTAATGATGACATGATAACACTTGATTAACTAAGAATAAAAATTATAGCACGTATGTTAGAAACTTTATGTCATTTTATATTAATATATATTAAATTTTGAAATGGACAAAAAAATATATGTACCTTTTAAGTTTAAAAGAATAATAAATAAGTTGCATGGGGTTGGGGTGGGGGGTGAGTTGGTGGGGTAGGGGTGGAGTGGGAGTGGGGATAGGGGTGTGGGTGGGGTGGGGTGGGGTGGGGTGGTGTGATTAGATCCATTTGGAGTGTGGGCGGCGGTGAGAGAGGGCAGATGGTGTATGTCGTAGTAAAAGTACTACACGGTTTTCCTTATTTTTCTTGACTGATGCTCTTCTATTGAACTTATCGTTTAAATTTCATTTGATTTTGTTGGTTGTCTTTTCATTGTAGTATAATATGTCGTTGTCACATTCATTAGGATTGAATTGTAATTAACAGATAAGATTAGATTAGATTAATATAACATCATCGAACTCTTTATAATTAGATGATCAGAACTTGAAAGGACCCATAAATGACGTGGTGTGTTTTTTTGATTTATTTATTTTGTTTTGAAAATTTTCAACCCATGTATATTTGCTTTTATTTTTATTTTTTATGATATAATTAAAAATGTTCGTCTACGTATCTCGATCCGTAAACATGAATTTTCAATAAAAACACAAATAATACAAAGTTGCATTTACAACCGATGTGAGAGTGAGACTATCTTTATGGTCTAGTATGAAATTCGCATAATGATGTATTGTGTTTTTTGATTTATTTATTTATTTTGTTTTGCAAATTTTCAACCTATTTATATATGTTTTTACTTTTATGATATAATTATACATGTCCGTCTATGTGATAGTTGGTGCGATGATCTTTTCATATGAGATGGGTACCAAGTGTGGGTGTATGTGTGATGTGAACGTAAGAGAGTGATTGATAATTTAACGTTAAAATACCACCCATAAGAGAATAACTGAAAATAGATTAATTGCAAATTTCTTACGTGATTGACTAAAAATGATTAAAATCCTCTGTTAGTACACGAATGACAAATTAACAGTACTCTTGTACTAGGACCAAAGTGCTACATAAGTGGTTTGTAAGAAAATTAGATCAACATGGTTTGTAAGAAAATTAGATGAACAAATGAACAATTATGTAGAGTTCAAAAGTGTTAAGACACTACAAGAAAATGACCTAACAACGACCAAGGGTATTAGCGACCGCATACTTCGGTCGCTAATGCTATTAATAGCGACCGGTATTAGCGACCGCATGGAGTATTGGTCGCTATTGTATATCAGCGACCGCAGTCGGTCGCCGATCGATCGCAAATACAAAAAAGACCGCCTTAAATTTGGCGCAAAATTTCGCGGGGTAACTTTTTGCGACCAAATCCTTTCAGCGACCGCGGGCGGTCGCTAAAACATCCACGTCATTTAAAACAGCGACGACACGCGGTCGCTGATGATATTTTAGTCTAATCAGATTCAGGCAGTCGAGCAAACCAGTAGACGGAGGAAAAAGAAGGGAGAAAAGAGGGAGAAGAAGGAGAAGAGGGAAAAGGGAAGAGGGAGTCGCCGCCGGAGTCGCCGCTCCTGCCACCGCCGCCGCTGTCACCGACCAAGCTAGTAGTCGTCGCCGAAGAGCACCGCCCTTCTGATCAGGTATGCATAATGAACTATTAGTTAATGTAATTATTTTTTAATGATTATCAAATATTGCTGGAGTTTAGTTTAATTGTGAGATTCATTAGATATATGTATAGTTTAATCAAACTTTTTAGGATTGCATGTTGTTGTTTGTTACTGTACAAATATTGGGATAAATTATAGCTGAATAACATGACATATATATAGACTCTTCAAATAAATATCCTACTATTATCATTATTAATTTTTCAACTACAAGCATGAGAATATCATTATGATGTTGATCAAATGGGTAGAAGGCAGTGATTTGATATCCATATACTGTATTTGTGGTTTGTTATGTTCAAGACCTTGTTTCCAGGGATTTGTGGTGTAGTAATGCTCTGAGACCATGTAGTATGGCTGAATGTGTATTCATGTATTAAGTAAAGTTTCAAATATAATTAGTTTTGTAATTGTTTGCTTGCACTTGTTTTAAGGTAATATAATGTTTCATTTGATTAATAGGATTTTACTGAGTACATGTTGGATGGATGATAATTGATTTAGTATAGCAACCCACTTCTGTGAAGTGTAGTGGATGTTTGATGATAATAGGCATAGACAAGCTTTCCTAGATGTGCTTAAAGATGCTAACTTTATAGTTTTCTGGAATATTGATTGATCTAAAAATCCTTTTAACCACTCTTGTTTACCAAAATTACTAGGCATTAGAATCTGTTCTGTTACAACTCAGAAATGCCAATTTGAATTAATGAATAATTCTCTTCTTGCTCCATCAAGTTAATAAAATACACCCCATTTTTCATTGATTTGTGTATTTAATTTCATAATAAAATTAAATGAAATTAAATAAATTAAAATAAATAATACATAATAAATCAAAATAAAATTAAATAAATAATATAATATAACGAACTAAGTAGTATTTACTTAGTTTGTCATTACTAAATAAAATAATAAAAAATAAAATTAAATGAAATTAAACAAATTAAAATAAATTAAAATAAATAATACATAATAAATCAAAATAAAATAAAATAAATAATATAATATAACGAACTAAGTAGTATTTACTTAGTTTGTCATTACTAAATAAAATAATAAAAAATAAAATAAAATTAAATGAAATTAAACAAATTAAATAAATTAAAATAAATAATACATAATAAATCAAAATAAAATAAAATAAATAATATAATATAACGAACTAAGTAGTTTTTACTTAGTTTGTCATTACTAAATAAAATAATACAAAATAAAATAAAATTAAATGAAATTAAACAAATTAAATAAATTAAAATAAATAATCCAAAATAAATCAAACAACTGCAACTAGACAAGATTAGTAAAGCAAAACAAAATACACAAATCAGATTAAAAATGACAGATTTATAGGGATATATAGAATATTCGTTTTTTCTAATGAAAAGCAATTTATTGGTTTTATGGTACTTCTTACTACTTTTGCATTCATTCGTTATACATTAATTTATTTCTGTTGGCTATATATGCATGCCCTCGTTCATGTGGATAGTCCATATGATAGGGGAGACTCTGGTGAAATTTTAATAGAGTCTAACCATGCTATACATTAATAAGCTCATGTTGTTTGCAGTAGGTACCGTGATATCATGGACCTCTATTCAGACCGTAGTTGGATGAGACGACGAAAGTCAAGTGCCCAGATAGGTGCTACAGCTGAATTTAGAAATGGTTGTCAAGTGTTTTTGGATTATGCATTTAGTCACCCAGAATATGTGAATGGTCAGAACAAGATAAAATGTCCTTGTTTAAAGTGTAAGAATGTCAATTATATGGACAGAGACATGGTAAACTATCATTTACTTGTGTCTGGTTCATGAAAAATTACGAAGAATGCTGGTGGGCACATGGGCAGAGAAGAGATAGTGCTATCGCACAAGTACACAATCCGGGCAGCAGTACCCATCGTATGAATGAAATGGTTCATGATATTGCAGGACTGAATTTTGATTGGGAACAAGAGAGAGAGAGCAACCTATGAATTCTGATGCCAAAGCCTTCTTTAAGTTACTAAACGAAGGTAGCGAGCCGTTGTGGCATGGTTGCACCAAACACACTACGTTGTCTGCAGTTGCGACATTACTTAACATCAAGACTGATCACAACATGAGCCATGAGTGTTTTGAGTCACTCTTGAAGGCCATTAAGAGTATGTTGCCTGACGGTGAGAAATTGCCCGATAACTATTACTATTGTAAGAAAATAGTGAAGAAGTTGGGTCTTGGATACCAAAAGATCGATGCATGTCCAAATGATTACATGTTGTTTTATAAGGAAAATGAACATAAGACAAAGTGCACTTTTTGCGGTCATGATCGGTTCAAGCCTATTAAAGAGGGTGTGACTACAAAAAAGACAAAAATACCTTTGAAGATTTTAAGGTATTTTCCAATTACATATCGGCTTAAGAGATTGTACATGTCTTCAAGAACAGCTGAACATATGACTTGGCATGCGAAATCTCTAGCTAAAGATGGAGAACTTAACCATCCCGCAGATGGGCAGGCTTGGAAAGATTTCAACTTATCACATCCTGGGTTTGCATTAGAACCTAGAAATGTGAGACTTGGATTGTCCACTGATGGTTTTAACCCGTTCGGCCACTCAGCTGTTCCGTACTCCTGCTGGCCTGTGATTGTAACTCCGTACAACTTGCCTCCTTGGATGTGTATGAAGCAGTCATACTTGTTTCTTTCACTCGTGATTCCTGGTCCCAAGAGTCCTGGAAAGAACCTAGATATTTACTTGAGACCTCTTATAGACGAGTTAAAGGTATTGTGGGAGGATGGAGTACAGACTTGGGATGTTTCCACGAAAATAAATTTCAACCTTAGGGCAGCGGTTATCTGGACTATAAGTGACGTCCCTGCTTATGGTATGTTATCTGGCTGGAGTACACACGGGAAGTTGGCTTGTCCATATTGTATGGAGAATACAAAGTCTTTCAATCTATCAAATGTCGAAAGCCATGTTGGTTTGACTGTCATCGTCGTTTCTTGCCGGTAGATCACCCGTTTCGAAGAAATAGAGAAAACTTCAGGAAAGGGAAAGTAGACAATGATATCCCTGCACCGCGATTGTCGGGAACGGATATGCGAGATCGTGTGATGAGATTGCCGGTTATCCCATTTGGTAAGATTATTGCCTCTGACATCATCGATGGGTTTGGCGTATCTCATAATTGGGTTCGGAGAAACATCTTTTGGGAATTGCCTTATTGGTCTACAAATTCAATTCGTCATAATCTAGATGTGATGCATATTGAGAAGAATGTGTTCGACAATGTCTTTAACACTGTGATGAGTGTTCCGGGCAAGACGAAAGATAATGATAAGGCACGGTTGGACATGAAAGATATTTGTAAGCGTCCTGGATTAGAACTATATGAATCTCGTAATGGTCGGATGGTCAAACCCCATGCAAGGTACACATTGTCCAAAAAACAAGTTGAAGATGTGTGCACATGGATTAAGTCTCTGAAACTACCAGATAGATATGCCTCAAACATTGCAAGGTGTGTCACAGGAGGCAAATTGCAAGGGATGAAGAGTCATGACTGTCATGTGTTCATGGAAAGACTAATGCCTATAGCATTTCGGGACTTGCTTGATAAACCAATATGGGATGCTTTGACTGAACTTAGTCGTTTCTTCAAAGACATATGTTCAAAAACGTGAAATGAAAAGGACATATATGTACTTGAGAAGAACATCATTGAGATCACGTGTAAGCTTGAAAAAATATTCCCACCTGGTTTTTTTGACTCCATGGAGCATTTGCAAATCCATCTATCCTATGAAGCTCGTGTTGGTGGTCCAGTTCAATATAGATGGATGTACCCTTTCGAGAGGGTGATGGGAAACCTTAAGAGGAAGGTGAAGAATAGAGCTTACGTCGAGGGGTCGATATGTGAGGCATACAATTTTGATGAGATATCTACGTTTGTCTCAGACTATTTTCCCGACGAAATTTTGACAAAGGCCAATCGAGTCCCGAGACATGATGATAGGGGCAATGTTGATCTGAATGGTCGGCTTTCTGTATTTGGTCTACCGGGTCGCGCTTATGGAAAAGGGAATTACATATTCCTCTCTGAGCAACAATTACATGCTGCACATACTTACATTCTTCTCAATTGCGAGGAGATTGACGAATTTGTAAGGTATACATGTAAAATGATTCTGAATCATTGGACCTATATCTTAATCTACAATTAATCTTATACATTGAAATATGTTAATGTTTATAAAATTATATAGATCATATGATGACGAGTTAAAAACGAATCAGCCCGGCATCACTGATAAAGATATTCAACTCAGTCGTGATCAAAAATTTGCACTTTGGCTAAAGGACAAAGTAAGTTAATTTAATTTGTAAGCATGTATGGCTAAATATTAATTTATGAATTCATTTAACTTGATATAATTTTTGTAGGCTCTTAATGAGGGAACCATTCCTCCAAATATACAAGTCCTAGCTATGGGCCCAGACCGGGACCAAGTCAGCCGCAATGGTTACAAAATAAATGGCTGTGAATTTCATACAAATACATATGCTCGCGGTAAAAGAACAACTAACACTGGAGTGTGTGTTCAAGGAGATTGTTACAATGAGTTGGGTCGTGCCTTTTATGGGGAGTTGGAGGAAATCATTGAGCTGTCGTACAAGGGTATTTATGGGGGTCATATTAACTTGTTCAAATGTCGTTGGTTTGATTCAGAAAAAGGGATACGTGTCGATCGACATGGAATCGTCGATATTGACCTCCATAGGACCACGTACGTCAACGCACCATTTGTGTTGCCAACTCAAACAGTACAAGTATACTACACTCCTAGTCCTGTTAGGAAAAGAGATAGACCGCCTGCAGATTGACAAGTTGTAATTCATACTCTCGCGCGCAGTCGTGTCCAATTAGTAGACGGAGAGTTCTACCAAGAGGAGATGCTTCATAGACCTCCTATAATAAATGTCGAGGACAACAATGAAGTAATCCAGTTAGAGGGTGGAGATGAATCCGATGAATTGGATCCCGAGTCAGTACATGTGTCAGATGACATTGATACTGAGGAAGAATTATTGACTGACACTGACACTGAATCTGAAGAAAATGATGGTTATGAATCTCCAATACGTCAGCAAAATAATTCTGACTCAGATAGCGATTCTCATTAAAATGTATGTTTAGTTTGACTTGTATTACATACACTTGCATATATACATGTTGTCTATATCCTTGTCATGTTTATGTACCTTTCATTTGTATTTGTTGTAGTTAACTATTTAATACAATTACAACATAACTTATAATAACATCCTAAAATTTTGGTGAAACAAATGTCTTCTGAACCAGCGCCACGAAAGCGCGGCTTGGGTTGGGGCCCTAATCATGTGCCGAAGGCCCCGGCTAATCAAGATGACCGGATTCTCATACAGATTCGTCCTCCTCCGGACAACACGTACGTTAAGCATCATTTATATATAAGCATTTTATATATATACTTTCCATAAATATATACTAATGTCAATTGCTTTTAATATTCTACTAAAATTACTTATCTTTATTTCATATTGTTGTATATTGTAGTGATTTTCAAGATAGTAAGATTGTGAAGTGTATTTCACAATTATGCTTACAAAATTGGCCCACGCCAGCGATTACGTGGGCGAGTACACCTCTCGCCCACAAGGATGTAGTTTGGGCTGAATTCCAGGTATATATATTTTTTTAAATTCTGACATATAATATAGTTAATGAAATAATATTGTTTAGTATATTAATTATGGTAATATCACCGTTTTAATATTAGTATTGTTGTTTTATTTGCAGAAAAGGTATAGATGGGACGACGCGCAAGCATCAGTTATTCAGACACTTTTCTGGTAAAAGTGCGCAGTCCGTACCAAAGATAATCTCAACAAGGAACGACAAAAAGCCATACACAATGCAGAGATAGACCATCCTGGCCAGGGTGAGCAGTATATGCATGAGCATAGCCCCTGGTGGTGCGCACAGCCCGTTTGGACGGAGATGTGTGACCAGTGGAGAGCCGAGACCTGGGTTAAGCGACCCAAGACTGCCGCCTCAAACAGATCCTCATGTACACATGAAGACGGAAAGGCAAAAGGCACGTATAGGGGCGACAGTATATCACAGGTACAGCATATTGCTGCCAAGGTACGTATAAATAGCAAACTTGTTGGCTTAATGAATCGTATTTTTATGTTTACAGTCAGGTTTCTGTAAAATATCATATGTTTACATATTAATATGATTTTATGTTTTGTAGGAGGCTCAGTCTCAAGGTCAGCCTATCAATTGGCTGGATGTGTACGTGGCCACCCGCGATGGTCTGCCTGAGACTGTCCAGATAGCGGTAATAAGTGTTTAGAACATTGATATGTTGTATATATAATTTTCACGACCTTTTGCTACCATTTTATATTTGTTTTTAACTATTTAATTGTTAACCTGCTGACAGGACACGTATAAGAGCTTAATGAACGAGCGTTATCCTGAGGGCACTCCGCGTCCGCCGATTGATCAAGAATTATGGGAGAGGGCGTCAGTCGTTAAGAAGAACTACGTCAAAGGCCAAGGACAACGACAACGCCCGACCATCAGTGGCATATGCAGCTCTGCTACCCAGTCTACACAGTCATCGGGTAGTCCAGCCTACCATACCCCTGCTGACTGCGTGAGAGCGATTTGTCGAGATCATGATCTTTTTCGTATACTGGGCGGGCATCTGCAGTCTCTGAGTCCTGATGAGTTAACGGATGCAGTGGCGGCAGCAGCACAGCATCAGGATGGCGATGAGGTAATTACTATTGTTTACCTTTCTTTCACTTTGCTTTGCATAAGTAATACCTGTTCAACACATATAACATGTTGTATTCTTTTGTTAATTACAGGATCCTACTAACTTGGGCGATGATGCATGGGGACCTAGGCTTGTTTTCTTCATATTTAAAGTTTTATACTCTTAAATTCATTCTTTGGACAATTGTATGATACTTAAAGATGACATTTGTATATATTTCTTTAGTTCATATTGCTTTATTAATGTTTATAGTGTTGGTTTATGGCATTGTGGATGGACGAATGTTATATATATTGTTGTGCATGCATATGCTGAGATATAAATCTTGGATGAATGTTTATATATACTGTTGTGTGTTGAGATATAAAACAGGTACAGTTTTTTTGGAAATCCATAAAATACTGCAATTTTTTTTTAAATTCAACATCAGCGACCGCATGCGGTCACTAAAACATTTGTGCGGTCGCTGATATAAAGTCATTATTAGCGACCGCGTCGGTCGCTACTACCGGTCGCTGCCACGTGTGCCACGTCACTCATGAGAACTGACTCAGGATGACTCAACTTAGCGACGACGGCAGTCGCTATTAACGGTCGCAGATATGTCGGTCGCTGAAAGTGGTCGCTGATGTGCACACCAGCGACCAGATTATCTACGACACTTAGCAGCGACCGGGGTCGGTCGCAGATATCTATCAGCGACCGCTAGCGGTCGCTGATAGACGGTCGCTGATAAGCTTTTTTGTTGTAGTGAGATTGACCAATATTTCTGTGAATCCGAACGAATGGTTACAATAGGATAGTCAAGTGTCTTGCTTCCCGATAAGCGAGCGGCTATCCAATTCGGCAATTCGCCAATGAACTAACGAAGATTGCAAGGAATGTGTATTTTGGTTTAGGGAAATATTAGTAGCATGGTCTTGGGCTTGAATAATGTATTGAACCTCATGGAATTGGACCCATATTATATTAGTTAGAGTTTCTAGTGGCATATTTTGGTGGGCTCTGCTACTCTTGTCTGGAAAGTATGTCGAGCGACCAACGGGAGAGGAGCTGAAAGCACCGGTACTGTACTTCTATTAAATAAATATATCAAACGAGTAAAATTAGTCAAATCGATGAACATAAGTAAATTTGTATATTTTTCTATTTTTTAACTTCTATGTAATTGTTTGTCATATTCAATTTTAAATTTAACACAAAGTCTCAAAGCAGGACAATCTTAATTATAGAAATCTTCAAAAGCAGTTGCTTTCCATTTAATTTTGAATCGAATATTTCAACATGCATAATATTATAAGAGATACTTTAATACATGTGTGGGCTCATTAATGATTTGCATCGTAATCTAATATATATTGTACCAAACTCAAGAAAATTTCATTTGTTGCTTTCCTTGTTGCTGAATAGCTCCATCACTTCAAACAAGTCTTCAAAATTTTCAAAATAAGATGAGAGACAAGCCCACACTTTCCATGGTTAGGAAATGAATACAAAGACAGATCTTTTATGTCTAGTTATAGCAAAACATTTAAACGGAATAAGGATGTAAAAGGGCTATATTCGGTATTATCTAAAAGAATGAGACGCAGGAAAAGCACATTAGGTTAAAATGCAATTGAAAAGGACCCATAAGACATAAATGCCTCTTTGTCCCTTCTATAACGGGTAAATTGTTGTACATATTTTATTTTTTCTAAGTTAAATTTTATACATAATTATCAAATGTCGTACTGTGTGATAAACATGTGGAGTTGGAGCTACACTCCAGGACACAAATATTAGTAACTACATGTATTCAATTAGCCTCTTTTTATAACATTATGTTTGATAATTCAGTTTCAAATTTTGAAATTAGAATTAATCATAATTTTAATTTATAAAATTGTAGTTTCATCTCAAATTCCAAAGTTTTGATATGAAATTTGCCTAGCATAGTCTAGAGATCAATTAAATCAGACTTAATTTATTTCCCCCCTCTTTAATGTGGAAAACACTGTCATTCATTCTTGAAGATACTCCTAATGGGTTGAAAATCATATCAACATGTCTTTCATCTTGCAAATAAGACATATCTTGTCTAGGCAAATTTTTTGAAATGATTCTCTTATTTTCATGTCTTCCGGTTACTTTACAACTTACCTTAATTTTACGTTTCTATCAAATATATACACGAATCGTTTCTAGATTATAATTAGAACCTCTCCTTTTCTGGAGTCATATCACATCAATAACCCTACCTCTACCATTTATAGGTAGTTTTAGACCCGTTTTTTTTGAAGTAGATACCTAAATGCCAAGTATGACTAGTAACAATCTATCTTATTGTCTATTGTGAAAAATACAATATTTGCCAGCAACGTAAAGGAATAACCTTGAATCCTCAAAAACATCAACAAAATTACACACACACACACACACATATATATATATAGTATATTAATATTATAATATTATAATGCATACACTATAAAAAAATGAATAGTACAAATTAAACATAATTTTTTTAATAATAATAATAGTACAAAATATTTTGTGACTTGGGCCTTAATTTTCAGAACTCATTAGCTAATCTAGCATTGAACTAGTCGAATATAATTTCATAGCTTTAGAGTTGACTTGAGAGAAAGGTTGACGTCAAAGTCATTGCATCATCTCTCCTAGGTCATTCCGCGCAACTCTATTACCTGGCTCTTTCCTGCAACATTCGCTGCACCTTCTCAGTTATTTATTTATTATTTTAATTAATTTTCTTTCTTTTTCTTGTAATAAATAAACTTCATTTCCACCCTTTTCTGTTCATAATAAAAAGAGAATTTTCAGCATTAAGTTATCCCTTACCACCTTCCAACATCCCAACCTCTCTCTCTTTTAAGTTGTTACACTACAAAAATGGCAGCCAAACGGTCTTTCAATGAACCGGAGTACTCCAACCCGGATCCACATAACGAGAAGCGCAGGCGAACCGGACCCTCTTTCGCTTCGTATGTCTTAAGAATCGATCTACATGCTATTTATTTATTAATTTTTTACTTACAATTAACTAGAAACTCATAGATTTCATTGCTACATAAAATCTATATTTTGTCAAAATTTGATCTCTCTCTCTTTTTTTCTCTATTTATTTGCAGTGTGATTAGAGAAGTCGTTGCCGGAAATTTCTTGCAGAATTTTTGCACAGTCTTGGAGCCAATGCTTCGAAGAGTGGTAAGATTCTTGTAAAACCTACAAATTTCATAATTATTCACTTTACCTAATAGCTTGATTTTGATATAAACTAAAGATTTTAACCATGGAGACCAAAATAAAGATCAAGACATTTTCATAATTTTACGAGTATAATTGACAAATAAGTGTCTTTTTATTTAATTTTCTATCTCAATAACATCTTATAATATATAGTTTTTTTTTTGTTACAATTTGATCAGGTTAATGAAGAAATTGAGCTTGGATTAAGACGCGGTGCACGATCTTTAAGTAGGTCAAATTCATTTCGAATCCAAGCACTTGAACCATCAAGCCTTAAGCTAAGTTTTAGTGATAGACTTTACCTCCCAATTTTCACCGGGAGCAAAATAGTTGACCTCGAAACCAACCCTCTCCAAATTCTTCTCTTAGATACCAGAGGCGATCGGATGATTCCGACCACTCTCTCGTACCCTATAAAGATCGAGATTGTGGTACTAGACGGGGATTTTCCTCGTGGCGATAACGAGACATGGACTAGTGAGGAATTTGAGAAGAATATTGTGAGGGAGCGAAAGGGGAAAAGGCCGTTGCTAACTGGAGACTTGAATGTTACTATGAGGGATGGGGTTGTTCTGCTTGGTGAGATTGAGTTTACGGATAATTCGAGCTGGATTAGGAGCAGGAAGTTTAGGCTTGGTGCAAGAGTGGTCCAAAGGACTAGTCAAGGTGTTACAATACAAGAAGCTATGACCGAAGCCTTTGTAGTGAAAGATCATCGTGGAGAATGTAAGTTTTTGTATTTTATCGCATCTACTTTTTGTTTTAGCATCTATTAGTTCATTTAACCTGCTAAGATATGATTAAAAGAAGATAATTGCAATTATTTCACATGGAATTTGATATTTATGAGACGGAATTTATTGTCGTTTTAGTCGTATATTAATTCATATGACTTGCTAAGATGTGATTAAAAGAAGATGGTTGCATATATTTTATTTGAATCAATATGTTTAGCTCATATTTCATAAGAAATTTGATATTTTTAATGGATTTTATGTGTGTTTTTTGCTTATGATATTCACCTTTTGAATCTTAAATTCATTTCAACCATTGTTGTGATCTGTCTGCGACACATTATAGCACGTATACTATTATGCTACTTTCATGTTGAGTTTATATTAAATATTATTAAGTTGTTTTATTGAATTATCTACTCTTAATTATTCAACTGTACAAGGGGGGTTGGTGATTAAAGAGTACTAATTAATCTTATCATTCTCAATCATTAGTTTGTAAACAATGAACAAAATCTGTAGATACCGAGTTAAACGCACACGCTAGTCATCACCATGAATTATGTAGCGGTAGTGGCATTGTATTAATTATATAAAGCATTAGTTTGATAACTTCATGCATATTTGTTTATTTTCTTAATTTATTCAAGTCTTATAAGCGAGTTGGTAATTAAATAGTATTAATCTTTTCATTCTCAATGATTAGTTGGTAAACAATGAATCAATCTATAGGCACGAAATGAAGCCAACATGCTAGTCACCAACCCTAATTACATTTAAATTCTATTTTCTGCCTCCATTAAATTAAGTTGCAGTAATTATATATATAAAGTATAAGTTTATAATTAACCTCATGCGCATATTTGACACTACAATTATTGTAATGAGTCATTCTCAAACATATAGAGGACAAATTAAGCATGGCGATAAGAGTATTTGGTGGTGAGCCATGGCAAGAAAGCTAGGTGTGATGGTCCCTCATCATCGTTTAAAGGTGTTAATTGCTCTTTCGTTGAATGGGGAACAACCGAACTAGACCGTCATCTGAACATGGACACTGGTCCTTTATTAAAAAGAGTATATATAAATCAGTTGTCAATGAGTGGAGTAGTTCATAATTTATACTTATAATTTTAATGGGGACGTGTTCTCTTCACGCCATTTGACGTTGCGGGAGTTTAACTCAGGCAAGTGAAAAACTTGAATAAAATAGCATGAAATAAGTGTTACCATTAGGTTCATTACACGAAATTAAGATGTATGTTAGAAGACATTAAATATTCAACTAAGAATCACTTGACAATTAATGAGTGAAGTAACGCGTATGTTATCATTATTTTTCTCAAAGTATATGATCTAACTTTAGATGCACCGTATCATATTTAACATATGCATGAATTGGTAAAGCAAACAGTTAGTAGCTAACGTTTAGTTTATGTTGTTTAGTGTTTGTTTGATCAATTATTGAACAATCTAAAAAAATCAAAAAAATTCACACACGCACTTGGACTCGGTCACCGTACCATGTAGGGTACTCATCTTTTGTTATGTTGTCAGTAGATTCCAATCATGTTGCTCAGTCAGAAATATAGCAAATGGATGGGGGAAAACTTTCTGTCCTTGTCTCTCTATATAATATTTACAGCTACAAGAAACTGCATATAGTAATAGAGGTTAGGTCAGAATTATATAGAAATAAGTACTTTTAATTGACTTGAGTTAGTTGGGATTAGTTTTTAATTATCTAATTTTGAAAGAACACTAATATAATGCTGTTGGTTGGATAAACAATACTCCCCACTCCCAGTTTAAGTGACCCTTCCTTTTTTATTTCTTTTTCTTTTAGTAACTGAAATGCAAATTAAAACTGTATTATGTGTTTGTGTCCTTGTGATGTTTGCGTACTTGAGTTTTCTTTTAAGGAACAATTATTAGTACTAGATGATTTTTAAGTTATAATTTGTAGTACAAAATTAATCCAAAAGTTATATTTTTGCACTACTAATTATACTATAAAGTTGCGGTGTTTGTTACATTGTAAAGTCAGATACCGTATCTCCACAAGGTGATAAATTCATAATACAAATTTACATCTTAGTCTTTTTTTTCCCTATTATTTAGCACGGATCTCAAAAAGTACCAAAAAAATTGTTAGATGTTTAAGAGTAAATTTTAATATGGGGTTGCCTCTTTTCTTTTCTTTTTTTTTAACCTGCAGTGTACAAGAAGCATCATCCACCAATGCTTGAAGATGAAGTGTGGCGCCTAGAGAAGATTGGAAAGGATGGAGCCTTCCACAAGAAGCTAGCTTTGGAGGGCATTAAAACCGTCCAAGATTTCTTAAAGCTATCCACTGTTGACCCGGCTAAACTTAGAAGTGTATGCATTTCTTCTCAATTCATTTAATTATATAAATAACAAATTCAAACCAAATATTTTTAATTCTCAAAATATATAGAGATTTTTGAAATTAATACTATTTTTTTTTATATAATTCTTGCAGATTTTAGGAATTGGAATGTCGGAGAAAATGTGGGAAGTAACCCTAAAGCATGCAAGGAACTGTGTGTTGGGAAGCAAACTCTATATATATACCGGATCTAATCACACTATTATCTTGAATCCTATATGTCAAATTGTTAAGGCTATGGTTAATGGGCAAACTTATGCTACTCGAGATCTCACAAGCTTGAATAGGGTATGTATTTTATTGAGATCCACTTTTTATTTTATTTTATTTTATTTTTATGGGTCAATTAATTATTTTCTTAATTAATTAAATCAAAGTTGGTTTGTATTTGATGTTTTACTAATGCGTTTGAAAAAAATGCAGGGTTATATTGAGAATTTGGTTAGAAATGCATATGCAAATTGGAACTCTTTACAAGTAGTTGATGGACAGTTGAGTGAGACCCCACTTTTAACCCAAGGTAAATGCATATACTTGATTATGAGTGTTTTTATATGTCACAAAAATATGTCAAATTCTTGTAGTGAGTACACACATAGCTTGCAAGTTTTAATAAGAATATATGAGTAATTGATTGATATATCTACACGCAATAAAAGTCAATATATTTTGATCACAACATAAATATTTTTTGCTTGATTATTAATTACTCTATCCATCTTGCAATAATGTCATTTATAAATTTTGAAAGTCATTGTATTTATAAAAAATAGTTTGAAGTACGTTAATTTATTCAACTCTTGTTTCACCTCTTTGATTATTTCGTGTTGAATATATATTTCGTTTGGGATAACAATAAACACTAAATTAATCATTCTATAGGTGATATGGTGGACCAATGCCCTACTAATCATCAGACATTTGCAAGATCATATCAACAACATGCATTCTTTACCGATGGATCCGCTGAGGCGACGTCCATGGCTAACGATGCACATGCAGAATGTAGTGACTGGGTGGTGAGTTCAGCTTATATCTGCACTCCAATTGAAGGCGGGGTCCGTTATAACTTCCCTGACTCTTCCTCTGATGGTGAATATTAACAACCGCTAGATCATTTGTCCATGGAAGTTAATGGTTTGTTGTGCATCTTAATGATGTAAATATATGTAATAGGATTGATCCTGGAAATTTGTGGCCGCCCTTGGTTTACGTGTTGTGGTTCGGCATAAAAAAGTGATGTTGTTTTAAGTAGTTATGATTACTTTTGATTGTAAAATTTTCCGTTTAAATTCTCTTTTCTCCTATTTATAGAAGAAAAGGGACAAATTTCTTGTTTTTGTGTTTGTAGTTGTAATATTTTAAAGATGAGGTGCATATCCCATTACAAGGAGTCTAATTCTGCTATTACATAGTCAGTCTTATCTACCGTCTCATTTCTCTATCTTATTGTCACCTAATTCTCATTTATTTATTTATACCTATTTTGTAACTGATAAAAATTACGTGTAAATAATACATGAGATGAGACAAATAATATAACAACAAATTTGACTATATTCTATTATAAGACTAGAATGTTAAAAAAAACTTTAAAGAGTTGTGCCGTATAATTTTTTAAGTTTTTTGGGGCATTCTTGGTGGAAAAAACTTTCGAGCACAGTAGGATTGCTTAAGAAAACGATTGAATATGGTTTTTTTCTTGGTAATAATGTGCTAAATTAAAAAAATAAAATAAACTTACAACTCTATGAGGAGATAAAACCCTTTGTACTCCTTTCTTTTGAACTGATCAAATACTTAAAACGTAAAAGATGATCACAAGGTGTTGACCAAAAATATTCTTTATAAGCCATCCTTCCCAAATTGGGCTGGATTACCCTTTCATTTGGATGAATGAGTGAACTAACTATAAAATTTAGATGTAGACTTTAAATACTCTACTTTTATCATTAATTTTCTTGAAGTATATTGATCTATTACTCTAGATGCAACATATCATGTTTAATTTAACATATGCATGAATTGGTAAAGTAAACAGTTAGGCAGCTAACATTTAGTTTTTGTTGTTTAGTGCTTGATCAATTATTGAACAATCTAAAAAGATCCAACAAATTCACACACGCACTTGCGAACACATGCGGACTCGGTCTCTGCCGCATATATTGATCTCAATTATTTGCACCATAATGCGTCACTCACCGTACCATGTAGGGTAGTCATCTTTTATTATGTTGTCAATAGATTCCAATCATGTTGATATTTACAACTACAAGAAACTTTCTGTCCTTGTCTGTATGATATTTACAGCTACAAGAAACTGCATACAGTAATAGGACTTACGTCAGAATTATATAGAAGTAAGTATATATTGTAATTAACTTTAGTTAGTTGGAATTAGTTTTTAGTTATCTAATTTTGAGAGAACACTAATATAATGGTGTTGGTTGGATAAACAATACTCCCCACTCCCAGTTTATTGACCCTTACTTTATTTTTATTTATATTTATTTATTGACTAAATTGCAAAACTGTAGTATGTGTTTGCGCCTTGTGATGTTTTCACACCGGAGTTCTTCTTCGGCAAAATTGTAGATTTTAATATATAATTAGTAGTACAAAATTGATTCAAAAGTTATATTTTTGCACTATTAATTATATTACAAGGTTGTGGTTTGCTATAATTTAAGTCATATACCAAATATGTGCCCACAAAGTGATAAATTCAGGATATAATTTTACATTTTAGTCATTTCCCCCCAATATTTTAACCACGGATCTCAAGTCATACCACTCTTTTTTCTTCTTTTTTTCAAATGTTTTAAGTGTAAATTTAATATGGGGTTATTATTTTTTTGTACCTGCAGTGTACAAGAAGCATCACCCACCAATGCTTGATGATGAGGTGCATGTGGCGCCTAGAGAAGATTGGAAAGGATGGAGCTTTCCACAAGATGCTAGCTTCCGAGGGCATTAAAACCGTCCAAGATTTCTTAAAACTATCCATTGTTGAGCCGGCTAAACTTAGAAGTGAATGTATTTCTTCTCAATTCAATTAACTATATAAATATTTAACACATCAATTTTTTTTTTATTCTAGAAAATATATAGAGATTTTTGAAATTAATACGTACTAATGTTCTTTTATTTTATTTTATTTTAAATATATAATTCTTGCAGATTTTAGGAATTGGAATGTCAGAGAAAATGTGGGAAGTAACCCTAAAGCATGCAAGGAACTGTGTGATGGGCAGCAAACTTTATATATATACTGGATCCAATCACACCATTATCTTGAATCTTATATGTCAAATTGTTAAGGCTGTGGTTAATGGGCAAACTTATGCTAATCGAGATCTCACAAGCTTGAATAGGGTATGTGAATTTTTGATGATTTATTAATGTTTTTGTAAAAAATCCAGGGTTATATTGAGAATTTGGTTAGAAATGCACATGCAAATTGGAACAGTACCTTACAAGAAGTCGATGGACAGTTTAGTGAGACCCCACTTTTAACCCAAGGTAAATACATATACTTGATTATTAGTTAGACTAAAATGTAAAACTATGTTTATACTCTTGTTATGTTTTCGTCAATAAGTTTGACGGATTAACAAATTCTCTACCAATATTAATTATTATTAGTGAAAAATAGTAACTTCTAAGAAAAAACAAATTAACTGTGCAATTTGCACTACTATTTGTACTATGAGACACAATTTTGACTAAAATCTAAACTCATGGACGAAAATGTCATAAGTGGACAAACTGAAGAGACAATTTTTCAATCTATTAACTGTAGTATCCATCATGCAATAAATGTCACTCATTATTATTATTTTTTTCTGATCTGCAAAAGAAATTATATTAATGAAAATCAAACTGTACAAAGTTCTGAGTTATGCACAAGCCTTGGATAAAACTCACAAAAGCAGACAGAACCTATCATTAAGCTATTATAAAAATCACCATCAAATAGCAAAATCTGTAGAATTACTATGTAGAAAACACAGGACCAAAAATTTGATAAACAAAACCATTTTCCTTGGACCACATCTGCAATAAATGTCCTTTTTTCAGCTAAAATAAATGTCGCTTATAAATTTCAAAAATGATCCTTCTTACTGCAAAAATAAGATGGATAAGTGAAATTCATTGCAGGACGAAAGATGGTATTTATTTTCTTGTAACATTTCAAATCATATTTACTTGTTAAAAATTCAACATTTCTTTCACACCTCTAATTATTTATTCTTGAATATATATTTCTTTTGGGAAAATAATGAACCCTACATCATTCTATAACAGGTGATATGGTGGACCAGTACCCTACTAACGATCAAACATTTGCAAGATCATATCAACAACATGCATTCTTTACCGATGGATCCGCTGAGGCGACGTCCATGGCTAACGAATCACATGCGGAATGTAGTGTCTGGGTAGTGAGTTCAGCTTATATCTGCACTCCAATTGAATGTGGGGTCCGTTATAGCTTCCCTGATTCTTCCTCTGATGGTGAATTAACAACCGCTAGATCATTTGTCCATGGAAGTTGATGGTTTGTTGTGCATCTTAATGATGTAAATATATGTAATAGGATTGATCCTGTAAATTTGTGGCCGCCCTTGGTCAAGTGTGTGGTTCGGCATAAAAAAGTGATGTTGTTTTAAGTAGTTATGACTACTTTTCATATTAAAAGTTTCCAGATAACTTCTTTTCTCCTATTTGTAGAAGAAAAGGGACAAAAGTTTCTTGCTTTTGTGTTTGAAGTTGTGTTGAAAATTAATATTGTTGCTCTTCAATGGTGTAAAATATTTGGCTAGATATTTTAAAGATGTGGTGCATGTCCCACTACAAGGTAATTATATTATTTTCTTATGTATTGTTTCATTTTTGTCTATTATTGTCACTTAATTCTCATTTATTTATCTATAATTATTTTGTAACTGAATAAAAATTACGTATAAAGTAATATATGAGATGAGACAATAGATGAGATAAAGAATATGACAACATATTTGAATATTTCATCACAAGACTAGAATGCTCAACAAAAACTTTAAAGAATCGTACCGTATAAAATTTTATTTTTGGGGCATTCTTGGTGGGAATTTTTTTTGAGCACCGAAGCATTGCTTATAAGAAAAAGATTTGTTTCATGAATATGGTTTTTTTTCTTTCTTTCTTGGTAATAATGTGCAAAATATATAAATTAACAACTCTATAAGAAGATAAAACCATTTGTACTCCTTATGGGGGATGGGGCAAATTTTAAGAGGATGCTGGTGAAGTGTTTGGGTTTAGGTCTTTCAGTGAAGGAGCTTAAAATTGGAGTTCAAATTGAGCTTATTTATTAACTATATCAACATAAGCCAAGTGTACTACAAGTCAAGACTAATCTAATGGGCTTAATTTCCATTGTAAAGATTAATCTAATGGGCTTAATATCCAGCAATGGAACTTTATTCTTCCGGTTGAACTGAACTTTTTCTATAGAAACGTAAAAAAGGTAATGACCAAACATAAGCCACCCTTCCCAAATTGGGCTGGGTTACCCTTTTATTTGATTGGCTGCACATTAAATGTGGTGATGAGATCCCAATCGTCCCTCCAAAGAGTATTGGGGCTTCTCTAGTGCTTTTTCTCAGTTCCCGTTTTATAAAAAATATTTTATTTGACTTTAATCGTAATTAATTTATAAAATTATGCAAATTTGGGATGTGAATCCAAATAATAATTTTGTAGTTAGTGATAATTTTGAATAGTTATAGCAGTAACTATTGAGTTAATCAAAATGAAATAAATTAAAATTAATTTAGCGGTGAGAGCTTAGCTTTTAAAGCGGAAATTAGTAGGGGACTTGAGAGTCAAAATCTTTCCCGTACAACATGCATAAGATTTTACCGGTTGTTTCGCACAAGTTAGGATGAAAGGCTAATCCACTGTATATTGTGGAGGCACAAGCTTCCCTTGTAGGATTGTAGGGTACAACATTTGTTTTCCTCTTTATTTACCCAAAGGGATATTGTAAATTAAAGAGTTGATGGCTGAAAAAACTCTTTGAGCTTTTAGTTAAGCCATCAAAAAAATATACAAATTATTTTTGTTGTACAAAAATTATTAAAGATTTTTCAAAAAATGTCAAAAATGACTGAAATCTGACCAGACTATATATACACATCAACAAACACGTCATCTCATATGGTCAAATTTTTGATATTTTTGACATTTTTTGAAAGTTCAATGATTTTGGGTGTAACAAAAATAGTTTCCATATTTTTTTGATAGCTTGACAAGAATTCAATGGTAATTTTTAGTCATTAAGTCTAAATTAAAATAAAACTGTTACCATTTTTTCCTTTATTACTCAAGTTTATATACATATACATACACATACATACATACATACATATATATATACATACATATATATATATATATATATTAAGGGAGAGGGGAGAAAATAACTGTCTTTTTGAGACCATGTCACAAATTTTCTCTCCTTTTTGTCCTTACAAGGTTGGCTTTATTACAATTTTTTCTTTTTTAGTTTTTAATTATTTACTCTATTCCCAAAATTAAATAAAACTCATATTATATTTTTACAGTAATTACACACGCAATGTGTGTGCCACTTGGACTAGTATATATAAACCCTTAAAGAACATTTTGGCTACGTCACATAAAGTTATTGATTTGATCTTTGTTTTATTTTTCGATTAATTTATCATTCAATTAACTCATCTAAAAGTTCAAATTATTACAACTATTAAGTCAATATATAATAAGACAAAGCGTGACCAGAAAGATTTGAACCCGAAACCTTGAACATTAGAGTTCTAAATACTATATCAAGTAATTAACTCATCTAAAAGTTTAAACTATTAGAGAGATGCACTAACAATGTATATCGTGCTAATACATGTAACTAATTTTGACTTAGAATGTTGCAATTCATATCATGATATGCAGTCTCAACATGCTAAGACTTTGGTAAAGTTTAATTTATGTTATAATTTTTATATGTAAATGATATATTACTATCTTGTTAATACTACCCCCCCCCCCCCACACACATGTAATTCCGTGTATGTGCACACTTAGAGGGGGGTAAATAGGTGTTAAAGCTTGAAACGAACAATAATGTCAAATTTTAATTTTTGTAGTTACAGGCTAAAAGCAGACACCTTTATATACAATGCTGACAGGTCACACAAGGTGTCTGGATTAGTTCAATTTGGAAAATTAGCAGAACTAGTTTTATGCAGATGTATGCTAACTGTTCAAATGCATAATGGAAACTTAAATGAACAAAGCACACAAATTAGCAAATCATAGACACGACGATTTTTACGTGGTTCGGTCTTTAACCTCTATCTAATGGCCTAATCTATGTCTAATACCAATTGGTATTGGAGACTCCTTTTATTAATAAATTTGTTCAACCAAAATACAAGAAAGTCTCTGTTCAAAGTAGCTTTCCACTGAGATGGACACAACTGCCCCTTGCACCTCTGCAACCTTTCTCACCACTGAGGCCTTTGTACCTCTACAACCTTGAAAGCTCCCTTTGAACAAATCATATCCACTACTGGATCGATCAAGCCAAACAAGGCTTACACTCAGAATTAAATACAAGGAATATTGATTACAATAGACTCTAATTTTTTCAGACATAAGGAATTGAAATCAGTACAATGAATATCTGAAAAATATACTTTGAAGACTTTTGATAAAATTAAAAGATGAAAAATTGGAGCTAAAACGAGAAAAAGATGAAAAATTGAAATTCTAGAAATCTTCGCCCCGACGAGCTTTTTGGCCTAATGATCTTAGCGTCGGTGAGAACCTCTCTGTCCATCTTCGCCTCAACGCCTTCTGAGACTGCCCCGGCCCAGACCTTGTTGTAGTTCTTCGCCCCGACGAGCTTTTCACGTACAAAACTCTTTCCCCCGGCGAAGATGGAGGAAGAAAAATGAGGAAGCTATTTTCAAGCGCGGATTTGTGAAGGATTTCTGATTGTAATTAGATTATTTCTCTTAAAATATTAGGATATTATCTTAGGAATATAAATAGATGTTTTTAGAGACTTCTACTACTTCTTCTACTCAATTACAAACCCTAGTTTTGAAGATTGAAAGATGTCAGGCTAATTTTCAATATTCAGTTCTAAAGGGAGGTGAAACCTAGCTTATTCACAAGTAATTGATTAATCAAGTTTTATTTTTTATTCCTTCTTGCATGAAACTTATTCTGATAATCTATTTCAATTGTTTGAAGGTTAATTGATTTCATTAATTTAATATGACCAATTGGATTAGTTTGATCTTTAACATTTGCTAGATTAAAGAGTAGTATTACGTGTAATTGATAGTGTTCCTTGTCACCAGTAGCAATTAGTAATATTGATTGTGTCAGAACTTTTGATTATTACTAAGGTTATCAAAAAGCAAGTTAAATAAATCGAACTTGTGTGTTTATTGCTTGAATTAGCCTAATTCTCTAGTCCTTAACGCTGCTATCATATTAAATCTAAAAAGCTTGTTTTAAGTTATATGATAGTTAAAATCTGGTAAAGAGCTTGTTTTATTCAGTGAATATCTAAGGAGAATTTCAGGTAGCAGAACTTATTGTTATCTAGGGCTAATAGTACCATTAAAGGGTAAATAATAATAACTTGGTTGATTAATTACTGTGGTTTGGTCGATCTGAACTAAAGAACTGAACTTGTTTATTTATTGGTTAAACTTATTACTTAATTTTGTTTAGTTAGATAATTGATTTTCAAAACCTCCATCTTTTGTCATTGAATAGATTTTAAACACGTACTTTCTGTGAGATCGATCATTGCTTACTACTGTGCTAATTGTTGAATTTGTGAATAGAAAGTGAGGTTAATTTAAAAATATTAAATGACAGCTCTCAAATATGTCTATCATTATTATTTTTGGCGATAAAAAATAAAATAATGTCCGTAACAATTAATTGTCACGGAAGTGGAACTTACTTTTCTATGCCTAAGAGATGGGGTTGAAACAAATCGTTTCTTTATTGACATGCAAAAGTATTTTTCGATAGATCAGCTTCGTCAAGTCGTGCACCGTACGATAAGCGTTTTAGTTGACCCGTGGACTCTTGCGAAATTCATTGTATATAAAAATAGGTTAAAATAATAAATTAACAATTTGATATTTTATAATACAAGGTTATAAGAAATCGTTAGAAGATGCACGTAACTCTTCTGAAAGTTTTCTTAGTCCGGTAATTAATATCTATATATAATGGTTGAAAGAAGCTGCAATAAATATTTATTATGTAATAAATATTTATTGACTCTTAAAACGGTTACAAAAATAAAATAGTGGTGATATATGCACATTTTAGATTACTAGTTGCAAGCCTAAAATTAAGTAAATAATTAATTTATTCTTAACAAATGAGACCTCAATTTACTTACTTAACTTCTTTTAATTTTGTCATTTATCCTATTACACATAGTAATTATAAAACAAAAAACAAAAAAACAACTTAAACAATAAGTATATAAAATGGTTAAATATTACTCCTTTCTGTACCATAATAAATGTCATAGTTTGACTTTCACAGTCAAATTGACTCTTATTAAAATTAATAAATTTTAAAAAAATCAAAATATACGTCAAGTGATTGTGATCATAATAAATTACATTTACTACAAGCTGGTGTTATTTTTCATAATTTAAAAATTCTATATACTTATTTTCAATTATTAATTTTTAAAAATAATTAATTTGATCATTAAAATTAAACTAAGACGATTATTATAGGACCCGAGTACATAATTTTTATCAAAAAATGACTAAACGGAAAAGAGACTGATTCAAGATGGAGAAACACTTTATTGGGCGTGGACTGTATTGCAATAGACATTATTGCTGCATTTAGACATTATTACTCCTCGTGTTTAAAAAAATGATTAAATATATTTTTTTTATCACCAAAAGATGAGAAAATGTATATAAAGTGAATGATAAGTATGTCATTTAGTAGGGTCCATTAGTATATAAAAAAATAAAAGTACTCATCATTTTATGTAATTTTGTGAAGTCTCTAAGAATAAATTTAATTTTTTTTTTTATTTTTTTTTAATATATATAAAAAATGTATTTTTTTTATCATTTGAGGGAGAGGGAGAGGGAGAGGGAGAGAATAATAATGATTCACTTATTTTCAAATGACAATGATAAAGGAAAGAACATCCACCCACATTATGGAGAAATATCAAAGATGGTCATATGTGAACGAGTACAAATTGTCAAATTGTCATAAAGGAAAGCCGTCCTCCACATGAACTCAAAACGGTACATGTAGCATTCATTCCGTATACTGCCAAAAAGTCATCGCTTAGAAATTTGATTGCGGAGTTTAACAATGACTAAACGGAGAGGATTGGAATTGACTTTGACCCTTGGAGCACGTTAAGCTTTTTGTCTTTCTGGCTAATTAAAAATTTGAAGTTGTCCCATTCTGGAAAAATAATGAAAGAAACATCTCTTTTTTCCTATGTGTCTGTGTAAAAAGAAAAAGAAAAGAAAAGTCTAAATGACATGGAAAAAAAGGACATAAAGTAATAAATGACATGGAAAAAAGGACATCAAGTAATGTTTTGTATTTTTAATTTCTCTCTCTTCGGAACTCCCATCGCCAGCTTCAACAGCCATGGTCGGACAACTAATTTCCGATTATCTCTTCCAACCATTACGAGAGAGGTTTCTAATGAAAGGTTGTAAGCGCTTTAATTTTTAGAGGGTCTCCACTACTAGTGGAGGACACACAGTGGGTGCTCTGGGATCACTTGCAGTCACTCTGTTTTCTTTTTCTTCTAATTTTAGGGCCAAGTGGTAATTTCAAGTTACACATATACTTTGGTTAGGAGAATTGCATATTCCATGTAGCATTTTTCTTATACTTCGACATGAATTAACTCTCAGTGGTCGGAGACAAGAGGTTGGTTTATTGGTTAATTGACCAATATTCCTTACATTACTATTGTTCAATATTCCCCTTCCCATTTTCTTTAAAAATGTAAAGGTTAACTGTGTATCCGATCCCAAATATGTACCCTTTTGTACTTGGTACTTTCAGGTTCAAAAATTCTCATCTTGCTATCCAAAGAAACTAGATCCTATCAGCAAGAAAAGTGACCGGAATTACCATATGTTCCGATAAATCGAGTATAAGTACGACTTGACTATATTTTTTTACATTTGACTGTACAAAATCAATTTAAAAACAACTAAAAATCAATCTAACACAAATCAAATACCCAAAAATTATTTTAAATTTTTTTTCTCATCTTCCTTATCTGCTAACATGAAACTCAAAAATTTTAAAATCCAAACCCAAATCAAAAGTATCAACAACAAATCGAAAATCAAGTTTACAAATCGAAAATTGAAAAAACGAAAAGAATCGAATTTGCAAAAAGGGGGTTCTATTTCTGGGGTGGATCTTGAACTAAGGTATGCAGCCATATATGAACTTTAAAGTTCAAACCACATACCTAGAATTCTCTCATCCTTTGAAGTTCTCCCTTTCTGATAGCATCAAACATCAAAATGGAACCCAGATATAATTTTAAATGAGATACTACATTACCACGATGTTGCTGCCCTTGTTCTGTAATTCCTAAACAAATTAAATGCTTCCTATAAAAATGAAATAAATACTCAAATACCCCCAATCAAATACATACTCAACAACAAAAATCAATCCAGATTTGTAAAAGAAGCTGTCACTGCAACCTAATCGTTGAAGCTTCATAACAACTAGATCTACAAAAAGAATACTAAATCGTGGCCAAAAAATGGTTGAGAGACTATTGTTTAGACGGTGATGGAGATAGGAACGAGGAAGACGTCAGAGACGGGGACAAGGATGAGAAGGGGGAAGGAGTCAGGAAAAGGGATGACACGAGAAAGGGATGACACTGAAAGAGTTACCTGTCAAGATTCATTATAATTTGTATTTTGATATTTATGAACAATTTAAATATTTGATGTATTTTTATTTATTAATTAGTATTCAGGTAGGTTTAATTATTCTTGGTCTGTTTATGTTTTGGGCTTACTTTTAAGTTTATTGGATTTTATTTAATTTTAGGGTTTAGGTAGTATAAATAATCTCTTAGGGTATTATTATGGAACAACTCTTATTATTATATTTATGAAATATTATGACTGCTTATAGTCAATTTATCCAACTTTGTGAATTCCTGTGATTGCAAAGTACATATATTCAATTCCTGTGATTGTTTCTATTCTCTTTACCGTCTTCCGCTGTATCAATTGGTATCAAAGCAAGGATTTTAGCATGTGAATTGATGGCTGCTGAACGTGTGCAAGATAACCCAACTCCTTATAACGACGAGGGGATAAAGGTCATTTAGACTGCGTTGCAGAATCTAGAGGCCATAACTGGGACCCTAATTAGTAGAATCAATAGGTTGGACGTTATTACTGGTGATCTAGTAGTAGTAGTGAACGGGCTAATTAACCGAAAGGATTAGAGCTGTTAGGATCGACATTCGTCAAGATAATGATCATAGTACTGGCGGGAATCACAGGCTACGTATCAACCGTCGGGGGCATGGGCAGGAACGTAAGAGAGAGGATTCTGATGAAGATAAGGAGGAGAAGGAGTTTGGCGCATATGAGGAGCCAAATCATAGGGCTATGGTGCATGGTAACTAGTTTCAGGCTAGAGACGATCTTAGGAGCGAAAATTAGGATTTTTGAATTAAAATGGATCTTCCCACTTTTGATGGGACTCTTGATATTGAGTTGTATTTGGACTGGCTATACGAAGCAGAAAGATTCTTTGATTTAGCTTCAACCCCAGAGGATAAACAAGTAAAATTGGTAGCTTGCAAGCTAAAGGGGGCTGCTGGTATTTGGTAGGAGAACGTGCAGACCATGCGAAGGAGACAAGGGAGGCTATCGGTGACATCATGGGCTTGGATGAAAAAGATGATGAAAGAACAATTCTTGCCATTGGATTATGAACATGTCATGTTTCACAAATTACAACGATGCCGTCAGGGCAATAAATCCGTCCATGAGCACACAATAGAGTTTCAAAGATTAACGGAACATACTGGGTTACAGGAGTCTGAGAATCTAAAAGTTTCCAGATATTTTGAGGGACTGAAACGAAAGATTAAGGAGAAAATCGAAGTGCAGACAATACTTAGTGTTGAAGAAGCCATGAATTTGGCCTTGAAGGCTGAAATTATACTACAGGAGAGATCTCGTCCTGAACCTGTTCGTAGAAACTATTCAGAGGGAGGACAAAAGTTTGGGGATAAGAATCGTGGTTGGAACAATAGGCAGAACCCTATTTTCCAAACTTCCCAAAATTATCAAGGATGACAGGCATAACGTGGTGATCGAGTTATGACTGAAAAGGCCTAAGGAAAGCAGTCTATGGTACAAGAGAAAACACCTAATCCCTATGCCAAAAATTATGGGGATAAGTGTAATAAGTGTAGCGGATCAGGACATACATCGACAGATTGTCGGAGGCGTACTATGAACATCGTCAACCACGATGAGGACAATGAAGATAATGAGGAGGATGAAAATGCTTGTGAAGCTGAAGTAGAAGGAGTTATAGTTAAGGATGAACCAAGCTTAATGGTCGAGGAGGATCATAAATTGGAGTCAACGTGACATAAGAAAACGGATATCATAAAAATTGAGATTGATTATAAGATTGTTCATAATCCTGTATTCGCCAACTTGGAAAATTTTGATTTCGTCGTGCCTAAACATTTGTGGAAAGCGTAGGTTGTTGTTTCCCAGAGGCACTTAAAGATCTAGAAGGGGGGTTGAATAGATAGTTTTCAAAAACCAATTGTTTGAGAAGATATTACCCTATAGTTATTAATCAGATTAAGCACAACGAAATATACTTTTTAAAAATCCCCTTGTAGATTGGTTAGATCTCAGTTCTGAGTTTAGGTTAAGATCTTAGCCACATAATCAAACTAGGCAATATGTTAGAATGTAAAACAAGATAATAAATAACACAAAGAGATTTTAAATGATTCGGAGACTGAACAACTCATACTCCACTCTTCTACTTTAACAAGTAGGAATTCACTAAGAATTTAGTTACTATATCAAGGACACTCTTGCCCTCTTCAAGCCCAGCAGACTTAGAAATTTAGTCTCTTAGACAAGGACACTTTTTTCCTCTTTAAGCCTCGCAGACTTGGAACAACTTAGTAAACTAAGTACTCATCAAGCCCAGCAGACTTGGAATCTCTGTGGCCACTAAGACCAGAACGAACAATTGTGTGAATGTTGTTAAGAGGTGCTGCTAAGTTGGCGTTAAGCTTCTCTTCTCAAGTTCTTAGCAGTTTGAAGTAAAAGTTCAAATATTAGAGGATGTTCTTTTTGCTTTTGCAGAGTTTAGGCCTTTTTCGATTGTTGTTCACTTTTTTTGTTTTGAATCTTTGTTGACTTTTATAATCTGCCTAAATTTTTTCCCGTTGCTAGGTTCCCGTTGGAGCATTTAATGCTTTGGATATTCTAGGATCTTGATGTTGACATTTTGAGTTTAGGTGTCAGCTTTCTTTTGTTTAGTCTGTCACATCAGTCTGCAATTTCACCTACCACCTTGACACGTCACTTTCAGCAAATAACTGTTAGACATATCTCCTGATCTTCGATTTCAGCCAAGGATGTTTAGTGGTTGCATTGAGACCTTTAATCAGCAACGCTCCCATGTCAGTCTTCTTGTCAGACTTGATTCAACTCTACGAACATGGGAGCTCGTAGTGTTTGCTCTACATTCAAAAAATAGCTTTACAATGATATGTGTGCTCTAGGAATGTCCTTTATTCTCAAATCTACGAGGATAAGCCTTATGATTTCAGAGCTGATTCTACGATTCTTTCTTCTGCTGAACGAACTTTGAGTTGCTTTACTCTTAGACTTTTGCTTTGCGATTCACTGAAGCACTCTATGTTTAGTGTCGACGCCGGGTTTTCTAGTCTCTCTGGTCCTTTTCCTAATTTAGCCTTTTGGTTTAGATGATTTTTGGAAAAGGTCGGCATTGATGTCGACGGGGTTTTGAAAGATCGTTTTTTATGATGAGCCAATTAACCAGAGTCGCCAGTTGGTATATTTGAAATGGATGTACCAACTCATCCGAGTTTTCGTTTTTTATAAATCGCTGGCTCATGTGTGACTCCGAATTAATTGGTCTGCGAACCGAGATTCATAGAGTTCGGGGGCTAGCTTAAGCGAGGGGAAGGTGTTAGGCACCCCCCGACTTCCGTGAAACACGGTTACCGCAATCTTGATGCTTTCCTATCCTTTAATTCATGTGTGTGTATGTACGCGCGCGTGTGTGTGTGTGCCTATGTGAATGTTGTGGTGAGTTTGTATGAAAGAATCATTTGGATTTTTTTAGGGAAAGTCGTGCTTCAATTTGAGAACGCTTCAGAATGTCTTTTCGGTTTATACGAGAAAGCCTTATGAGAAAGGTTTGATTTTAATTGTCAAAAACTATGAGATTTTCATTAGGTGTCGTTTTGGCAAATCAAGAGTTTTTAAACCTTCGTCAAAATAGGAATCGAGATCTATACGTTGCTTTCATAACTCAAATGATGGGCAACTTCTAGAATCTCTTTAACCCTATGTACAACGGTTTAATAAAACGTTATTTATTTATAAAATCACTTGTGTGATGTTTTGGAAAACGATTTTTTCTTTGCCTTCTCGTTAAGTAGAAATCGACATTCATTAGCACTCCCAATTTCTTATCCTCGTGATGCTAATAACCTAGTTTGATTGATTTTATGAAAGTCTCCATTGTTTAGCTTTGAAATCAATTTCGTGTCATAAATCAAATCAAGCATTAAAATGCATTGGGGCTATTCATGGGCATGTAAACCATCCAAATAACCCCAAACGCCTACAATCACAAGTTTCACTATTTCGGGGCCTTAAACACGATTCTCGCCTTGGCGTCGTTTTAAGGCCCGACGATTACATATTTACAATGAAAGGTACATCGAACTTATTACATATATCAAAAGATGTCCATCATCGGATTTGGACCACGGGGTCACTTTCCTAGGCTCACATCCAAAATTGCTACACACCCACAAGATCCAAAAAATAACAATCTAAAACAATCTATGCATAATACATCATTACAACGAGCCAAAATTTCACCAAATGGATATCATCGGGCCATTAAGAGGAATTTCGTTCCCTTTGGAACCCTCACTAATAGCCCTCAATCCATAGATCCACAACAATACACAAGAAAACTACATTTAATATAATTTGGATGACAAAAGCTTAACAAAAATGGTAAAACAAATTGCTAAAACAAAGGATTTTCCCTTGCAAATAATCCCAACAATATGTATGAATTTGTGTATTGAATAGAGTAGAAAATATGAGATGTAATCTCACAAAATGGGTACAATTTCTCACTTCTTTTCTCTCTTTTCTCTCTATCTTTCTTGCTGTTTTCTCCTTCTTTTTCTTTCTTTTTCCCCCTCTGCTGCTGCTGCCCTCTCCCGATGAAATGAAGAAACTGAGCTGAAATAAGCTGGCCTAGGGCAGCCGCAGATTGATCTGCGGCCTAGCCGCAGATAGATCTGCGGCTGGCTGGCCCACCCCCCATCGCACTCAGCTGGTTTCCTGGTTTCGAGTCCCGTGCGCACCACCATTATTTTAATCGTTTGGCCGCAGATCAATCCGCGGCTGGGTGGGCTAATTTTCTCGATTTCCGTGCCGCACCTCGATTCGCGTGTCGTGACATCGGTTTTCGCCGACAGGTTTGTATTTTGCAGTCCGGGAATCACTGGGAGACGTGCCACATCATTCGGGCATGCTCATTTCGGACGGCCCTGCTGTCACGTCAGCTTTGGTTGTCAATCATTGCGGTGGTGTTGGGCGTACGCACTTGTGCCCATTCCCTAGCCCTCACAGGCCGGTTCATTTGACGACTTTGCCCTCCTGTCACGGTTAGTATACGAAGCGCAAAATTTGGGTGTCTACATTTAGTCTTTACCGATTGAGCTTTGCTTCGCTTTACGATAGATACAACAACTCTGCGATTTGTCTGATGCTTTATGAACTGATAGTTAAGTCTGCGATCTAACATCTTTTCTCTATAACTTTAGCAAACTAACTTTACATACAACTTAAGCCCATTAACTATGCATCAGATCAACTCAAAGAGATCCACCTAATAAGTTTGAGCTTTTAACTCTTAGTCCTTCTATATTAAATTATTATTAAGGACTTTACAAAACTTACTGGTACAAATATACATTAAGAGCTTTCATCATCAAATCAAATAATACTAATCATGCAGATTCCAACAATCTCCTCCTATTTGATGATGACAAAATCAACAGTTTTGCAATATATATCAATTCTATAATACATTTGCTTGAAATATGAGTATGACTTAAAATACAATAAGTTACTGTATTGCTAGATCAGAAGAATAAATTTATTGAAGATTAAAGGATTTTTACAGTACATCAGTTTTATAACAGATAAAATTTAGCAGGGTGAAAAGAAACACAAATGAACTTACTATTTCCTTCTTTTTCTTATCTTTTCCAAAGCAAGTCATTTTCTTTTCAGCTTCCACTCTACATTTGTAAGCTTCTTTATCCTCAACATTTTTTCTGCTAATTTTCCCAATAGAATCTCGTGGACCAAGATTAGGAGTAAATGAAGAGATTATTCTTTCTTCTCCTACAGGACGAGTTCCTTGAATATTTCTATTCAGATAAGCCGAATCTTCAGATGGAATTCTTATGCCAGTTGGCGTTACTTTACCCGATGATCCAATCTGCCCTTAGCACTGCTCTATTGGTAGAGCTTGAGGAGATTTCCAATCTTCTTTCCTTTGAGAAGGCTTATCTCATTGTCTCCCCCTATCTCCTTGACTTCTCCTGTCTTCCTGTTTTCCCTTCTCCCCCCTTTTGTCATCATGCACCTTTGTGAGATGTTGGACTGAGTCGACTAATTCTTGGATCTGTGAGGAGTTCATAGCAATGTCAGCTCAGATTTCTCGTTGATGATTAGCAGCATGCTCATTCTGCTGAGTAACTAAAGTGGTTGTGCTGGCAGCATACATTTCCATCTCATTCTTAAAAATAGATAATCCATTGTTGAGCTCAAAGACTTTAATGGACAAAGAGTTGATTGACTACTCATTTTGTTGCTAAAGGGTGAGTATAACCTTTATCTGTTCATCAAGAGCTTTGAGAAAGATTTTATCTCGATTGTGAAGATGACCAGTCATATCCTTGAATATAAACTTCAGTTGTTTCTGTAGTTCTCGTCCCAAGCCGCCATATAGGTGGCCAGCTGCGGTTGTGATGTCATCCATTTTGTGACGCAGCTCAGTCGACTTTTGCTCGAGCTTGTCCTCAATTTCGTGAAACAGATGGGTGGTCAACTCAGTCAACTGGTGAGTTATTGGGATAACTACCAGACGTTCCATGATTTGTTCGAGAGAAGGCTCAGAGCTTTCTTTAGTTACTTGAGAGAAATTCAAGAGGGCAAGAGGGAGATCGAAGAATTCTTTCTTTGAGCAAGAGGGAATATCTGAGGGAATAACAGGAGTAGATGCATGTTTTGAGAGTGGAGGCGGTGAGTGTACAGGTGAAGCTTTTGGAGAAATAATTAAGATGTACTTGGCTTTATCAGACTTAGAGTGTTGAGGCTTGACTTCTGGAGAGGAGAATGAAGATGAGGATGGTGAGTGAACTAGGGATTGATGAGGTGTAGCTAGCATGGAGGATATTAGAATGGGAGAGGGGGAAACTGTATGGATGGGTATGGGTTGAAGTTCTAGAGAGGTGGAGGTATGTACATCGTCGATCGTAGGGTTTTGAGACTCTATGATCGGAGATGGTGTTGACTATTCAACAGTTATAGTGTATGAAGGCTCTACGACTGGAGAGTGAAATTTATTTTCAGGATCAGGTGAGTGATTGGACTCAACGATCGGAGGATGAGCATTATCAATATCAATCGTAGGGTGTTGGGACTCTACGATTTGAGACTTGACGATTGGAGTAGTAGAAGGGTTTACCTCTTTCTCAGTGACTTAAACAATAGACTCTTCAATGCCTTTGTCCCAATCATATGAAGGAAGAGTAAAACTTAGAAATAAAGAAGGTACAGTGGTTACCTTGTGATACAGAAGAGAAAATTTGCAAGGCTCAGAGCATATCAGCTTGGTTGCATACTTGAGAACTCTTGGGAAATTTTGAGATACCAACTTCAGATTAGGATATCTAGTGTAACTCTAGCTGATGAAGCTCTGGTCTTGCATACTTATAGCTTTCAGAAGTAGTATGAGTGGTAAAAAATATATCATTTGATCACAGTCAGGATCAGGATCGTAGAGAGTGGTACTACGATCCATCTCCAAGTAAAAGAAACTGCTGATAAGCTCATCTACATTCATTGAGACTAGCCTCATTTGTTCTTATCCTGATCCTATCCATTTATTAGGTAAGGTGACATTAGGATCTTCATATCCTTCAAGCATAATACGCTGTCGGATCCATTGTGATATAGAAGGAATAGAGGGAAGAGGGACTGGATACCCAATAGGTTGTTCCCCCTCAGATGTGGGATCCTCTGGCTTTATGATCGAAGGGACATAACCTTTGTTGATATCGTCTACGACTGTCTCAATGGTATGAGTCACTCGTAGAGATGTATCTGATGAATGCAGCGATCGTTGAACAGAATCTTCTCTATACTTGGTCCTCATCTCTTTTATTTTTCTCTTTGTTTCTCTCTTCTTCTGCTTTTCTTTTTCTGATCTACTCTTTTTCTTGTGTTTCTTTTCAACCATCTTGTTTAAGTTCAATTTCTTTTTCTTCTTTTCTGCTTGAGGCTCAGGACTTGATTCCTTTACAGCCAAGTTTTTATCTTTATCATAAGGCTCTGGCTCATCTGCCGTCACAACCATTTTTTTGGTTTCAACATGTAGCTTAGGCTCATCAATCGCCTCTGCCTTTGCTTGTTCGGCATTCTTTTGGGGCTCAAGCATAGAGAGCTTCACAGCCAATTCCTTATCATTACCATCTTGGGAGTCCTATTCACCAGCCATTTTTGTCACATCCTTATCACCTTGAGATTTTGACAGAAGCACCTTCTCAGCTTAGTCATTTTCAATCCTTAAATCAGAAGAACTTGATTTGCTCTTGCCTTGATTTTTTCGTATAAGTGCAGATACTTCTTCAATATCTTCCTCTCCTTCTACGTCATGCTCTACGATTAGAGTATGCACATATTCTCCTACCTGTTCTTCAAGTTGAACAGGGGCCTTTCGTCGTCGAGGAATTCTCTTCTTCTTTGGAACCATTTTTGATATTGGACTGTTGGCATCCTCTTCTTCACTTTCCTTTTCAGTATTTCTCTTCTTTTGAGTTAGTTGATCTGCCATAAAGTCTGGAGCTCTACGAACTTCAGGAGGAACCGACCCTTGAGTTACTTCTTCTTCGATTGTCTCCACTCTTCTCTTGCCCTTAGCATTCATGGGTTTTTGCACTTCACTGATAGTGCGTTTACTAGCGCCTTCAGATTGTTTTAATCTTAGGTTTTCAATGGGGTTCCTTTTCTAATTATCAAACAGCTTGGAGGTGATTCTTTTGTTGGCATTCAAGACTTCCCCTTCGCTATCGGTAATTTTGTTCTTCAATATTTTGCTCAAAATAATACTAATAAGCCTCCCATGAAACATCTTGGGGGCAGACTTACTCATAGCGATCTTCTTGTTATAATCTTCAATCCACTTGGCCAGTCAATTTATGAAAATGGCGCCAAAGTTTATCTTCTTCTACATAATGGCTGTCATGAACTTTAACTATAGTTCACTTACCGAATCATGAGCAGTGTCTTTGCAGATGATATACTTACCCACAATCTCAGCAAGGGGAATTCATATTTTTGAGGAAACTCCTTCTTAAGTCCTTTGAGTTGAGAGTTCTTCTTATGGCCCAGGATCTCCATTCCTTCTTTCATATCTACTTCATCAAGAGAGGTGAGCCGTTGACTGAGAAAACCCAGACAATGATTGATTTCTGAAGCTCTCTTCTGAAGAGTTGTACCCTTGATTCTGCTAACTAGAGTTCCCTCATCATAGGATGCATTTAAATAGAACTTTTTTACCATCTCAGTGTACACTACAAGAAAAAGGTTTAATGTCGATGGAATTATCCTCGACAGAATCTATTATGTCGAAAATAAGGTAATGTCGACGGAATAATTTGTCGAGGATAAGTCCCACGGAATTACTATAATGCTAACAGAATTCCGTCGGAAATAGAAGACCCTCTTTGGCGCCAAGTTTCCCGCCAGTGCGAAGCCTAAATTCGACGGAATTATGATTATCTTTGAAGGAATTTCCGTTGAGGTTTAGATAATTCCAAGGGAATTATTACTGACTGAAATTCCGTCGAAAATAACTTTTAAAACCTAATTAGTCTTTGTCTTCTTTAGCAGCCGCCACATTTCATCAGTTTCTCTCTCTCCTCTGATCTATCACTCTCACTCGCTCACTCTTTCATTCTCATCTCTCACTGTTACTCTCATCTCTCTATGCCCGCTCCCTTGCACAGTCTGCCGACAGTCGTCTCCGGCCTCTGGCGTCGCCGCTGTCGCCGTTGGGTTGTTGAGAGGTAGATTAAACCCTAATATTCAAGGTTAGTTCAAGTTATATTTAAGTCTGAAGTTTGATTTTGTATTTGCGTTTGAAATGTGATCTGGAATGTGCAAAACAGTATGAAATTTGTATGAAATTGGTTTGAAATTAGTGAATTTGGGTCTGAAATTGGGATTATTTTTATATCTCTACAGGCCCTGAATTGTTGATATGTGTAATTTTTTTTTGATATCATTCTGAAATTGGGATAATTTTGATGTGTTTCTGAAATTCGGAATATTCAGTTGCTGAAATTATTTTGATATGTTTGTGGGATTAAATTGTTTTTGATCATAGAATTGATGCAATTTGGGTATAATTTGTGGTTGTGCAGCTTTTGTTAGTAAATGAAATTTGATAATTGCTACAATTTGCTTATTTTTGTTATATGTATTTATTTCCGATGGAATTTCTGACGGAAATTTCCGTGAGAATTATAAAAAGTAATAAATAAATCAATACTTAACTATAAATGACAATTAGGACATAGTTTACTACTTCAATAAACTAAAGTACACAACTAAGTAACATTTACTTAGTTGATTGACTACACTAAAATAGAAAAAAAATATATTATAATTTAATATAATGTAAATAAATATGATAATAAATATAATGCAAGAAAATAGGATAAAATGATATAATATAAAGATTAAGTAGCATTTACTTAGAATAAAATTAATTAAATTAAATTAAATTAATAATATAATATAATAAAAAAATTACATAAAATGAAACTAATGAAATAAAATAAAATAAATTAACTTAAAGTAAATTAAATAATATAATATAATATTATATTATATAATATAATATAAAAAAACAAAATATTATAAATTGAAATAATATAGTATAAATTAATATAATATAATACATAATATTATATAATATAATATGTTAGGAATCACATGTTTTAATTTGATGTTGTGATATTAATGTATGTGTGTTTCAATAGCTGAATTGTAAATTCCTTACAAAGATTTAATGTACAAGGACTTAGATAGAAAAGATCAAACTTGTTAGCTTGATCTAATGTATTAAGATGTTAAGGTTAGACTAATCGTTGAGTACTGCACAAGTCATCATTCTGCATCCAGCAAAGGATCTTAGAGCAGTCAGCATAAAGCATCGCAGTGTTGGACCAGGCAAACGTAGAGTGAGGCTCGGTCAGTCACAAAGCTCTCTCTCTCTCGGCATCGTAGAGTTGGACCAAGCTAACGTAGAGTGAAGCTCGACCAGTTGTGTAACACCCCAGTCCAACATCGAAAGATAAGGAAAAAGTTTGTCTATATATAAGGAATTGAGTTACTATCAATAGTACCTTCAAGTCATGACCTTTTGGGTGAGCCTGTGGTGGGCTAAGATGACCCAAGAAGATACTATTGGGCCAGTAATTTAAGGCTTTGTTTGGATGAATTTGATTCGATTCAGACTTGGGATTTGACCCAAGATTTATTCCGGACTCGGGATTTGACCCGGGTTGTTAGATATGGTATCAGAGTCGACTCTCGAAAGCTCGGATCGGGTCATCCGATCGGGTTGTCGGAAGTGGGGACACGAAGGCTGGTGGTATTATCCCACAATGGAGAGAAGGAGGTTCGGAGGTGGGGACACGAAGCCAGCCGGTATTATTCCACAATGGCTAGAGAGGCAAAGATCTGTGGACCGTGTGTGTGATCGGTTCTGACGGGGACGTCAGAAATTTAAGTGGGGGAGTTTGTAACACCCCAGTCCCACATCGAAAGATAAGGGAAAAGTTTGTCTATGTATAAGGAATTGAGTTACTATCAATAGTACCTTTAAGTCATGACCTTTTGGGTGAGCCTGTGGTGGGCTAAGATGACCCAAGAAGATACTATTGGGCCAGTAATTTAAGGCTTTGTTTGGATGAATTTGATTCGATTCAGACTTGGGATTTGACCCAAGATTTGTTCCGGACTCGGGATTTTACCCGGGTTGTTACAAGTTGTATCGTAGAATTGGGCCAGGCTAACGTAGAGTGAAGTTCGTCCAGTTGCATCGTAGAGTTGGGTCAGGCAAACGTAAAGTGTGAAACTCGGCCAGACAAACGCAGAGTGACTCGGCAGATCGTAGAGTTAATTCTGTCATTAGTCAAGATCGATCATAGAGTTACATCTGTATTAGCAAGACGACAGTTCTCAAGAAGATAAAGGAGCAAAACTATGATACTGTCTCTAAGTGATCTAAACGCAATATGCACGATCAACATGAACATCTGCAAGAATCAGGTCTCACCAAAGGATCGTATAGTCAGCCAAACACTCTACGATCCTCATTCAGACAAGCAACCAATAACTGATTTTAATATTCTGTGTAGCCCATATTGACTAATCAGTAAAATGACCTACCCAAGACAGTTGCTGAATACTTAATTGAACTGAACGAAGAATCAAAATCAGTGGAGAATAAACAGCTATAGTTTGCAGATATTCAAAGTACTATCCTTACCACCATCTTGGAGTAAGATAATGGATGTTGACTCACCCCACTACTGCGCACAACAAGGAATAAACTATTCCTAAGTTCAGCAACAAGTCTCAACGGGAATATCAGACACAACAGTCTCATATTCAACGGAAGAATTCAGAGGCAATCGATATAAGGCAAACAGATTAAAGAAACAAAAAAGCAAGTACAACTAAAAGAAATCAAATCTGTCAAAGTCCTACTCTACGATCAAAGAGAAACATCTTGCTTCGCTACTGAGTTCATCAGACCATATGCTTTAAGCAACTTAGTAGCAATAAAACAAACACCTTAAATCAAGTGAAAGGGTTAACAGGTGACCAACCCAAGTCAAGTCTGCTGGACTTACTGAGTACCAAAGGGTACAAGAGATTCTAAGGCTCCGGGTCTTAGTCTACAGAGTTCCAAGGTTGCTGGCTTTGAAGAGCACTTAGTGTACTGAAGTTCCGAGGCTGCTGGCCTTGAAGGAATCTTAGTGATTCAAGTTGTAAAGATATCCTTAGTGGATTTGATACTCAAGGAGTAGAACAATGGAGTATGAGTCTTGTGCGCTCCGAACCACTGCACTCCATAACTGCTATAACTGTTATATCACTACTTTATCATATCTGCTATAACTGTCCTATCTGTAAGGGGGATTAACATCAACCATATATTCCGCTGTGCTTAATTAACTTATGTATTAATCAATTCTTTTAGAGAAAGAGTTAAAAAGTTTCAAAGTATCTATTCAACCCTCCCCCTTCTAGATATCTTTTGTGCCTCTGAAAACTAATATAATATAATATAACTATATTATATAATATAATATAATATAAAAAACAAAACAAAATAAATTAATTTAACTAAAATAAATTGAATAAATAATATAATATAATAATAAATAAATTAATTAATTAAAATTTTAAATAAATTTAATGAAATAAATTAATTAAAAATAATTAAAGTAATTTGTTACATTATATTAATTAATAAAAATAAATAAAATAAATTATATTAAAATTTTAATATACATTACTAAACTATTATAATATAATATACGTACTACGTTGAACTAAGTATCATTTACTTACTTTCAGTGGTACATACAATAAAGTACAAATAGTATAATATATTCAAATGATAGTTTTAATAAATTGAGTATCATTTACTTAGTTTATCATTGAAAAAATAAACGAAGTAACATTTGTTTAGTTTTCCACAATTACAATAAACTGCATATATACTTGTTCATGTAGTATATTAATTAGGAGCTTAGAAACCCATTCGACATTCACTCAATAGGAGTGACTGCTGAATAGTCCCTAGTCTGGGACTGTTGCTGGATGTTATGTCCTTCACTTAGGTCGGTGCTAATGAGTTAAGTACGTTTTTTTTTGTTTTGAAGATTTTTCGGCTGTTAGCTCTATATGTTCTTCGAGTGCCTACTTAGATTAAGTTATCTTAGTCTATTTCGTGTACTTGGAACCATAAAAAGGTGCTGCCAAAATTTTCTTGAAACAGTAAGAAACGTGCTCAATGTGTTGGCACTAGTGAGGAGACGTATCCAGAAAGGGGATAGAAGCCTAAGCCCTGTAGAGTAGAGATATTAGGAAAATATAATTCATCCATACACCACATACACGATTATATATTCCTGTTCTGAATGTTTCTTTTGTTCAGTTAAAGATATCAGTCGACCGGAGTTGGATGTACCGTAGGATACTGATTGATGGGAGAGGATTAGTTGATGCTTACCGTGAAGGGGTGTGTAATTTTTTTTAAAGAATAGTAGAATATGTTGATGATCCGAACGGAAAGATGAGATGTCCGTGTGCCAAGTGTAAAAATCTGATTTTGAAGAAAGTCGACGAGATTAGATTCGACTTATTTTCACGTGGCTTAATTTGTGGGCGGGTATTCCGTATGGATTCATCACGGGGAATCAGCTGAGTTGAGGGAATGGACCGACAGTGTAGGCCAACCAGTTCACGTGGATTTAGACGTTGATAACTATGATGTCGTGGAGATGTTGACTGATGTGTATGGCCCTACAAATATTGACTAGGCTGAAAAGAGGTCTTCGTCAAGCAGTGCTCATGAAGAGCCAAATGATATAGTTATCGCCTTTTACAAGTTGTTATCTGAATTGGGGGTCAAGTTGTATCCTGAAAATGATAAGTACACTAGGCTATCTACAGTGACGATGCTCTTACACTTCGAATGAGCATGACTACAGTGAGAGAGGTTTCAATGATTTGCTTGCTCTTATCAGCGAGTTTTTACCTAAGGATTATACTTTGCCCGCGAATTATTACGAAGTGAAGAAAATGTTCAAGGGGTTGAATATATGGTATCAGAAGATCGATGCTTGTGAGCAGGATTGTATGTTATACTATGGGGCAGACAGAGATAAGGGATGGTGTGATATATGCAGCTTGCCTCGGTACAAGGTGACAAAATGTGGGGGGAAAGAGAAACATATGCCCAAAAAGATCTTACGATACTTTCCTCTTGTGTCGAGGCTTCAACAGTTATTCATGTCGTCCCACACAACTCAACATATAACTTGGCATAGAACAAGAGACATCGTACCTAGTTAGCTGACTCACCCTGCAGATGGAGATGAATAGAAGAAGTTTGATGAAAATTTTCCAATATTTGTTGAGGAAGTTAGGAATGTCAGGCTTGGCATGGCTACGAATGGTTTTTGCCCATTTAATAATTTTAGTCAGCCCTACTCTGTTTGGCAAGTGATCATGGTAGCTTACAATCTCCCACCGTCAATGTGCATGAGGGATCCGTTTCTATTCTTGATTTTACTCATACCAGGGGATAAGAGTCCTACAAAAGACATAAACGTGTATCTTAGACCGTTAGTCGATGAACTTAAGATGTTGCGGGAGACGGGTGTTCAGACTTGTGATAAATCGGAGATAAAAAATTTTGTGATGAAGGCAACTTTGTTGTGGACTATCATCGACTTTCCGGCACTTGGGATGGTCAGTGATTGGTTAACCCACGGGAAACTGTCATGTCTAGTCTGTATGGAGGATGTGCAAGGCACACAACTACATCATGGGCGGAAAACTAGTTTTTTTGGAACTGCTCGAAGATTCTTGCCTACTAACTATAGTTATAGAAAGATGTCTGCACAGTTTAATAGAAAGACGGATCAGAAAAAAAGGGTTATTGGACGTTTGTCGGGCAGCGAGATATCGGGCTGGCTAAATGATCTAACATTTTCATCGCTAGGGAAGGAGATAACTCATAATTGGACACACTCGCCTATGTGGTTTGAGTTGTCATACTGGGTCACATTATCAGTCCGTCATTGTATAGATGTCATGCATACAAAAAAGAATGTATTCGAGAACTTGTTTTACATCGTGTTAGATGCGAGTGGTAAAACAAAAGACATTGATAAAGGACGTAAATATTTGGAGGCAATGAACATCAACATGGAATTGTGGCTCTGACCTAACAACTCAAAACCAAAAGCTCCATTTTGTCTTACCAAGCAACAGGTTGAAGACATTTGCAAGTGGGTAAGCGCATTGCAACTCCCGGATGGATATGATTCTAACATTTCTTGTTATACTAAGGTTGAGCAGTTAAAAATAACTGGGTTCAAAAGTCACGATTGTCATGTATTCATGCAGAAGTTGGTGTCAATTGCATTTCGTGAGATATTACCTAGGAAATTTGTTGATACCTTGACTGAACTATCAAATTTCTTTCAGGATCTTTACTCGACTGTAATAAGGTACAGTGATGTAGAGCAGATGGAGAAGAATATAGTGCTGACAATGTGCAAGCTCGAAATGATCTTACCTTTAGGGTTCTTTGACTCGATGGAGCATTTGCCTATTCATCTACCATATCAAATGAAACTTGGAGGACCGGTGCAATATCGGTGGATGTATCCTTTTGAGAGGTAACATCATCTATATACTTAAACTGTGATGACATTTGTAACTCGTACTATAAGTATTATTTCCGTTCAATCATATTTCAGGTATATGCGTCGATTAAAGTAGAAAGTGAAAAACAAAGCTCATGTATAGGGTTCAATTGCTGAACAATGTACAAAGGAAGAGCTTGTCAACTTCTGCTCTTTGTACTTTGACGATGTAGTCTCAACTAAGCACAATCGTTTAAGTAGGAATGAGGTCGTTGGTCCCCAATCTCATGCTGATGATGAGTTAGTTGTATTCACCTATCCGGCTAAACCATTTAGCCATGAGATGATGACTTACTTAAGCGACATAGATTTGAAGATTGCATCTACACACGTGCTTCTAAATATGTCTGAAATATCGGCATACATCAAGTATGTATTATTATATGTCAATACACGAATCAGAGATCATCTGCCCCGCATAGTCTCCGATCTAGGTTAGGAGGCTATGTGTCGGCAAAGAAAAAAGAAAAATCGTAGCCAGCTCCGAGTCGTACACACAACTGGGTCACAGTCCTTTGAGGAGGTGAAGTCGGTAAGTATTGTGTATTTTGTTGTTTAATTAGTCATTTATCATTGGCATACTTAATAACGGTTTGAATGTATTTATCATCAGGCCATGCGAGAGAGCTTGGGCCGACATCCTACTATGACCGAGTTTTGGGATAGAGCCCACACCTCTAAGGACTCTCCTATGTCTCCCACATCAGTAGTTATACGGGTAAAAGTAATATTAATTTTTAGTTATTTTTAATATTTTAATAACATAAAATAATTAACTCACGTATACAAAATAAATTAGAGGATCGATTTCAGACGTTTTGGGACACCCGTGTAGCTGAGTTGCGTGCTACTAGGGGGGATCCTGAGTCGCTAGATTCCATCACTCCTCTGCCCAAGATTGAGTTATCTCGGGATGAGGAGATGAGACTATGGGTCGCATCTCAAGATCCCTCTACTAGCAGTACTAGCAGGTATCACTTGTTAGGCCTGCCGAGGATACCCGCGTATACCTTACTTGGAGGTAATAAGATATATTTCTTATGTTCCTCGTTATATATTAATTTATAAAACTAGTATAACTTAATATGAACTACGTTACATGTGTAATTATTTTCCTAGGCTCTAACCAGCGTCAGCGTCCGAGAGCACCTGATGGACCATCTTATACAGGCGCTGACTTGGACGACGAGCTATTCTAGAGGGTCATAGCGACGATTGATGATAGGTTTTGTACGAATTCGGTTTTCCGTCGTCAGCAGTTTCCTAGCCGTGCTCGCCTTCACCAGCTAGCTCAGGATATTGTAGTAGGGGCCACCGTCGAGAATACGGGATTACCATATAAGCAGTTCGCCGCTTAACGCGGCGAGGTGCTCCGGATAGTGGTTACCCTATTGGTGGAGGCTTTAGGCCAGTCCTCGGCTACTCAGGTATTCTGCATGTTATTTCATTTTCATTTAGCATTCTCCTTGGACTCTACGAGCATCTCTCATCCTATGATCATTTGAGAAGTTTTACGATCGTGAATGATTACTAGATAGTTTTTCACCTCTTACCTGCACTTGTCAGTATTATTCAGAAATATGAAACTAAGGATATAGATTAAGCATACTAACTCTCTTATCAACCTATTAAATCTAGATTCGTCTAATGGTTTAGTAAACACATCTGCTAGCTGATTTTTAGTTGAGATAAAATGCAAAGATATGTTATCATTTTGTGCATGATCTCTAATGAAATGATATCGGATGTCTATATGTTTAGTTCTAGAATGTATGACAAGATTATGGGTAATTGAAATAACACTTGTATTATCACAGAAGACACTACTAGAAATTCGATCTATAGAGACGAACTATAGCGACGGTCGGGACAAAACCGTCGCTATAGATACCCTATAGCGACGGTCACGGGCTGACCGTCGCTATATGCCTATATAGATAGTCTATTCTGAGGGTCATAGTCTGGCCGTCGGTGTAGAGCTTTTTTTGGGGCTTTTAGTGAGGGTCATGAGGGGTCGTAGTTATACCTAGTTTGGCGCGCATAAATCCCTCCCATTTTTTCCCCAAATCAATATCAATATTTTTTCCCCAAATCAAAATTTTTCATCAGCTCTCTCTCACCCTTTCTCACTCAATCGCTTCTCATCTCTGCCCTCTCTTGGCCATTGTGTATGCCGCCGACAAGAGGCCCTCCGGTAGTAGGGCTGGGACAATTCTTACGTTCTCAGATCTAAATCATACGGCTGGAGGTGATTTTGGTAGTGATTTGGATTTGCCTGAGGAGTGCACTCAAATCGCAAAGCTCCACACGGCTAGGGATCTATTTCTTCAATTAGAAGGTATGAATCGAGAAATACTGAAATAGTTTTCCTTAATATTTTTGTGTGCTAATATGAAGAGTTGTGTCCATCGTTCATTTGCTTCCTCTGATTTATCGCAGATGAATCACCGTCATGGGGTCTCAAAACATGGACTGCTTCAAGAAATTATAGTAGATTGGCGAAGAAACTTCGAGTAAAACTAATTACTGAATCATTCCTCTTTGAGTTTTATTATGGGTTCTCGTTAATCATTCCCCTGCATAATTTTGAGGGTTTGTTGTGTTCTGATGAATGCTCATTTGTGTTTTCGGCTTGTTTCTCTTTCTTCCATTGTTTACTCACTTCTTAATCTTATTATATTCAGGCTACAAAAAACGTGTTTATTTGTTTAAATAGTACTTTAGTAGTATTTCTTGAGTTCTTATTTATCTCTAAGATTTGGTATTCGTTTGGGCTTATTATTTATGTGTTTGCTCCAATAAAAGGGGCAACTTTTTTGGAGATAAAGAAGTCATTTAGAGATGTTGATAATGTGTTGTATGACTGGAGTAATTCACCATCTTCAGACTACTGTGTGTGGAGAGGGGTAACTTGTAATGATGTCACTTTCAATGCCATTGCCCTGTATGTCCTTTTATTTTCAACACTTTTTCCTTTGCCTACTATACAATTACCCAGCTACTATTTTACCCTTTTTTTTTTGTTGATTTAGTAGTTCTGCTATTAAATGTATGATGTTGAAATTATCTTTCCCATTTCTAGTCTATAATGGGAATCTTTCTTTTTAGTATTATTTGTGGTAAAGATTTTGACTTTATGATTGATTGTTTCAAATAATTAATGTAGTAATCTCTCAGGCTTGAACCTTGATGGGGAAATTTTAACTTCTATTGGGGATCTTAAAGGCCTACTCTCTATATACGGTTTTTACTCTATCAACCTTCACATTTTGTTTCTTAGGCAATTTATCTCTTATTATTCCTATGAATGTTAAGTTGCTCTAGTTAGATAATAATTTTTGTTGTATTACTCTGTGAACAGTAATTGGAGGGGAAATCTTCTCTCTACGCAAATCCTGGATAGGATTCGTGATTGTGTGGCTTTGAAAAGCTTGTAAGTTGTATTTGGTTTTTTTCTTCTTCTATAAATTCAGGAATAAACTTCCTTGGATTAGTATTTATGCAAATATTTGTCCTGCTATATCGTGTATGACTGTATGTTAAAGATAATGAAATCCCAAGACTTGTATACTATTAATGTCATTGTCAACTTGCTTAAGACTCACTTAGATTATGTTTCATTAGGGACTTGTCATTCAATGAATTATATGGTGACATACCATTTTCAATATCAAAGCTGAAGCACCTGGAATACCTGTAAGTTTACCCACAAAAAAAACTCATTTATCCTTTATTTTAAATTAAATCTTCTTATAGTTATTTACATTGATAACTCGAAATAAATGGTTTAGCTAAGTTCTTAAGAACAATCAGTTGATCGGACCAATTCCTTCAACCTTGTCTCAGATTCCAAACTTGAAAATTTTGTAAGTTAGCCTATACTCTCGTATATTCTCATTACAGTTTTGTGTTCGGAACTATGACTGAAATGCATATGTTCTATCTTTTTCAGAGATCTGGCTAAAATAAGCTTAGTGGGGAAATACCAAGACTTGTATACTGGAATGAAGTTTTACAATACCTGTGAGTAATTATGAGATGGTATTGAGCTATTTTTAATGTGCCAATTTTCTTTTTTCACTTGATGAATTGAAATATATTTTAATGAGTTAATGTAGAGGTCTGAGGGGCAACAATTTGGTTGGATCACTCTCTCCTGATATGTGTCAACTCACTGGCTTGTGGTATTTGGAAGTAGTTTATGACTCATTTCTAATAATTTGATGCAGCTTTTTTAATGACTCATTTCTAATCATCCTCCCCCCAGTCGAAGTAAACAGAGTCTCCATAGATGGCTAGTTACTGGTAATTTTTTGTGTTAAATGGCTATTTTATGTTGCCTGCAAGTATTTAAGTTCATTTCCATATTGTACATTTCACATATCCATAAGCCACAGTCATTTGGCTTTCGTTTTCATCAAGTACCATTGTTTGCTAAAAAACATAACATATATAAAAGAATGAGACTGATTTCTTTCTGGTACTTCTCTTGTATATATTGTCATATTCTATTTACGATTGGCATACTTGTGGTATTCATTTTCCTGATTTCCTGAGACACATAATTTTTCTTTCAGGTTCAGAAGCTATGTTTGCTGATTTGGGACACTTTTCACAATTGTCAATAAAGGTACTACATTTGGTCCCTTTCTAGTTTGGAACTACTTGTAATGTGATATAGTTCAAACATTGTCTTTATGTGATAAATGTTTTGGTTCTGTAAATGAAGCTTAGGATGAGCAGGTTATTTCAACATTATAACTAGCCAGATTGAGAAATTGGGTGGCAACACAAGTTTAGAAATTATCTTTATGCCATAAAAGTTTATTTATATTATATTTTGATGCCATTATAGTGCTAATTTTCTGACTTGTTTCCTTAAAATGAAGCATATGAGTAGAGGTTAGTTCATAACTTAAGGTATCTCATGTTTAATATCCAGATAAGTTAAGATGGCCAGTTCTGGTGATTGTCATACTTGCTGCAGTAGTGGGGAGCCAAACAATTATTACTGGAATGTTTTCGATAATCAAACAATGCTCTTCACTGGATTATTTTTTAATGAGCTGATCTGATTTCATTTCATTGTGCTACTTCATTAGAAGTTACAAATCAATGTTATTCTCAATTGATGCTTACTTCAAGCTGTAAATAGGAGTTTTACAGCTTTTGCTTTATAATTTCTTAGGTATATATTGCTTAGTATTGCTCATGTGCTTACTAATGCAGAACTGTTCTTAGAAATTCTTTTTCTCTTCATTCTACTTACATGTTTAGTATTGCAGGTTCCCAAAGAATTTGGTTATCCCATAGTTGAAGAGAGTGTTCTACAGTTATCTAACAATTGTGAAAATGTAGAAAATGAAGCAGGCATTTAATCCTCTTGAAGTTCTCAACTTTCAATCCTCATTATGTATTTCAACTATACTGAGGATGAATAAAGAACTTTGTACAGTTCTGCTCGAGTTCAGCATCTCTTCTTAGATGTAACTGAACTATGTATTGTAATGATGATCGTAAAAGTTATTAGTTTAGTAGTTTGGTATAATAATGATCATCATAATTTAGGGGATGAATTATCCAACTATTATATTGTAATGTGAATGATTTTAAATGATGTATATAATATTTTTTCTGTTTTATTTTATATTGTATGTGTTTGTTAAATAAATGTGCATTATTAATTAAAAAAAATTTTAAATCTAAAAAGGCTATAGCGACGGTCATTAACCGTAGTTATAGTGTTCTAGAAAAAATAGGCATATAGCGACGGTCATCGATCGTCGCTATAGACATCTATAGCTACGGTTATGATCGTAGCAATAACTTTCAATGACCGTTGGTAAAGAGCAAATACACGATTTTGCATGACCCACTACTAGAAATTCGATCTATAGCGACGCGATATAGCGACGGTCGGGGAGGGACCGTCGCTATAGGCGATATATAGCGACGGTCGGGTGTTGGCCGTCGCTATAGTCCTTTGAAGACGGCCTATAGCGAGGATCCTACAATGGCCGTCGGTGTAGAAGTTTTTTTTAGGGCTCGCGCGCAAAATCCCCTTCCCGGTTTCCCCCAAATCACTACTAACATGATTTCCCCCAAAATTATTTTATCCTAATTCCCTCCCTGGTTTCCCCCAAATCAGTCACCCTTTCTCTCGATTCCCTTCGACTCACCCATTCTCAGTCCTTTGAAGACGACCTCACCCTTCCTCTCTCATTTCTCACAAGAACACAGCCGAACCTTCCAGTCGAATTGGCGTTCTTTCTCATCTGGTGTGCGTCGTCGACAAGTGAATCGTACGATTGGAGGTGATTCCCTATTTCCCTTTATTTTTGTCGAATTGTACATTAGGCAACAGGTTAAACCTTGTTTTATGATGTCTTGTTTTATGTTTACCAACTCCGATTGATTGACCCATCAATACATATGCACAGTTTTGTTCTACCCTTTTTTGATTTGGTTTTTATTTTGACTATAGTTGATATTCTGATTTAATTTACTTGTAATACGAATTGAGATTAAGAATATCTCAAAGGTTAGTTGAATGATAAATGGGATACTTTTGGGTTTAATTGTTGTTGGGTTTTGTCTTTATTGGTTTAATAATGCTTTTTTGATTGATTTGTGTTTTAGTAATTTATGCATTCAGAATTAGAATTAGTTGAACTGATAGCAAGTTCTTATATTTCTTTTTATATTCATTTTCTTGACAATAGGAGAATATGCTGGTATTTTATGGAGTGAACAAAGTTAATAGGTTTCTAAGATCAATTTCTAAACCTGCTTGTAGATTACCAACATGTTGGAATTCTATTTGAATTCTTAGAAAATACAGGATAGTCATACTTCTTAGTTGACCTTTCTTTAACAAGAATCTGGATTAATTTTCATCTATTTGTCAATGCCCAAACGATTATATATGCTCAAGATATTCAATGATAACAAAGCAAAAGATTGTGAAGGAGCTCAAAACATACTGACCATAGTTTTATCTACTTGCTTAACTTTTCCAGAACCAAATAAATTACTGTCAAACTTTCAATAAAGCACCAAACAGTAGACTGTCCTAGATAAGAAATGACAACTCAATTACCGTGGCTGCTTAGTTGGTATCTAGTAATCTCCATTTCCCTTTGGAAAAATAGGGTACAATGAAAGAGAAAATACTTAAAACAAGCCTCAATTTATAAAGAAACAAAAGATTAGAACTGCGGAGTGGAAGATAAGATCTCAACACTAAGATAACATCACTGAACTCCTGTACATTTCCCAGGCCACAAGTAGAGATAATGGATTTTTGAAGTATAATAAACAACAGTAAACTAGAAACCTGCTGCTATGGCCACAACATTTTTCAATGTGCCACATAGTTCAACTCCTTCCACGTCTTGGACCTATTTTTCAAAATATGTTCGATTGTAAGATAAAGGTCGTAATTTTAGTTATCCATATAGTATATAGAATCATAATCAGCTTTTACATGGTCGTACATAGTAGTCCGTGTACTGTGAGAGTTTTTCCTATATATCTTAGGTCATTGAACTGATTTACAGTTACATTTGAAGACTTTTGGGATAGGTATCTGCTCAAAACTATCGTAACAGTTGATTTATAGTTACACTTGGAACAAATTAGAATAGTTATCTGCTCAACACTGCCGTGAATGTTTGACAGTTAAAAGCATGTGTAATGTACTCACAGTTGAGACCATGAAGTAATTAGTGTTGAATAACTGAACCCATTTCTCTGTAATCTTTTTGTTCTCTTTGTATCCAACTGTTGCTTCACTGAACTTCTCCACAGCAATCTGCATAACCAGGATTTTCTTGTTAGCCAAATTGACTGTCAAATGTCCAATTACAAAACATAATCAATATATTTAAAATTGAAAATTTGTTCAATTACTTCATTAGCAATGTTGGCCCCCATTAGAACACAACAATCAATCCCAAGTTGTTCCTTGATGAGGGTAGAGATCATACATGGACCTTCCATCTTGACCTCTATTCCTTTAATGAGGGAAATTGCTTCAGCATCTTGGCTTATCTTTCCAGTAATCCTTCTACATATACCCTCCATGAATTGATGTGGGGTCACAAAAACTAACATGTTTGCATCCCTCACTGAAGAAATCCCCCATAGAACTAGTTAGCAATGGATTAAACAAAACTCTAATAATATTTAACTTGAATTGATAGTTTTAATTAGTTAATTATTTGACCAATCAATCAGTTAGAGCTATAGGGCATGCTAGGAAATGTAATACCTGCATTCTCAAGGTCTGGGACTGCAACAACATTTTGGCCAAGCTTTATGGCAGGAAGATATTTAACATTTTCCTATTAAAAGTTTACAAATTCATCATCATTATGATACAACATAAATAGCAACAATATAGCAAAACTCACTTGTATATACTATTTAATTGTACAGAAGTTGAGACATATCTAAGGTCTCACTATATGAGCATATGAAGCAAACACTAGATAAAGTATGTAAAATAACTTCTATTAAGCACTAGATCATTCATATGGCTGGAATATAAATAAAATTAGTTTTGGAATGGAATGGAATGGAATGAATGGAGAATGAATTCTTGAGCAATATTAGTTAGTTTGATTAAACCATACGATGTCTTTTATTTTATTTTAATTTACTCTCCTTATTTAGTAGGAGATCAAGTCAACTTACCTTCAACCCGTGATTAGAGGCTCTTCTTGTGATGTTGTTGCTAACCATAAATTGAATTGAATATCTTTGATTGATTTGTCTTCAACTATAGTCAATTACGATTGATTTCTGGACGCAATATCATTCATATGGTTGTTCAATTTGAATTAGGGACATAATATTATGGATAAGAGGTGGATGGAATTACCAAGATATTCTAGAGAATATCTTGCAGGCCTAGAAAGATTTTTGGACTTTGGTTTTGAAAAAATGGGCATGGTAACGGGAAGAATTCCTTGTCCATGTAAGAATTGTGTGAATGGTTGATACCAGATTCGAGCTACTATTCGTAAACATTTGATTTGTGATGGATTTATGTTTGGCTACATGAATTGGGTGCATCAAGGGGAAGATGAGATTGTCAGGGATGTGAGCAATGATGATGTTCACGACGAACCATCACAATCCGAAGATGATCATCGAATGCCTGAGATGGTAAATGATATATTTAGGGATCATGGTATGGAATCGTCGGCTGAAGCTACAAAATATCAAAAGTACATATCAGAGGCCAATCAACCTTTATATCCTGGATGTGAAACTGAGACTGTCCTTTCGTTCATTGTATGGCTTTTCAATCATAAAAATGTTAGCAAATGGACTGATGTGTCCTTTGATGGTTTGCTCCGTAAGTTCAAGTCATCATTTTCAGCATTTGCAAACTTGCCTGATAATTTTTATGAAATGAAGAAAATGGTTGGAAATTTGGGGTTTGGTTATGAGAAGATTGATGCATGCGAGAATGATTGTATGCTTTTTTGGAGGGAGAATGAAAAATTAGAGTCTTGTACAGTTTGCAAATCATTGAGGTGGAAGCAGAATGAGATGGTTGTGCCAGAGATGGCACAAAGAAATACAAATGCTAAGAGGAGGAAAGTAGCTGTGAAGCAATTACGTTATTTGCCGTTAATTCCGAGATTGCAGAGGCTATTTATGTCTATAGAAACTACAAAATACATGACGTGGCATCATGTAAAGCGACGGAAAGATGGAGTGAATCGTCATCCAGCTGACTCTGCATCTTGGAAGCATTTGGATACAATGTACCCTACATTCTCTCAAGAACATCGAAATGTAAGGCTCGGATTGTCCACTGATGGCATGGGTCCCTTTACCCACGGGTCACCGTATAGTATATAGCCAGTGACAGTTGTTGTCTATAACTTACCACCATGGATGTGTATGAAGCAGGAGTATTTTATCATGCCGTTGTTAATACCTGGACCAAACTCTCCATCTAATGATATTGACGTGTACATGCAACCTTTAATTGAGGAGTTGAAGATACTATGGAGTAATGGGGTTGAAACGTATGATGCATGTACCGGTACAAAGTTCCAAATGCGTGCTGCACTGTTGTGGACAATTAGTGATTTTCCAGCTCTTGCTATGTTGTCTGGTTGGAGCACTAAAGGTAAGTTGGCTTGTCCATCATGTCAAATGAGTACTCGTTCTCGTAGACTGCAAAGTAAGGAATGTTATATTGGGCATCGTTGTTTTTTGGAGTCGGGTCATAGTTATAGGTTTGATACACGGAGATTTAACGAAGAATATGACCATAGTGAAGCTCCAGTGGTGCCATCAGGATCTGATATTCTTGAACAAGTTAATGCCATTAATGTCACTTTTGGAAAGACACCCACTAGTACGAAGACCATTCCCCATGACTCAAAACATAATTGGAGGAAGAAATCAATTTTCTTTGAATTGCCATATTGGAAGATACTTTTGTTGCGCCACAATCTAGATGGAATGCACATTGCCAAAAACATTTGTGATAGCTTGATTGGGTCATTGTTGAGTGTGCAAGGGAAGACAAAAGATAACTTAAAAGCACGATTGGACTTGATGGAAATGGGTATAAGAAGAGAGCTCCATCCAAGGCCAGTGCAAACAAGCGATTCAAAGTACCTTTTGCCGGCTGCAAGCTACTCAATGTCTAAGAAAGAAAGACATGATTTCTTGCAAGTGTTGAAAAATGTTAAGGTACCTGATGGATATGCTTCAAATATTTCACGTTGTGTCAATTTGAAGGGGGGTAAGATCTCAGGTCTTAAAAGCCACGATTGCCATATTTTAATGCAACAATTACTTCCAGTAGCAATACGAAGTACCAACTTGCCTCGACATGTCTGCTCAACGATAATTGAACTTTGTAACTACTTTAGAGAATTATGTTCCAATTTTAACACATCGGAAGATTATGAACGGTTGAACAAGAAAATCCCGTTAATACTTTGCAAGTTTGAGATGATCTTTCCTCCTGCTTTCTTTGACATAATGATACATGGAAACGAGTTGGAAGAAATGAAGCTGGATACGAACAAGGTGAATCAAGTCTATCCGTATTCAGAAACATAGGTCAATTTCTTAATGCCCCAAAAGATTGTTCATTATGTGGCGATGATGTCAAGAGTGCACACCTGTATGTACTATTTAATTGTACAGAAGTTGAGACATATCTAAGGTGAGTAAATAAAGAATGAAATTTATCGTTCAAAATATTAAGTACTTTTGTTATATATCTATAATAAAAATTTTTTTAATTTTTTTTGTAGTATTTGGCAAGCTTCGTATATGTTACGACGTGGAAAGCGTAAGCAAAAACCGACTCCAAGGGAAATTGACAATGCTAAGAAAAATGAATTTCCTGAATGGTTTAAGAATTATGTAAGTACTACAATATGTGAACGTAATTTCATGATACTTTTCTAATGGTTATTAAAAATAAATTGATGCTTTTGTAGATGGAAACTGTGAATAATGATGCTTCTAAGGAAGTAAAAGCTCTTGCATTTGGCCCAAATTTGATAGGCAGGAGAGGAGATGGTTATTTGGTAAATGGGTATCGATTCCATACTACAAGTTGTGAGATTAAGAGGAGAACACAAAATAGTGGGGTATATGTGGTAGTAACTACTCGTGGATATTCCTCTGCTAGAGACCTAAATCCTAGGGAAGATGTAGTTGAATACTTTGGTATTTTGGAAGATGTTGTGGAATTGAATTATTATGGATCTGGCAAGGTTGTTCTATTCAAGTGTAAATGGTATGACAGTTTAGCACGTGATAGAGGGGTCAAAACTGATGAATATGGCTTCACGCTTGTAAATTCTCAAAAGTTTGGTTCGACTGATGAGCCCTTTGTAATGCCATCTCAAGTTCAACAAATCTTTTATGTTGATGATCAAAGGGATAGCAATTGGCGTGTGGTTATACGAACAAAATCGAGAGATTTATGTGAAGATGCTGAAGTAGATTCTGATAGTGACGAGTTACCCAATTCTATTGAAGAATTCATCACTCCAGTTGTAGAAGTCGATATTGAAAACATAAATTGGGTTAGGAATGATGTTGATGCTGAATTAGTTGAAAATGGACGAAAACGACTTGGAAGTAGGCGGAAGACACCATCTCAAATTGATACTTCTCGTTCCAAAAGACGAATGATTGAACATATTGTTGATGAAGACGAAGACGAAGACGAAGACGAAGACGAAGCCGAAGCCGAAGCCGAAGCCGAAGCCGAAGCCAAAGCCGAAGACGAAGACGAAGACGAAGACGAAGAGGAAGCCGAAGACGAAGATGAAGAGGGTGATAGTGAGGAAAATGAAGATGAGGAAGAATGATAAAATGATAAACTAGCAATACAATGTTGAATGTTTCTCTTTTTTGGAACTATTTTTCCTCTATTACATTATAATTCTAATTTTGATGTTCTACTTTTTTGTTAGTGAAATTCATTTCATATATATGCACTTTGAAATAAAGGGTTAATGATTGTTGAAGTATCCAACACAATGTATACATGTTCATATATTTGGCCACACTGCTTAATTTGTATAATTTATGACATTTTGTGATCTCACAACACTTGTATCCAAAATTCTCTAAATCTCATGGAAATTTTGCACAGGTACAACTGGTTGGTAGGGATGCTTTAGCTGAAACAGATAAAATTAACTTAGAAACTGCAAAGCTTTTGAGGGGGGACTATCTTGCTCATAATGCATTTACTCCGTAAGTTATTTCTACTAGCTTATCTCTCCGTAGACTAGTGTTATTTTGATGCTTGGTGTTTGTTACTATCAAGTTCGGTAGATGCGTGGGAACTGCAGATAAATTATTTTTACTAGTTATTACCTTTTATCAGTTTTCTTTCTTATAAATTTGATGTGACCTTTGTATGATCATCACATGTGCATAACATGTATGGTGGGTTTCAACTTTTGATACTTCTAAGCTAAATTATGAATGAATATATTTCAATTTCGTGCGTCAGGTGTAGTATAACTATAAATGGTATTGGTGTTTCTGATTGGGTCATGTGAAGCAAACCTCTATCATCTCTCTTGTAATGAATCATAAATCTTACACTTTAAATGGCCAAATAGTTAAATGATACACTTAATTGTTAACCAGTTTTGGGATTAAAGTGATCATGTAGATTGGAATTAGTGCATGTTCTGAAGCAATTTACATGCTGGTTTGTTGTTCTTAAAAGAATCATTTCATTACATTGTTTATTAGATTGGCTGATGGACTTTTGCAACTTTGATTTGCTGTAAGAAAATGTTATCACAAAGTCGGCTCAATGAGCTCCCGATGTTGGATGTGCACTTATTAATAGCATTTTCTTAGCCTTTTACTAATTATTTCTCTAGCGGTCCTTACAAGATAATCATAATGTATCTGCCTGTTAATGTTCTTACTTTTGGTTTTGGTTCGAGTTTGTTTTTATTTGGTTAAAGTGACTAAAAACTAGTTACTAGAAATACATTCTTGATTTACAGTCTGCGGAGTGAGGACTATAAATTATTCATATGTGTATGCACCCATTTATATAATAACTATGGAAAATGATTTGGGTGATTGTTTGAAACTGTTATTGCAGGTTAGATTGGATCCCTCTAGGCCATTGAGCAAGCACAAGCGCTGGATTGTTGCTGAGATTCTGAAGAAAGCACAAATCTATGTCCCGCCATCAGCAAAACCTACTACAGATTTAACCACCCAAACGGAAGTATCAGCTTCATCTTCCACTTAAGGTTAGTGTACATCATGTATCTTTGCTGAACTACATGCAGTTTGTAAATGTGATTTATCTTCCTAAATTATTTTTGAAATAGGCTTTACCAAATGTGATTTATCTTCCTAAAAGCATGGCTTGAAGACTCATGTTATGCCCTTTTGCAAAAGTTTTCTATTTTATTAAAATATAGAGGGTAAAACTGTTAAGAGCAATGATCATACTAATTTCATATGTTAAAACTGTTAGCCAGTCAGGGGAACCTAGTGAATATTGTATTGACAGAAATAAAATCTAAGCCCAAGAGCCACGAGGTAAATCTATCTTTATCTAAAAGAGGACAATTTTAGAGCTGAGGTTTTCAGTGATAAAAACTACGTTAAGGTCAGTTCAAATTTGTGAAACTACATTTTTATCATAATTTTATAAAAATGTGTTAAAAATTATTGAGCAATCAAAATAAAAAGATATCAGTTGTAATAATTTGGGGCTGATGAATTGATTCTATCATTATCTCAATATGATGTTCAAAGACCACCTTTATTGTAAGTAAGTAGTTGATTAGCTAGAGTTGTGACAAGATAGCATGATACAGGATAACATAAGAATCAACAAGAAAAACATGAATAAGAAAAGCATATTACTGACATCAGGTACAACAATTTGGTTTGAATCAGTATTCTCAATGAGCGGTGCATTCGAAGAAGAATTCCCATTCCCCATGCTAGCCATAAACTGCGGTTGCGTAGAAGCCATCCTTTCCACTAATCTCTCTACTCTCTGCTACAATTAGTTGACTGATCGATCAGTGAAGCTCCGTTTTATCTGTAATTGAAATTGAGAAGAGAAATACATCAACATCATATATATATATATATCATTTTAATACTATGGAAAGAAAGTAAAGGAGCCAGATCCAAATCAATGAAATTTAAAGAAATTTCGGGTAATGGGTATATGTGGACTATTTCACAACTAACAACTTGTTCATCACCCATGCCCCAATACAGTTGTAAAAAAATATATGGTATTAACTTTGCAATCTAATTCAGAGTAGTAATATATGAACTTGTGCTACTCCTTGAGATGTTTTAAGTTGGTGGGTGTCTATTGATCTCATACTTCTCTCCGGGCAGAATGGTTGACAGGTGTACATCATTTGTGTATGTAGATTTCCCAAGAACCCTTTACTGAAAAAGCACCTAATCAAATTTTCACCTTTTCAATTTAACTTTTCATGCCTTACTAAGATAATTGCATGAGGTTTGGATCACTTCTTTAGCAATTTGTGCAATACATTTTTCAGGTTGTTTTAATGGCTTCTAATAGAGCGTCCAGATCTCGTGCTAGCTGTTCTAATGACCCAGAAATTAATGAATATGAAGATAATGCTGATGAACCTTATGCAGAGGAGGAAACTATTCATGAGAGTGCTGAAGGTAACATGAGAATGCTGAAACTATTCAACACTCCACGTTCAATGCTATATCATCTATCAATACTCATGTATCTCTCTTTTAGGTTCTCGACCTAAGAGGAAGCGTGGACCAACAATGGGAGCAAACTTATGGTCAAATACCGATGCACCCAATAAAATAATTTACGATACAAATGGTCAACCTGTTGGGGGAGACGCCAATAAGTTGACAACCTTTCTAGGGTGTCTTGCTCGGAATGGAGAATTTTTTCCAATAAGTACTCCAACATGGTCCAATATGACATAGGCTAACATGACAAGAGCTTGGGATGAAATCCAGGTTATTAATCATTACACTTTATAGAAATTGACTTTAAGCACTTTAATTTGAAGGTAAATTAATATTAGCGTAAATTTTTTTGTTGCAGAAACGGTTTACCACAGATCACCCCAATGTTAAAAAAACTGATGGCTATCATGAACAATAGGTGGAAAGATTGGAAGTCTAACTTAAAGACTAAGAATTTTGTGCCTGGTGACCGTGCTGCATCTATAGCGAATACTATCAACAATGATCGAGTAAATCCTACTCAATGGGCTGCGTTGGTTGATTATTGGCTAACTGATGACGCAGAGGTTGTGTTTATTCTTATTATATATATATTATAAGTTCTTAGATATTGTTATATATTATTATTAATTTATAAATGCATGCAATGCAGAAAATAACAACAAAAAATAGCGAGAATCGGAAAAAATTATTGGTCGGTCATACTTTGGGGACTAAATCAATTCTGAAAAAGAAGCATGAATTGGTAATATTTGATATTATTTCATTATTTTTTGTCTTTAATCATGTTTCAGACTTCTATGAATATAGTATTTCCTGAATTATGAACTACTGTGTGTTTTATTTGTAGTCCAAAATAAATAACAAAGAGATGGATCGAGCCGATATGTATATAGCGTCCCACACACGAAGTGATGAGTCAATTCTACCGGGAGCATCCTCGAATGTGGTATGTATTTATCAATCCCCGAATTTGGATGGGTATCTATATATGTTAGGAATTAGCAGGTGGTGCAAATACTTGTATGGTTAGAAATAAAGGCTCATATGATATATTATACTTATATTTACATCCTTCTATTTACTCGTAGCCCCTTTGCTTTCTTAATTTTTAATCTGAATATGATAATTCATTTTTTCACAGGAAAAAATTATTGAGTTAAAGAAGATTCAGGCGGCGGCTGGCGAAAGCAGTTCTGCACTATCTACTGGACGAAATGATATCCTTGCACAGGTGCTTGGGCCGGAGCGACATGACAGACTCCGACAAGGTAGAGTTGGTGCTACGGCTACAAACACTTGGGGGCCTCGTGAAACAGATGATGTACATCGTGAGAATCAAGAATTGAAGGTTGAGTTGAAAATGGTGCGGGACAAAGGAGATGACACTGCAAGGAAATTAGATGAATTGCAAGTGATCATTGCAGAAATGCTCAAGAACAAGTCAGTTTCGAATGCTCAGTCCAACAATCAGGTGTTGTTTTTTCACTCTCACACATATAGTTAAAATTATTGCTCTCTCACTCTCTTTGTATGAATTAACTAGTTCACTTGGTAATTATTTTGTAGGATCGATCGACAGAAGACGATAATAATGATATTACTGGATCGAACAATCATATAGATGATCTGTGACATTGTACAGTGTTGTTGGAAATGTACTGTTAATTTGTGCTATTGACTATGTACTGTTTTGATATATAGTAATGCTATTTTGGATACTAATGTATGTAGGTGACATTATATACTTTAATTCGTACTTTTTAAGGATGAGTTTGTTTTGTTTTATTTTTTTAGTTGCAAATGTTGTATTCAGATTGTATCATATGGTTTGACTGTAAATATGCTACTTGATGTGTAAAAGAAATATTGCAGAATAATGACAGCTAATATTTACAAAATTAAAAAAAAAACTGGAAATGATATAGCGACGGTTGCCAGCCGTCGCTATAGCTACCAAACAATCGCGCCAAAAAGTTATACAGCAACGGTCGGGACCGTCGCTGTAGAGTCCAGTTATTCGCGCCATTAATTCCCTATACCGACGGTCGGAGACCGTCGCTATATCGCCCATACATTCGCGCCAAAAACTCTATTGCGACGGTCCTGACCGTCGCACAAAAAGGATCTGACCGTTGGTAAAAACCCACAAGCGCGTTTTTGTGTGTTATATAGCGACGGTCGGACCGTCGGTATAGAGGTGTATGACCGTCGCTATAGGATATAGCGACGAATTCTATGGCGACGGCCGCCGACCGTCGCTATAGACTATAGCGACGGTCATACACCTTATAGCGACGGTCGGCGACCGTTGCTATAGACCATTTTTCTAGTAGTGACCTATAGCGATGGTCGCCGACTGTCGCTATAGGCCAAAAGACCGTCGCTATAGGCTTTACAGACGGCTCCTATAGCGACGGTCGCCGACCGTCGTTAAAACCTTTAGCGACGGTCTTTTGGCCTATAGCGACGGTCGGCGACTGTCGCTATAGGCCGATTTTCATCCACAAGATTTGAGCACAACAACTACCAACAACAATATACTCAGCTTCAACAGTAGAAGTTGATACTAAGTTCTGCTTCTTGTTGAACCATGATACAAGTCTGTTGCCTAGAAATTGACAAGTCCCACTATTACCTTTCCTGTCAATCTTACCTCCTGCAAAGTCTGCATCTGAATATCTTATTAGATCAAAGGGAGACTCATTGGGATACCATAATCTCAAATATAGAATACCCTTGAGATATCTGAAAATTCTTTTAACCATTGTAAGATGAGATTCCTTAGGATTGGCTTGAAATCTAGCATAAATACAAGTAGAGAACATAATATTTGGCCTAATAGCAATTAAATATAGGATATATCCAATCATACCTTAGTATTGAGTAATATCAATACTCTTACCATTCTCGTCTTTATCAAGTCTAGTTGCAGAGGCCATATGTATTTTCATGGGAGTGGCTAACTCTTATGTCATACTTCTTGAGTAGATCCTTGATATATTTGGCTTGGTTGATGAAGATTCTTTCATTAGTCTACTTCGCTTGAAGTCCAAAGAAGTAGTTCAGCTCACCCATCATGCTCATTTTAAACTTGTTCTGCATTAACTTGGCAAATCTCTCACACAGCTTTTCTTGAGTAGATCCAAAAATAATATCATCTACATAAATTTATACTAATAACACTTTATCTTTGTGCTTCCTAAGGAACAGAGTTGTGTCTACCCTACCTCTAGTGAATCCATTTTCAATAAGATAATTTGTGAGAGTTTCATACCATGCTCTAGGTGCTTGCTTTAAACCGTAAATAGCCTTATCTAATTTATAGATATAATTAGAATGGGTTGAATTGTCAAAACCTGGAGGTTGTTTAACATAAACCTCTTCTTGAAGTTCACCGTTGATTGAACCTCGTGTATTATCTCGAGAATTTTTTAGTTTTTGGTGACAAGTGAATTCTGAAACTAAAAATTGTGTAACTCATATTGGTGGAACGAGGCCAAACGTATTTTTATTTATCTTCAAGAAAAAAGAGAGAAAAAGATTCCTTGTTCATCAATTGCTGGGAGTGATAAGTCATCATCAATCTTCGTCTTGAACAGCAGTCATCTTAGTACAGTCATCATCAAAATCATGCTACCTAATCAATTTTCTGGTGATTTGTGTCGACAAGGGAAAAACACATGATCTGAGAGGTACACAATTGGTTTTGAATTAATTTTGACAAATTACGACTTGAACCCTGTTTAGTTACCTCTCATATTAATGTCCCAGAAGTTTTGATCAACTGCTTATTAACCTATAACACTTATAAAACCTTTGAAGTAGCCCCCAAATATTAAATTCTTATCATGGTGGAAAACGTTTTTATTTCTAAATTGTTTCAACAAAATGACTCGCGATCTTAAAAAGATGACTAAAAGTACTTTCTCGATTCACAAAAAGATAATTAAAAGTATAATTTTTTTGTTCCTAAAAGAATGAGATAAAGTACATAAAATGTAGGGTAAATATGTCATTCAGTGAGATCCATTAGTATATATAAAAAAAATAAAAGTACTCATCACTTTATATAATCTTGCGGGGCCGTTAAGGATAAATTTAAAACTTTTTTTACTTTCTTTTTTCTACTTTTGTTTTTCTTAATACACGCGTGTGCAAATTGTACTTTGTTCATTCTTTTACAACACGAAAGAGCTCCGGTTACTCCCATACCATCGTTGTGTTATCCAATTGATGCAAGAGTTCGAAGATATCACTTTCCGACATATCCCCCGTGGACGGAATGATTTTGCCGATGCATTGGCAACTCTGGCTTCCTTAATCCACATAATCAAGAGCAGGGACGTTCCACAGATTGAGATAGCAGTACAGAATGCCCCGGCATACGAGGAACATGTTGCAGTATTATCAGACGAGGTGGTTCCGCCAAAGCAGCCTTGGTATCACGACATAAGGGAATATCTGAGGGATAGATCCATTCCCGACCAGACAAGCCGAGCTGAGAGGATGAGAATTTAAAAGATGGCAATGAAATTTTACCTGAGTGGGGATTCACTCTACAAGAGGGATGCTGGGTTGGGACTATTGCAATGCGTAGATGAGACACAGGCCCAAAGGATTATGAACGAAATACATGGTGGAGTGTGTGGGCCACACATGAGTGGACCGATGCTGGCCAAAAAGATCTTGAGAACGGGGCATTATTGGTTAACGATGAAAGCCGACTGCGATGATCATGTCAAACGGTGTTACCAATGCCAGGCGCATGGTAATGTGATCCATACGCCTCCCAATGAACTGCACTGTATGACTTCCCCGTGGCCATTTTTAATGTGGGGCATGGATGTAATCGGGCCGATAGAGCCCAAAGCAAGCAACGAACACCGATTCATTTTCGTCATGATCGATTACTTCACCAAATGGGTAGAGGCAGCTTCTTTCCCCAAAGTAACTCAGGAGGTCATCGTTGGTTTCATCAGGAATAATGTCATTTGTCGATACGGGCAACCTGAGGTTTTGGTCTCCGACAATGCCAAGAATTTGAACAACGCCCTCATGAAGGGATTGTGCGACCAGTTTAAGATCAAACACCTCAATTCTGTCATTTACCGTCCCAAGATGAATGGGGCAGTGGAGGCTGCCAATAAGAACATCAAGAAGATCATGGCGAAAATGTCTGCTAATCATCGGGGATGGCCGGATCTGCTACCCCTCACCTTGCTGGCATACCGAACGTCAATGCGTACTTCTACAGGGGCAACTCCTTACGCTTTGGTGTATGGAATGGAGGTTGTTCTGCCAGTTGAGGTTGAGATGGCGTCCCTCAGAATAGTGATCGATGCTCAGATAAGCGAGGAGGATTGGATGCAAAGTCGATACGACCAATTGGCCCTAATTGATGAAAGGAGGGTGGCTGCTGTTTTGCACGGTCGGCTATATCAGCAAAGAATCTCTCGATCATACGACAAAAAGATGAGATCTCGGAAGTTCGAGGAGAATGACCTGGTGCTAAAGAGAGTCATGCCTTGCCAAGACGAAGCCAAAGGAAAGTTTGCCCCAAACTGGGAAGGACCATTTGTGATTAAGAAAGTGCTATCCGGAGGAGCCCTCATCTTGCAAAAAATGGATGGTGAGATATTTCCACAGCCCCTCAATTCCGACTCGGTGAAGCGGTTCTATGCTTGAATCATCAGTTCTCCTTTTTCTTTGAGAACGAACTACGTAGGACCTGATCTCCCAACTTGTGGGGGTACGTAGGCAGCCATCATGGCACGGTCCGATCCCTTTTAAAAATAATCCTTTCCCTAAACAAAACCAATTCCCAACAGCCAGATAAACCTTCCTACACCCTCAAAGCCTTCCCGAAGCCAGCCGACCAATAAGCTTCATCTCAAGATAACATAACCCTGATCCCACCAAAACAGTTAGCCAAAATCCGAGACTCAATCCGATGAAATCAACAGGGGTGCGGCAATATCTGTCAGATCTCCATCAAGACTTGAGAAGAGAAAGAAGGCGAAATGTCAAAATCATAGCCAGCGGGATAAAATGAGGATCCAATGAAAGGCAACGATACGATAAAAGGGAAAATGACTAAATTCAAATGCATGTCTATATATATAAGTCATTTTGTTACAAGATTTCTTCTTCAATAACCGATGAAATTAACATAGTCTATGCAGGAAATAAAACAATCTACAAATCTGCAACTAACTGAAGCATGATGGATAAACTGGCGGATAGATCCGAAGCATCAGCATCCCCTGCAATATGTTGTCCCATCATGTCGATGCGGTCCAACAAAGCAATGGCTCGGCTGACAGTCCCAGAATGAACATCTATAACTGTCCTGGCCTAAAATACAATGGCGTCTCTGTCAGCAATGGCAGCACCTCTGGCCAGAATAGCGGCATCTCTCTCAGCAATGGCAGCATCCCTCTCAGATTCAATAGTAATCAAGGCCAGGCGGAGTCGAATATCCTCAGTAACCCGACTAGGGGCAAAATCGGCTGAGATGGAATGATCTGTGGTATCATCGGGGAAAATCAATCCAGAGTCGTCAAAAGCCCCAGTCTGACTCAAACCAGCCGAATCCGAGTCTCCACGCAACCACTGCACGTAAGCAAATGTCTGGATGTGGCAGCTCTCACTATATTCGGCAAAAATCCTGCAAGACCAAAGATCGTATACCCGCAGTAGATCTCTCTCTGTCTGGGATGATATAAGGAATCGATATGCGGCTGCGCCCGTGAAGGAATGAAAATCCTGTGTCTGATCAAATTGCCCCATAACCGCCAGGGGATGATAAGTCGTCACGCCCCTCAGGCCAGCAATAGGGATGAAATCCAGGGTGGGCACGTGAGTCAAAAAGCTCATAAAGGAGCAATAACCCGAGTAGATCAGGAGATGGAAAGGATCCTCAATAACCGACAAAAATGCTATCCAGGAGGCCGCATCAGTACAGCTCATGGGACGAAATGAAAACTGCGTGGATATGTCATGACTGAAACAAAACCCTTGGCTACAGAAATGGCCGATGGGACTGAGATGACTCATGAACCACACATATAATAAAGTCGAGCTCCCTCTGAATACCCTGCCTCAGAAAGATTGACAATATGAGGCTGACATGTAAGTATCCGCTAATATCATGGGAAGGATGGTGTGATCCTCTTGAAGGGATCTCACGGCCGCGACAACTCGCGTGTCCAACAGATCAGGTCCGGCAGGCAGATACAAAATCGAGATGACACAGGCCATCAAAACGTCTACTCTCAAGGTGCCCCAGCGCTCCTCAGATATGGAAAAGTCACCAGAGAAATGGCAAAAATTGTCAGGTGAGTCGAATCGGTCAATCAAAAAATGTAGAGGAACCAGATGGTCTGATGTGACCACCGATAGCAGAGCTGTCCTCCGCAACCCAGTGAAAGTCAAGAACTGACGGCGCATGGGACCAACTGTGACCCTGGCGCAAGGACCGTCCAAGGGCAAACCGGTAAAACGAGCATACTCCTCGAGGGTGGGGGTCAGCTCCATTGTCCCTAACCTGAACACCTGACGGGCGGGGGCCCAGTAGCTCAGAATACCCTCCACAAAGCCAACGAGCACCTGAAAGGATAATAGGGACCAAGAATGTCCCAAAAGACCATCTGCGACAGCCCTGTCAGCCGGCGATAAACTGTCCAACTAGCGGAGGAGACTGCCGACCAATCCTGTGGAAGGAATGGGATCCAACCGTACCATGACATCTGAGGGCGACATCTGTAACAAGTAGTATCAAAAAGACTGTACAGGGGTCATTTCTCTATCCATGAATGAAAAAAAAAAGCATGCATCATACAGTTAATAATAAAGCAAATGAATTTCATAGAGATAAAAGAAAAAAAAACTGTGCATAAATAAAACAAATGAGTTCAGTACATAGTGCATGTGATAATGATAGAAAAGGAAAAAAATAAATCTAAACAGGTGCAGGTACAAAAGCCCTATCCTATCATGATCTAAACAAAGTCAATGTCATCTATGAAAGCGGGATCCTCGAACTGATCCCCTGGGGTCGTCGAAGTCGGAGGACCAAAATTCATGTCAGGAATGTATGGCTGCGCTGTGGCATCAGATGAGCTCGGACCTGCATCATAACCCGCACTATCAGGATCGTAGGCGTAAGCATCCTCTGGAGTCCGGCCTAACACCCGAAGATATAAGGACAGATGATCCACCTGACGGGTCAGAGTGGCGATCTGCTCAGCATGGGTGAGACTCCGAACGCAAGCTGCCCAGTCAGTCATCATCACCGAACCAGGGACCATATCCCCGAGGAAGAATGTGGCGCGGGTCTGAGGACCGATACTACGGGGCACCCACCAGGTACGGAAAGCCTCACTCGTACTGGGACCCGTAGAAAGCATCCGGCCGTCCTCCCCTACGAGCATGATCTCCGAAGGCTGAGAATCCAGCGGCCAGGATGTAGTGAAAGGAAGGGAGTGCGGGATGCAGATCTCTCTAGTGACGCATCTGAATGCGCGCTCTCCCAGATACATCACCCAGCCCCGACACTCTGCAAAGTGAGGCGGCGGGTGGAAAGTGCGAACTCCGGGCCGGTAGGATACCCATCTGTGAACCCCACATCCAGATGCTCAGAAAGATAAGGCCTCCAGACGACCTCTGCAGCAGTGATCAGCTCCAGCTGAATGCGGCAATGGGAAAAGCTGCCGGACCTCCTCCAGAGTGCTGTGATGCCACCGCCGACCCCGGGGATAAGTGTCCAGGCCAAGAGTAGTGACGGGCCTCAGGCATGGAAGACGCTCGTAGGCCCAGAACTGCGAACAGAAACAGCGAAAAGCATGAGTAACCGACGAATGCAGAAAAGAGAAATAAATGAAGGAAAGTCCAGTAAGAAGAGAGGAAGAGAAAGGCTCACCAACAGAAAGTGGTAGAATCCGAGCCAGGCATCTGTCTGTCCCTCCGAGCGTAGACGAAGACCGTGGAGGAAATAAGCAAATGTGAAGGACCCCCAGTCATAATCGCCGATCCGGTCTACGTCTCTGACAACTCCGACGACGCTGAAGTGAATGGTGGAGGAGTTGTTCCCTAGGAAACAACCCCTCATGATGGTCAGGAACAGGCGCCGGAGCAGAATATCCCGTGTAGCCCGATCCGCGGGGAATGGCGTCGCATATATGCCTCCCACAGCGTCAACGGCCAAAGCTCCAGAACGAATGCTGCAGGCCTTAAAGACCCGATCGTCGGCAGCGAAACCCAGCAAAGCTCGAACCTCCGCTGGAGTGATATCAAGATCCAGAGGAACACGGGTCCCGGTGAACTCGATACCCGTGATGTACCTCCAGTCCCAGGGAGTCAGCACGACCTCACAGTCCAAAAGGTGAAGGGACTGGGTCTGGTAAAACCATCTCTCGGACAGAGCCCGCATATAACCCCAGGGGCACTGGCGGGGAATGATGGTGAAGAAATGACGAAAGCCCCAGGAATCCACCACCGTCCGGTAATCACTGTGCAAAGCGGTGTAGAGGGAGTAGATGTTGAACCAGTTACCCCTCGGCTGAGTAAACTCGGGCACCTGTGGCAAACACCAATGGGTCAGTCCAGATAGAACGGAAATTGAGAAATTGAGAATGAAATCAGAGTAGAATTGAATATACCTCATTAGCCACGAGAGATGCTGAGGGGTGACGACTGAGATCCCGACCCAATAGATCGGGTATCTGCACAGAGGCGCCAGACAGGGCGCGATGAGGAGATGGAGTTGGTGTGCTGGACGATGGCCCCTCTACCGCGACATCCGGAAGAGCAGCCTCCTCAACATCAGGGTGAGCGGGCCTAATGACAGCCTCCGCCAGTCGGCGAGCCTGGTGGGTCCGGGGCAAAGCAGGAACGGGTGTAACCCTACGGCGGCGAACGCCCGAGGTCCGAGATGCGGCGGAGCTACTAGGAGTGTCAGGATCCATGGCTGGAATAGAACAATCGAAAAGGAAGGTAAGTTCTCTTTTGAATTATGTCGATTTCCTACATTCATCGTAGAACTAATGCAACATGATGCCTGTTTATTATATGTGCATGAAAAAAAAAATCAGCAGGGTTCCATCTGTAAAATGGACATCCCATGCATAGCCTAGCATGTTTTCAGTATATCCAAGCCACAACAGATCAAAATTGCATCCAGATGTGTAATTGAAACATGTAAAAGGACCATAATGCATGATTTTCTTTCAAAAAAGGGAAAACAAGTATGTGGGACCGCATCATGAGCATAAAATAGGACTCATACAGTTAATACATAGCATGCATATACAATGATACATAGCATAGCATTGTGAAGCATACATTTCTATCTCTAAGCATGCAAATAGCCAAATGTATAGCAAAACATTGACGAAATTGAGAAAACAAACGGTCAAAGTGTTACCTGTAGTGTGTAGATCGATCCTACCGGAGCGGTTTTTGCGAAAAGATTGGAAAGCTCGGCAAAAGGGCGTGCAAAGGTCTGAAAATCGCGTGGGGTACGAATGAAAGTGATAGATCTGCGAAGCGGCTGGCCGCCTAAATGGCCGATCATGGCCGCAGATCAATCTGCGGCTGGCCCCAGTGGCTCCCCCCTTGATCCATTGCAAGCTTAATCGATTCAAAAGCCCATGTGACTCATAATGTGATAATAAAATGCGAGATTTTGATGAATCAGGTGTCAAACACGGCTTCTCAATTCGACCGAGTGACCGGATACGAGACCCGGCATTCACAAGACGATCGACCGGCGACGATACCCGACGATCACGAGATGGGTGACCGGCGACGATACCCAGCCTCAACAAGACAACCAACCGGCGATGATACCCGGGGGTTACAAGATGGGTGACCGGCGACGAAACCCGGCCCCGACGAGACGATCGACCGGCGACGATACCCGGCGATCATGAGATGGGTGACCGGCGACCAAACCCGGCCCCAACAAGACAATCGACCGGTGACGATAACCGGCGATTACGAGATGGGTGACCGGCGACGAAACCCGGCCCCGACAAGACAATCGACCGGCGACGATAACCGGCGATTACCAGATGGGTGACCGGCGACGAAACCCGGCCTCGACGAGACGATCGACTGGCGACGATAACCGGCGATTACGAGATGGGTGACCGGCGACGAAACCCGACCCCGACGAAACGATCGACCGACGACGATAACCGGCGATTACGAGATGGGTGACCGGCGACGAAACCCGGCCCCGACGAGACGATCGACCGGCGGTGATAACCGGCGATTACTAGATGGGTGACCGGCGACGAAACCCGGCCCCGACGAGACGATCGACCGGCGACGATAACCGGCGATTACAAGATGGGTGACCGGCGACGAAACCCGGCCCCGACGAGACGATCAACCGGCTACGATAACCGGCGATTACAAGATGGGTGACCGACGACGAAACCCGGCCCCGACGAGACGATCATCCGCATTGACACCTTTTTGCGAATATCTTGAATGCCTTATATCTTACATTGCATCGTAAGTTATATGTGTTGCATCGTGTATGTATTGTCATTCTTGTGCACTGTCATTCATGCATCGGGTGTCTATTCTTTATCTTGTTCATTTCATTTAACATTGCATAAACATGATAAAGAGGGGCAGCTGTAGACACCCAAATTTTGCGTTCCCTATACTAACCGTGATAGGAGGGCAAAATCGTCAATTGAACCGGCTCATGGGAGCGAAGGAATGGGCACAAGTGCGAACGTTTAACATCACCGCGATGATTGGCGACCAAAGCTGAAGTGACAATAAGGCCCTCCGAAACGAGCATTCCCGAATGAGGTGGCACGTCTCCCAAAAATTCCCGGACTGCCAAATACAGGCCTGTCAGCGAAAACCGACGTTACGACACGAAAGTCGAGGCGTGACACGAAAATCAAGAAAGTCAAACCGTCCAGCCGCGGATTGATCTGCGGCCAATAAGTGCGCCTTTTGAAAACACGGAACTCGAAACACGAAACTCAAAACCAGGTGAGTGGAAGGCAGGTGGCCAGCCTATTTCAGCTCATTTCCGCTTCAGCATACAGGAAGTTGATCAGATTGAAAGAAGAGGAGAATTCAGCAGCAAAGCACGGAAATAGAAGGGAAAATAGCCAATTTTGCAACCAAATAGGAAGAAAAAGAGAGAAAAAGGAGAGGATTTATACTCTTTTGATCTTGATTTTATCAAATATACTTCTTATCCTATTCAAATACACAAGTTTACATCCATTTGAGATCATTTGCAAGGTGAAAATTCCCTTTGTTATAGCAATTTATATCATATTATTTGGTTAAATTAAATGTAATTTTTATGAATATTGTTGAACCATCATGGATTATGGATTATTAGTGAGGGTTCCATCGGAACAAAATTCTTCCTAATAACCCGAGGATATCCAATTGGTGAAATTTCTAGCTTGTTTATGGTGAGGTATTAGGCGTAAATTATTTAGATTATCATTTTCGGATATCATGGTGTATTAGATAAATCCAGGTTGGTTAGTTTTGTAGTATTCATTTTGTGGGCATGTAGCAATCTCGGGTGTGAGCCTAGGAACGCGACCCCGTGGTCCAAATCCGATGATGGACGTTTTGATGTATGTAATAGATTAAAGGTGCTCGTTTTTGTAACATGTAATCGTCGGGCCTTAAAACGACGCTAAGGCGAGAATCGGGTTTAAGGCCCCGTAGTAGTGAAATATGTGATTGTTGGCGTTCGGGGATATTTTGATGGCTTACATGCCCGTGAATAGCCCCCTACGCGTTTTGATGTTTAATTTGATTTGTAACACCAAACAAAAGATTTCAAAGCCAAAACAATAAAGATTTTTCTAAAAATCAATCAAAGAAAGTTATTAGTCTCACGAGGATAAGAAATTGGGGGTGCTAATGAATGTCGATTTCTATTTGACGAGAAGGCTAAAGAAAGAAATCGTTTTTCAAACATCAAAAAAAAGAATGATTTTATAAGAATAAGTAACGTTTTGTTAAATCTTTGTGCATAGGTTTAAAGAGATTCTAGAGGTTTCCCGTTATTTGAATTATGAAAGCAACGTATAGATCTCGATTCCTATTTTGACAAAGGTTTAGAAAAATTCTTGTTTTGCCAAAATGACCCCTAACGTAATATCACAGTTTTGACAATTAAAATCAAACATTTTTCATAAAGCTTTCTCGTACAAACCGATGGACATTCTGAAGCGTTCCCAAAAGAAAAACACGACTTTTCCCAAAACCCAAATGGTTTCTTCATGCAAACTCATCACCACATTCACCAAGGCACACCCACACGCACACGCACACATACACATTTCATGAATTAAAGGATAGGAAAGTATCAAGATTGCGATAACCGTGTTTCACGGAAGTCGGGGGGTGCCTAACACCTTCCCCTCGCTTAAGCAAGCCCCCGAACTCTATGAATCTCGGTTCGCAGACCAATTAATTCGGAGTCACATATGAGCCAGCGATTTATAAAAGACGAAAAAATTCGGATGAGTTGGTACATCCATTTCAAATATACCAACTGGCGACTCTGGTTAATTGGCTCATCATAAAAAACGATCTTTCAAAAAACCCGTCGACATTAATACCGACCTTTTCCAAAAAATCATATAATAAAAAGGCTAAAATTGGAAAGGACAAAAAAACCAGCGTCGACAAATACGATATGGTGACTTACACCAGAAACTGGAACTATTATTTAAGCAGATAAATTCTCTGGAATTTGGAAAACCCTTAAAAGATTCAATCTATATCCTATAAGGCAGAAAAGCTTTAATGGAGACATATTTTTCTCTGACTATGTTTTCTTTGGGAGGCACTGTACATCCACCCAATATGTTATGGGCTGATTTTTTGTTTTCGTTTTTACCATTCACATTTTTCTCTCTTGTTCTTATAAGAAGCCAAAATAGCTAATACTTCTTTATTTCGAAAGTTTTCATATAATGTGTAATGAAGGATATCTAGTTATATTAGCTATACAGTGAAATAGATGTTGAATGAGCCCCCTCCCCTCTTTAATTCCATACGTTGTTTGGGCTTTTTCCCTCCTATATGTCCATATAAGTTTGTACATTGCCATTAAAGATAAGTAAAAGTGTTTGTTTTCATCCCTTGGCTGAGATGCTTGAGCTAATCCGGTAACACTTGTTAAAGCGCTGAAGTTGAAGGCTAGTAATACTCAGTGATTGCTCCTACTAGTTTCCTGTTGATTGCTTCTCTGAGATTTGTCCAACAAATATTAATTTGTATGTTTTGAACTAAAATAATTTGAGAATGAAGTGTAAAGATTACTAGCTTGATCAGTATCTTCAACTAGACAATTCCGATGCTCTTGTAATTTTGTGTATATTATGTATATTTGCAGACATTCATTTTCAAACCTTATTACCTGAAACGAGAAAAGCAGAAGGCATTGGAGAATATGGAAAAAACTCAAGCCGAGGTATATAATGTCTATATGAATGGCCCTTGTTTTATGCATGTCTAATTTATTAATCTTATCATTCTTATTTTATGTTTGTAGCGATTAATAATGCATCTGAGTTATCAAAATACTAGTACTAATAATAATAATGCATCTTTACAAACTAACGAAATTTTAGCAATACATCATATAAGCTGAAGTATTTACACTAATGTTTTAGAAACCCAATATTTACATTTTCAATGAATATTCAAGCCATTTACTTATGATTGTTTTTTCTTAATTTGATTCATTGTCTTAGCAAATTGGTCATTGAAAATTGTTATCAGATCATACTCCAAAGTAGTTTTAGTCAACCAGCTATTAAGAATTTATTTGTATGGAGCTCTTAGAAACCAATACATAACTCAAACTCTGTGGAGGCATAAGATCACGAAAAATAAAAATAACAATCCATCAAAATACTAATATAGGACATGCCAAATTTACAACATTTAGATTATGACATTTTGTTTTATTAGTTAAAGAAAATACATGCAGCTCGATTATTGGATTCTTAAGTTAAAGAAATGGGCGTTCTCATATCCCGTCGCTCGTTGCTTTGAGGAGTACAGTGATTGTTTCAATTCCATTGTTGCTACGTTTTGATGCTTTGAAATTTTCTGTGCTAAATGTTCGTCTTAATGTGTAAAAGTAGTATAATTCTCCCTAATAGTAGGGCTTGCTTGTTTGGCTTCAATAACCGAAATTACTCTGGCTTGAAACCTTTCCCTTTCAATGTCCAGGAACCAACACTTGTGATAGATTTGAGCTTCGCGTCCACAAACGTGTGATTGACCTCTTCAGCTTTCCTGATGTTGTTGAGCAAATTACTTCCATTACCATTGAACTTGGTGTTGAGGTCGAGGTTACCATTGCTGATTCCTAAATATGCCTTGTCTTTCTTTGATTAGGTAGTGTGAACCTTGTATTTGGATTAAGCTTCATGTAGTAAGAGTTTTATTATTACAATTTTGATGTTGAAAAGTTATTTGAATTCAAGAAAGGGATTGCTTTGTTGTTATTTTCATTATCAAGATTGTTGAATACAATTTTATATTTATGACAGCATCTTCTTTCATTTAGATTTCGAAATTAAATTGTGAAAATATTTGTAATTTGTTAATAAATGTATTGAGACGGATTTTGAGACGGTTTTTTTCTGTCTCAAAGAATGTGCGCTATTGGCGCCAAAGTTGACACGATTTTGAGACGGCTGTTGTCCGTCTCAAAATATGCGCGCTGGAAAGATATTGGCGCCAAAGTTGAAACAGAATTGAGATGGATGGTGCTCGTCTCAAAACATGCGTAGGAAAATTAGTTGTTGCCATTTTTGAGACAGATTTGAGACGGCCTTTTCTGTCTCAAATTACGTGCGCTAAAATAGGGCACCAATTTTGCCCGCCAAAATTGAAACCGACAAAATCGGTTTCAAAATTCAGCTCTCCATGGGTCAGTTTTGAGACGGATCTGAGACGGATTGTTTCCGTATCTAATATTCTGAGACGGATTTGAGACAGACATTTTCCGTATCTAAGGTTTTGTTTTGAGACGGATTTTGAGACGAACGGAATTAGCGACGCGAGCAACTGACACGGACAGAATCCGTCTCAAAATCCGTCTCAAAATCGATTTTGAGACGGATTCTGCTGTATTTGAGACGGATTTTGTCCGTCTCAATTGCCCAGATTTTTGGTAGTGGACTTTAGGTGGTATAAAGATGTTTTTACCTCTCGAGTCATGATGCGAACTGATAGTAATAAACCATTTTGGAAAGAAAAGTTTGTTAATGGTTTGCCTAATTTGTTTGCTCACAAAGTTAGAGAAGAACTTAGTAAAGATTTAGGTTTTATTGACTATGATAATTTAACCTATGGTGACATAATAAGTCATATTCAAAAAATAGGCCTTAAAATGTGTATCGATTTTAAGATCAGTAAACAAGCTAATAAAGATAAACAAAAGGCTAAATATGAGTTAGGGACATTTTGTGAACAATATGGTTTACCCCCTGTTGCTCCTTTTAGACGAAAGCATAGGCATAAACATGTTGATACTCACAACAGTCATAAAAAACGTCGAAATCATCATACTCATAGTTAGAATAAAGATAGTAAAGATAATTACTATAATAAACCAAGATCTTCGAATAAAAAACATTCACATAAAAGAGAAAATTATGACAAAAGTAAAGTTACTTGCCACAATTGTGGGCAGAAAGGTCATTACAAAGATGAATGTAAAATAAAAAAAAAGCTTAGTCAGTTAAAAATATCCGAAGAAGATTCAGAACAACTTTTAGAATTACTAAGAATTGAGAATAACTTCAACATTGAAGATTATCCTGATATTTCTTATGATTCTACTAGTGGCACTAATAATGAAACTGATAAAGATGAATCTGATGAAGTTACCTTATGCACCAATGATCGTACTAATAGTTGTTGTGTCAAAAGATTAAATGTATTAACTAAAGATGATGAAGAACAATCTTTGTTGATAGATTTAATCAGTAAAATATCAGTGTCGACGCCGGGTTTTCTCGTCTCTTAGTCTTTTTCCTATTTTAGCCTTTTGATTTAATGATTCTTTGGAAAAGATCGGCATTAATGTCGACGGGGTTTTGAAAGATCGTTTTTTATGATGAGCCAATTAACCAGAGTCGCCAGTTGGTATATTTGAAATGGATGTACCAACTCATCCGAGTTTTCGTTTTTTTATAAATCGCTGGCTCATATGTGACTCCGAATAAATTGGTCTGCGAATCGAGATTCATAGAGTTCGGGGGCTTGATTAAGTGAGGGGAAGGTGTTAGGCACCCCTCGACTTCCGTGAAACACGGTTACCGCAATCTTGATGCTTTCCTATCCTTTAATTCATGAAACGTGTGCGTGTGCGCGCGTGTGTGTGTGTGTGCCTACGTGAATGTTGTGGTGAATTTGTGGGAAAGAATCATTTGGATTTTTTTAGGAAAAATCGTGCTTTGATTTGAGAATGCTTCGGAATGTCCTTCGATTTATACGAGAAAGCTTGATTCTTTATAAGAAAGGTTTGATTTTAATTTGTCAAAACTATGAGATTTTCATTAGGTGTCGTTTTGGTGAAACAAGAGTTTTAAACCTTCGTCAAAATAGGAATCGAGATCTATACGTTGCTTTCGTAACTCAAACGATGGGCAACTTCTAGAGTCTCTTTAACCCTATGCACAACGGTTTAATAAAACGCCAATTATTTGACAAAATCATTCCTTATGATATTTGAAAACGATTTTCTTTAGCTTTCTCGTTTGAAATAGAAATCGACATTCATTAGCATTCCCAAATTTTAACCTCGTGATTCTAATATCCTACTTTGATTGATTTTATGAAAATCTTATCATTTAGCTTTGAAATCAATTTCGTGTCATAAATCAAATCAAGCATAAACACGCGTCGGGGCTATTCATGGGCATGTAAGCCATCAAAATATCCCCGAACGCCAACAATCACAAATTTCACTATTCCGGGACCTTAAACACGATTCTCGCCTTAGCGTCGTTTTAAGGCCCAACGATTACATATTTACAATGAAAACTACGTCATCTCTACTTCTTACATCAAGATATGTCCATCATCGGATGGGGACCCCGGGGTCGCTTTCCTAGGCTCACAACCAAGTATCCACACGCAAACAATCGGATATTACAAGAAAATAAACCAACCCGGATAATCTAACAATACCAAGACGTCTTAAAATAACGATTTAAAGGAATTGATACCATATATAACACCTTAAAACAAACAAAGAAATTAATGAACGAATATCATCGGGTTATTAGGAAGAGTTTCATTCCGATGGAAACTTCACTCATAATCCCTAATTCATTGTTCAATCAATAAATTACATGAAAAATTGCATCTAATTTGATCAAATGATATGATAGAAATTGATATCACAAAAGAGATTTCACCTTGCAATTGATATCCAAATGGATGTGAACTTGATGTATTTGAATAGAAGGAAAGAAACTATTTGATACAATCAAATCAAAAGAAAATTATTCCTCTCTTTTTTCTCTCTTTTCTTCCAATTTGATTGCAAAATTTATGCTATTTCTTCCTCAATTTCCGAGTTTTGCTGCTGTTTTCCGCTGGAATTCTTCCTCTTTCAAATTTTTGCTGAACCTCCTGTATGCTGCCTGAAGCTGGCTTAAATAGGCTGGCCAGAGCCAGCCGCAGATCTATCTGCGGCTGGCCGCAGATGGATCTGCGGCTGGCCAGCTGGCACGCCTCCCATCGCACTCAGCTGGTAGTGCTGATTTCCCGGTTTTCGTGCTGGCGCACCCACTTGGCCGCAGATCTATCCGCGGCTGGCGGGCTTGACTTTCTCGATTTTCGTGCCACGCCTCGATTTTCGTACCGCAACGTCGGTTTTTGCTGACAGGCTCGTATTCCGCAGTCCGGGAACTTCCGGGAGACGTGCCACCTCATTCGGAAATGCCTGCCTCGGACGATCATGCTGTCACGTCGACTTGGGCTGCCCAAATCATTGCGGCGGTGCCGGGCGCTCGCCCTTGTGCCCGCTCCTTTGCTTCCGCAAGCCGGTTCAATTGTCGATTTCGCCCTCCTGTCACGGTTAGTAGAAGGAAACGCAAAATTTGGGTGTCTACAGCTGCCCCTCTTTATCATGTTTATGAAATGATAAATGAAATGAACAGGATAAAGAAAAGACACTCGATGCATGAATGACAGTGTGTAAGAATGACAGTACATACATGATGTCTCACACATATAGCTTATGATGCAACATAAGATGCAATGCATGCAAGACATTCGTAAGAGTGTCAATGTATCAACCCCTTGACCGTGTTCGTTAGTCTTTGGGTTCACTCCTTCAATCTATCGTCTCGTTCGGGGCCGGGTATCGTCGCCGGTCACCCATCGCGTAACCCCCCGGTTATCGTCGCCGGTCGGTCCTCTGTCGGAGCCGGTTATCGTCGCCGGACATCCATCTCGTGATCGCCGGTTATCGTCGCCGGTCGATCGTCATGTCGGGGCCAGGTATCGTCGCCGGTCACCCATCTCGTAACCCCCGGTTATCGTCGCCGGTCGGTTATCTGGTCGGAGCCGGTTATCGTCGCCGGACATCCATTTCGTGATCGCCGGTTATCGTCGCCGGTCGATCGTCTCGTCGGGGCCGGGTATCGTCGCCGGTCACCCATCTCGTAACCTCCGGTTATCGTCGCCGGTCGGTTATCTGTCGGAGCCGGTTATCGTCGCCGGACATCCATCTCGTGATCGCCGGTTATCGTCGCCGGTCGATCGTCTCGTCGGGGCCGGGTATCGTCGCCGGTCACCCATCTCGTAACCTCCGGTTATCGTCGCCGGTTGGTTATCTGTCGGAGCCGGTTATCGTCGCCGGACATCCATCTCGTGATCGCCGGTTATCGTCGCCGGTCGATCGTCTCGTCGGGGCCGGGTATCGTCGCCGGTCACCCATCTCGTAACCTCCGGTTATCGTCGCCGGTCGGTTATCTGTCGGAGCCGGTTATCGTCGCCGGACATCCATCTCGTGATCGCCGGTTATCGTCGCCGGTCGATCGTCTCGTCGGGGCCGGGTATCGTCGCCGGTCACCCATCTCGTGATCGCCGGTTATCGTCGCCGGTCGATCGTCTCGTCGGGGCCGGGTATCGTCGCCGGTCACCCATCTCGTAACCTTTTCACTTCAACACGTCAAATGGCTGCAAGGGAGCAAGGTGGGACCCACCAGGGCCAGCCGCAGATGGGCCTTAAATCCAACGCGGCTCCTCCAGATCTGTCACTTTCAACTTGTGATCCAAAGAGATTCTCTCGATTTTTCTTGTTCGCAAGGGCTTTTTGTCGATTTTTTTCAACTTTCCTGCAAAAACTGTTCCGGTAGGATTGATCTACACGCTACAGGTAACACTTTGACCGGTCACTTTTCAATTTCGTCAATGTTTTGCTATACATTTGACTATTTACATGTTTAAAGATAAAATGTATGCTCTACAATGCTATGTAATGTACCATCATATATACATGCTATGTATCAACTATGTGAGTCCTATTTTATGTTCATGAGGCGGTCCCACATATTGTTATTCCTTTTCTGCAATAAAATCATGCATTACATGCTGTAATTACATATATGAATGCAATTTAGATCTGTTTGAGATTTTGATTGATGGAAAACACGTTTGGCTTATGCCTGGGATGTTCAATTTACAAACGGAACTCTGCCGTTTTTTTTTTTTTTTTTTTTTTTTTTTTTTTTTTTTTTTTAACATGCATCATGTTGTATTACTCATATGATGAGGCTAGAAATTTAGAATGCTCATTACATAAATTTTAAAAGGAAACTTACCTTCTTTCTCGCCCGTTCTATTCCAGCTATGGATCGTGATGCGCCCAGCAGCTCCTCCGCCTCTCGGACTTCGGGTGTTCGCCGTCGTAGGGCTGCACCCACTCCTGTTCCTCCTCGGACCCGTCAGGCTCGTCGTTTGACGGAGGCTGTTATTCGTCCTGGTCATCCGGACGTTGAGGAGACTGTCCCTCCGGAGGTCGCGGCAGAGGGGCCATCCTCCAGCACACCGGCTCCATCTACTCATCAGGCTCCTTCTGGCGCCTCCGTGCAGATACCCGATCTTTTGGGTCGGGATCTCAGTCGTCACCCCTCAGCATCTCTCGTGGCTAACGAGGTATATTTCAGCTCTATTCTGATTTCACTCTCAATTTCTCCATTCTCCTTTTATACGGATTGACCCCTTGGTGATTGCCCCAGGTACCCGAGTTTACCCAGCCGAGGGGTAACTGGTTCAACATCTACTCCCTTTACGCGGCCCTGCACAGTGATTATCGGGCGATGGTGGACTCTTGGGGCTTCCGACATTTCTTCACTATCATCCCCCGCCAGTGCCCCTGGGGTTACATGAGGGCTTTATCCGAGCGATGGTTCCACCAGACGCAGTCTCTTCATCTCCTCGACTGCGAGGTCGTGTTGACCCCATGGGACTGGAGGTACATTACTGGCATTGAGTTCACCGGGTCCCGCGTCCCCTTGGATCTTGATATCACTCCTGTGGAGGTTCGAGCTTTGCTGGGCTTCGCTGCTGAGGACCGGGTCTTTAAGGCCCGCAGTATCCGATCTGGTGCCTTGGCTGTTGATGCAGTCGGGGGTCTCTATGCGATGCCCATTCCAGCGGATCAGGGTACCCGCGACATTCTACTCACTCCGCCGCTTTATTCCTGACGATCATGAGGTGTTTTTTCCTAGGGAACAACTCCTCAACCATTCATTTCAGCGTCGTGGGAGCGGTTAGAGACGTGGATCGCATCAATGACTATGACTGGGGGTCATTCACCTTTGCCTATTTCCTCCACGGCATGCGCCTACGCTCGGAGGGACAGACTGATGCCTGGCTCGGCTTCTACCACTTTCTGTTGGTGAGTCCCCTCCTCCTCTCTCTTACTGTATTTCTTTTCCTTTCATCTCTTTTCTGTATTTGATAGTGACTCATGCCTTGCCTTGTTTCTATTCACAGTTCTGGGCTTACGAGCGGCTGCCATGTCTGAGGCCTCTCACTACTCTGGGCCCGGATACCTATCCTCGGGGTCGGCGATGGCATCATAGTACTCTGGAGGAGGTCCCCGTGTCGGGCAGCTTTGCACATTGTCGTATTCAGCTGGAGTTGATCACGGCTGCCGACGTCGTCTGGATTCCCTACCTCTCCGAGCATTTGACTGTGGGGTTTGCTGACGGGCATCCTTCCGGCCCGGAGTTCGAGCTTTCTACTACCCGTCGCCTCACTTTGCAGAGTGTTGGAGGCTGGGTGATGTATCTGGAGAGAGCGCGCATTCAGATGCGTCACTGGAGAGATCCGCATCCCGCACTCCCTTTCTTTCACTACTTTCTGGCCGCTGGATTCTCAGCCCTCGGAGATCATGCTCGCCGGGGAGGATGGTCGGATTCTTTCCACGGGTCCCACTACGAGTGATGCATTCCGTACATGGTGGGTGCCCCGCACCATCGGTCCTCAGACTCGGGCCACTTTCTTTCTTGGAGATATGGTTCCAGGCTCGGTGACGATGACCGATTGGGCTGCCTGTGTTTCGGACCCCTACCCATGCTGAGCAGATCGCCTCATTGACCCGTCAGGTAGATCAGTTGTCGCTGTTTATTCGGGGGTTGGGCCGGGCCCCGGAGGAGGCTTACACCTACGATCCTGACGGTGCAGGTTATGATGCAGGCCCGAGTTCATCTGATGCCACAGCGCATCCCTACATCCCTGATATGAACTTTGGTCCTCCGAGCTCGACGACTCCAGGGGATCAGTTCGAGGATCCTGCTTTCATAGATGATACTGATTTTATTTAGACCAGGATAGGATAGGGCCTTTTGTATCGGCACCTGCTTAGATTTCTTTTTCATTTATGCACTATGTACTGAACTCATTTATTTATTTATGCACAGTTTTCTTTTTCATTTTATGGAATTCACCTGTTTTATTATTAACTGTATGATGCATGCTCTTTTATTTATGGATAGAGAATGACCCCTGTACAGTCCTTTTGATACTATTTTCTCACAGATGTCGTCCTCGGATGCCGTGGTTCGTTTGGATTCCATTCTTCCCACAGGGTTGGTTGGCAGCCTCTTCCGCTGGTTGGACAGTCTACTGCCAGCAGATAGGGTTATCGTAGATGGTCTTTTGGGACATTCTTGGTCCTTATTAACCTTCCGGGTGCCAGCGGGCTTTGTGGATGGTCTTCTGAGCTGTTGGGCCCCTGCCCGTCAGGTGTTTAGGTTTGGGACAGTAGAGCTGACCCCCACCCTTGAGGAGTATGCTCGCTTCACCGGCTTGCCGTTGGATGGTCCCTGTGCTAGGATCACAGTTGGTTCCATGCGCCGTCAATTCTTGACTTTCACTGGTTTGCGAAGGGCTGTCCTGTTGCCGGTGATCACATCAAACCATATGGTTCCCCTTCAGTTCTTGATTGACCGATTTGGCTCGCCTGACAGTTTCCGTCTCTTCCTCGGTGATTTTTCCGTGTCCGAGGAGCGCTGGGACGCCTTGAGAGTGGACGTTCTGATGGCCTGTGTCATCTCAGTTCTGTACTTGCCTGCAGGGTCCGATCATTTGGACATGCGGATTGTTGCGGCTGTTAGGGCCCTTCAGGAGGATCACACCATTCTCCCCATGATATTGGCGGATACCTATATGTCGGCCACATATTGCCAGTCCTTCCGAGGGAGATTCTTCAGAGGGAGTTCGACCTTATTGTATGTGTGGTTCATGAGCCATCTCAGGCCCATCGGCTACTTCCGCCGCCAAGGGTTTTGCTTCAGTCACAACATAGCCGCGCAGTTTTTGTTTCGTCCCGTGAGCTGTACTGATGTGACCTCCTGGATATCCTTTTTGTCCGTCATTGAGGACCCTTTTCATCTATTGGTCTACTCAGGCTATTGCTCCTTCAGGCGCTTCTTGACTCATGTGCCTGGCATGGATTTCATTCCCATTGCTGGGTTAAGGGGCGTGACGACCTATCATCCCCTGGCGGTTATGGGGCAGTTTGATCAGACACAGGATTTACATCCCTTCGCGGGTGCAACCGCATACCGATTCCTTATATCATCCTGTACAGAGAGGGATCTACTGCAGGTATACGAGCTTTGGGATTGCAGGATCTTTGCCGAATATAGTGAAAGCTGTCACATCCAGACATTTGCCTACGTACAGTGGTTGCGGGGAGACCTGGATTCAGCTAGTTTGAGTCGGACTGGGGCCTTTGATGACTCTGGAGTGATCTTCACAGAAAATACCACAGACCATTCCATTTCAGCCGACTTTGCCCCGAGTCGGGTCGCTGAGGATTCCCGACTCCGCCTGGCCCTGATTACTACTGAAGCCGAGAGGGATGCCGCCCTTGCCGAGAGAGATGAGGCCATTCGGGCTAGAGATGCTGCCATTGCCGATAGAGAGGCCATTGTATTTCAGACCAGGGCAGTGGTAGATGCTCATTTTGGGACTGTCAGCCGAGCTACTGCTTTACTGGATCGTATTGATATGATGGGGCAGCAGATTGCAGGAGATGCTGATGCTTCAGATCTATCCACCACCCTGTCCATCCTGCTTCGGCTAGTTTCAGATTTGTAGATTATTTTATTTCCTGCATAGACTATGTTGGTTTCATCAGTTATTGAAAGAGAAATCTTGTAATAAAACGACTTATATATATAGACATGCATTTAAATTTAGTCATTTTCCCCTTTTGTCGTATCATTGCCATCCATTGGATCATCATTTTTATCCAACTGACCATGATTTTGACATTTCGCCTTCTTTCTTTCCTCAAGACCTGATGGAGATTTGACAGATATTGCCGCACACCTTTGATTTCGTCGGATTGAATCTCAGATTTTGGATAACTGTTTGGGTTGGATCAGGGTATGTATTCTGGGATGAAACTGGTTAGGCAGTTGGTTTCGGGAAGGTTTTGAGGGTGTAGGAAGGTTTTATCTGGCTATCGAAAATTGGTTTTGGTTTGGGAAAGGATTATTTTTAAAGGATCGGACCGCGCCATGATGGCTGCCTACGTACCCCCACAAGTTGGAAGATCAGGTCCTACGTAGTTCGCTGTCAGGGGAAAAAGGAACTGATGATTTAAGCGTAGAACCGCTTCACCGAGTCAGAATTTAGGGGTTGTGGAAATACCTCACCATCCATTTCTTGCAATATGAGGGCCCCTCCGGATAGTACTTTCTTGATCACAAATGGCCCTTCCCAGTTCGGGGCAAACTTCCCCTTGGCCTCGTCTTGACAAGGCATGATTCTTTTCAACACCAAATCGTTTTCCTTGAACTTCCGAAGTCTTATCTTTTTATCGTACGATCGAGAGATCCTCTGTTGATATAGCTGACCATGCCAAATGGCAGCCACCCTCCTTTCATCAATCAGGGCCAATTGGTCATATCGACTTTGCATCCAATCTTCTTCGCTTATCTGAGCGTCGATCACTATTCTGAGGGACGCCATCTCAACCTCGACTGGTAGAACAGCCTCCATTCCATACACCAAAGCGTAAGGGGTTGCCCCTGTAGAAGTACGCGTTGATGTTCGGTATGCCAGCAAGGTGAGGGGTAACAGATCTGGCCATCCCCGATGATTAGCAGACATTTTTGCCATGATCTTCTTGATGTTCTTATTGGCCGCCTCCACTGCCCCATTCATTTTGGGACGGTAAATGACGGAATTGAGATGCTTAATCTTGAACTGGTCACACAGTCCTTTCATGAGGGCGTTGTTTAAATTCTTGGCATTGTCGGAGACTACAACCTCAGGTTGCCCATATCGGCAAATGACATTATTCCTGATGAAGCTGACGATGACCTCCTGAGTGACTTTGGGGAAAGAGGCTGCTTCTACCCATTTGGTGAAATAATCGATCATGACGAAGATGAATCGGTGCCCGTTGCTTGCTTTGGGCTCTATTGGTCCGATTACATCCATTCCCCACATTGAAAATGGCCAGGGGGAGGTCATACAGTGCAGTTCATTTGGAGGTGTATGGATCACATTACCGTGCGCCTGGCATTGATAACACCGTTTGACATGATCGTCGCAATCGGCTTTCAGCGTTAACCAATAATGCCCTGTCCTCAAGATCTTTTTGGCCAACATCGGTCCACTCATATGTGGCCCACACACCCCGCCATGGATTTCATTCATAATCCTTTGGGATTGCGTTTCGTCTACGCATTGCAACAGTCCCAACCCGGCATCCCTTTTGTAAAGTGAATCGCCACTCAGGTAAAACTTCATCGCCGTCTTTTGAATTCTCATCCTTTCAGTCCGATTTGCCTGATCGGGAAGGGATCTGTCTCTCAGATATTCCCTTATGTCGTGATACCAGGGTTGCCTCGTCAACACCACCTCATTTGATAACACTGCCACATTTTCCTCATATGCCGGGGCATTCTGTACGGTGATCTCAATCTGTGGACTGTCCCTACTCTTGATCACGTGGATTAAGGAAGCCAAAGTCGCCAGTGCATCGGCAAAATCATTTCGTCCCCGAGGAATATGGCGGAAGGCGATATCTTCGAACTCTTGCATAAGCTGGGTGACACAACGATGGTATGGAAGTAACCGAAGCTCCTTAGTGTTGTATACCCCGATTGTTTGTCTGATTACCAACTCTGAATCCCCGAACACCGCTAGTCTTTTTACTCCCATGTCACGGGCCAATCGGAAGTCCCAAGATACACCCCTCGTATTCAGCGGTGTTGTTCGAATTGCTGAAACGAAGCTTGGTGGCCACGGGATATTGTTCTCCGGTGATAGAGACTAGGACCGCTCCGGCTCCTGCCCCCTCGGCATTCATGGCACCATCAAAATACAGCTTCCAGAATTGTCCCTCGTCATCACATTTTTCGCGCGAAACCCAGAATATATCCTCGCCCGGGAGAGGGGTTTCTAACGGCTCCATCCCTCCCGTTGGGGCCTCTGCCAACTGATCTGCAATTCCCTGCCCTTTCATGGCCTTCTGGGTTACGTACACCATGTCAAACTGTTGTAAAATTAACTGCCATCTGGATAATCGACAATTCAGCATGGGTCTTTCAAAAATATATTTCAAGGGATCCATTCTTGATATCAGGTACGTTGTATGCCCATGGAGGTAGTGCTGTAATCTCCCTGCCGCCCAGGCCAGAGCACAACAAGTCTTCTCGATGGGAGTGTAATTCTGCTCACATTGGCTAAATCTTTTGCTGAGGTAATAGATGGCCTGCTCCTTACCCGCCTCATTTTTCTGTCCCAGCATGCATCCCATCGCAATGGCATTGACCGATATGTACATAAACAGAGGGATCCCATCCTTCGGGGGTACCAGCACTGGTGCCTCAGTCAATTGCTTTTTAATGGTCTAAAACGCCTTTTGACATTGCTCATTCCATTCTTGGGACACCCCTTTTCTTAACAGTCTAAAAATCGGCTCACATGTGGTCGTCAAGTGGGATATAAAACGGCTGATAAAGTTTATCCTCCCGAGGAATCCTCTTATCTCCTTTTCTGTGTGAGGTGCCGGCATATCCACAATGGCCTTAATCTTTGCTGGGTCCAACTCAATGCCCCGATTACTAACCAGGAAACCCAAGAGCTTACCCGACTGTACTCCGAAAGCGCACTTGGCTGGATTGAGCTTCAAATTATATTTTCTGAGCCGATCGAATAGCTTTTTGAGATGAATTATATGATCGGATTCTACCTTCGATTTTACAATAATGTCGTCCACGTAGACCTCTATCTCCTTGTGCATCATATCGTGGAATAAGGCCATCATGGCTCACTGATAAGTAGCCCCCGCGTTTGTGAGGCCAAAAGCCAGTCGTCTATAGCAGAAAGTGCCCCAAGGGGTGATGAATGCGGTCTTTTCCCGATCTTCCTCCGCCACCATTATCTGATGATATCCCGCGAAGCAATCCACAAAAGAATACATTTCGTACTGGGCTGTGTTATCTACCAGGATGTGTATGAAAGGCACCGGGAAGTTATCCTTGAGACTGGCCTTGTTTAGATCTCTGTAGTCTACGCATACCCTCACCTTTCCTCCAGGTTTAGCCACTGGGACCACATTGGATAGCCATTCCGGGTAAGTGGACACCATAATGATTCCCGCCCTGAACTGTTTGATGATCTCTTCCTTCACCTTTAAACTCCACTCAGGTTTCAACTTTCTTAGTTTCTGCTTGACAGGCCTGAAACCCTCCTTGATGGGTAACCGGTGCACCACAATGTCGGTGGACAATCCGATCATATCCTCGTGCGACCAGGCAAAGACATCCTCATATTGTCTTAGTAACTCAATTATTTCTGCTTTTTGGCTGGGGTTAAGGTCTGTCCCTATCTTGAGTTCTTTTGGATGGTCAGGGGTTCCGATATCTATAGTGATGGTTTGGTCCAAATTGGGTTTGGGTTTATCCTCGACCCATCCTTTGATCTCATCAGGTGCGTCGTCGTAATCTGTCTCGTCTTGTTCAATGCCCATTAAATCGAAATCCAGCTCAATGTCAAAATCATAATCATCATTCAAATTTGAAAGACCATTTGTTAGGCAAGGATTACTCAAATTGGTACACCTGACATGAAACAAAATACTTGTCATATATAAATCATTTTTTCACGATGATCGCATTTTCAAATAACAAGAAGAAACGACATAATGATGCAGAATTAAAACAACAACAAAAATAAACTTCTTCACTCCCCCATCATCTGGGGTCAATCACCCTGACGTCGAGTTTTACCCCTGTTTGGATATCACGGGTTTCTGGGTCCAATTGTCGATGGTCAGGTCAGCTGGAATGCGCTGGATAAAGGAGGGCCTCACATCGGACACCTCCCCGATGATTACGGATATGTCGCCTGAGTCCTTCTCCATATCCTCTCCAGGAATAATCAGCCCTGCCCAATCGATGACAGGCACAACTTGTTGGGCTCCCGGTGGTGCGATAACATTCGTCACCTCCTTACTGCTTGTTGATTGTCTGGGGATATAGCATTTGGTTTCAAACTCCTTTGCGACCTCCTGCAGGAAACTTTCCCTCCGTGCCAACTCATTACATGTGGGGGTTACCCCTTCATTCCCTGCCCCAATCACAGGCCTGCTGATCCCCTGCTCATTGTCGGCTCTGGTCGCTGGACTGCCAACTAGTAGAATCGGAGTCGCACCCTGACGGTGTCCTCGTACTGCGCCCACATGGTATCCCAATCCTGCTTTGCCTATCTGCTGTGGTAGGTGGATGGGCTCGGTGATTCCCTGACTGCTTCTCCCTAGTCCCTGTCCAGGTTGGAAGTTCATTTTAATCATTTCCCTTGCCACAAAGGTGAGTTCCGGAGAGACCCTTGGTTTCACAGCTGGAGCTCCCAGGCATCTATAATGGGGAGTGCTAATCTCTAGTGCTTGAAAGCTGGCAGGCGCCGCTGACTCATCCACATTGATTACTGGTAGGCCACTCCTGGGAGGAGAAGGGTCATCACATTCGGCCGAGATTGTTACCAGATTCCCATCGATGATCAACTTGATTTGTTGGTGGAGCGTGGAAGGAACTGCCCCGGCCATGTGTATCCACGGCCTCCCTAACAGCAGGTTGTAGCTTGCCGTAATATCTAGGACTTGGAAGGATATATTAAAAGTACAGGGCCCTATCTCTACTGGCAATTCTATCTCTCCGATGGTATCCCTCCGGGATCCGTCAAAAGCCCGAACCACCACATGACTGGCTCGGAGGCGCTTGGGACTGATGTTCATTTTCTTCAGCGTGCTGAGAGGACATATATTCAATGCCGATCCCCCGTCGATCAGCACCCCATTCATGACATATCCTGAGGAGATTACCGCGATGTGTAGCGGTTTTCGGTGCCCCCTTCCCTCTTTGGGAATGTCCTCATCCGTAAAGGATATTGCATCGGTTTCCAATAAGTGGCCTATCAGCTGGCCGAAACCCTCCTCACTAATTTCTTTGGACACAAATGCCTCCTCCAGAACCTTCATCAGGGTTTTGCAATGCTCATTGGATGACAACACCAAGTCCATGACTGATGTTAGGGTTGATTCCTCATTTAAAATCTGGATCCCCCTCGTTTCTGGGTGATCCATCCTTTTCAAAAACTCTATGGCCCTTTCCTCGGAAACCTCTTCATTTTTCCTCTTTTGGCTCTCAAGGACTCGCCCGGGAAGATATAAGGGGTTCCCCTTAGTCGTCACGGAAGCACAACTGACCGCTTCCTCTGGCATTCCCCCATAATTCCAGGGTACAGTCTTCAGACTACTGATAGGGAGTTGCGGCCTTGCTGCAAGGATGATGGGCCTCGGGGCTGTCAGCTTGACAGGTCCCTCTATGTTACTCGTACTTACCCCTATCAACCTGATGGGCGCTACCCGTGCATCCCCATGATCATGTATCACGTTGATCATCTCCTCAATTTTCTGCACATAGTTCAACCTTGGCGGCTCCCCCGCCTCACTTGCCTCCGTCGCATTGACTCCCCCTCCATCATGTCTTGGCAGGGGATTTGCTTTAACATTCGGGGAGTCCGGTTGTTCCACCACAATTTCCCCGCTGTCTATCATGTTTTGGATTCGATGCTTCAACGTCCAGCAATCTTGTGTATCATGGCCAGGGGAACTGGAGTGGTATGCACATCGTTTGCTCGGGTCAAACCTTCTACCCTTTGGGTCACTTGGTGGTGCCAGACCAACTATTTTCTTTTGGGCTACTAATACCGCTAGTACCCGTTCAAGCGGCTCCCCGAGCGGGGTGAATACTCGATTCTGCGAGGCCTCATATCTTCTTCGCCCCTCTGCCCTTTGATCTGTGAAATTTGGCTGTCGGGATGGCCCTCCCCTCTGTACCTGTACCGGAAGATGGCTTTCTGCTTTACTGGACGACCCTTGTAGGATGAGGGAGACATCCTCTTCCTTCCTCTTTTGGACTCTCCGGGAAGTGCTGCCATAGTTTCCATTCTGTATTTGCTCGGCAGCCGTTTCTAAAGCAGTAAGATCCCGGATTTTACCCGATTTCAACCCCATGTCAACCATCTCTCCATGTTTAATCATTTCCGCAAAAGGTCTTCCAATCCCCGAGATGACCCTCTCATAATACGGTGCCTCCTGAATGTCTACAAAGGTCATTACCATCTCTGATTCGCTCATCGGGGGGGTTACCTGTGCGGCCATGCCCCTCCATCTTTGCGCATATTCCCTGAAGGATTCCCTAGGCTGTTTTTTTAAAACCTTTGTCATTTGGTACCTGTCAAGAGCCATCTGGGCCTGAAAGCTGTATTGGGTTAAGAAGGTATGGGCCAATTCCTCCCAGTTGTGGATTCGGGCGTTGTCGAGGCGGGCATACCAGATTCTTGCCTCCCCTGTTAAACTTTTCTGGAATAGTTGCATTCTTAACCCCTCGTCTTCGGCATAAGACCCGAGTTCTCCAATGTATATTTTCAAGTGTGTATAGGGGTCTCCCTTTCCATTGTACTTTTCAAACTCGGGAACTTTGAACTTTTCTGGATATCTGGCTCCGGGGAAAACACATAGATCCGAATAATTAACCCTGCCCAGGGAGCCTATGCCCCTTAGAGATTGGATGGTCTCCTCCATGTGTTTCATTTTTCTCCGAAGGTCGTCATTGTCCCCTTCTTCTGGGATAGTAACCACTGTCCTGCTAGGTATGGGAACGGCCTTTGTAATGACTGGCTCGTCCTTGAGTTGGGGTTGGTCATCCTTACCCAGGTTTACAACATTTTTAGGAGGATTCTGGTCACCCCCTGGTGGTGGAATATTATGTGGTCCTTGGCTTGGCGGATCCTGTCTGAGTAGGAACTGCTCTTTTAGCATTGTGGCCATTTCCATCATTTGTTTTTTGAAGTCATCAAACTCTTCCCGAGATATGGAACTATGATTAGGAATATCAGCCATTTCAGAGGTAGAGACCTGGGCTTTCTTAGACTGCGAACGGGTTTGAGGAGCAATCCTGCGAAACAACGGTTCGAAGTTTTAGTCTTGGGGAAATGAAAGCATGGATGCATGCTAAAACCGTAACCTCTTGTGTGTTTTTGGGTTTTTTAATCTTTTTCTGCAAAACAACTCGTTAGCGGTTCTTTATTGAAATAATACATGCTAGATATGATTTATTATGCTTCCCGTGTCGTTCCCTGCAAAACACAGAGGTTAGTATTTTCTCTTGACATAAAGGGGAAGCATACGGAATTATGGCATTTATACGCAGAAACGTAAAAGGGCATGAAGAGACTTATCCTGCGTTGGGTTAATCTGGGGTTGACCTATCTTAGGGTTACTCTCACGGGCTTTTCGGCATGAAGGTTCCCAAATCTTCGCAATCTACTCGTTTGAGCCCTTTCGATTGGAGCGGATTTGAGTGGTGCGTTTCCTGAGCCATCTCCGGGGAGCAGCCCCATCGAGTCCAGTAATAAGCAACCGACAGGTTCGCCTCAGGAGGAGGTACTCTCTCAACATACATTCACATTCATCGTCCTCACCGTATGCAAATGATTTCTTTAAAGTAAAGCCATTCCATTCAATCATTCATTCATTGGACAACAACACACATTCGCACAACAAAAGAAAAAAATCAAAATATCGCACACACACACACATTTTAATGAATTTTAAAGGATAGGACAGCATCAAGATTTGAACGCGGCTTAAGCCTTCTAATATCCCCAGCAGAGTCGCCAGCTGTCGACGCCGGGTTTTCTCGTCTCTTAGTCTTTTTCCTATTTTAGCCTTTTGATTTAATGATTCTTTGGAAAAGATCGGCATTAATGTCGACGGGGTTTTGAAAGATCGTTTTTTATGATGAGCCAATTAACCAGAGTCGCCAGTTGGTATATTTGAAATGGATGTACCAACTCATTCGAGTTTTCGTTTTTTTATAAATCGCTGGCTCATATGTGACTCCGAATAAATTGGTCTGCGAATCGAGATTCATAGAGTTCGGGGGCTTGATTAAGTGAGGGGAAGGTGTTAGGCACCCCTCGACTTCCGTGAAACACGGTTACCGCAATCTTGATGCTTTCCTATCCTTTAATTCATGAAACGTGTGCGTGTGCGCGCGTGTGTGTGTGTGTGCCTACGTGAATGTTGTGGTGAATTTGTGGGAAAGAATCATTTGGATTTTTTTAGGAAAAATCGTGCTTTGATTTGAGAATGCTTCGGAATGTCCTTCGATTTATACGAGAAAGCTTGATTCTTTATAAGAAAGGTTTGATTTTAATTTGTCAAAACTATGAGATTTTCATTAGGTGTCGTTTTGGTGAAACAAGAGTTTTAAACCTTCGTCAAAATAGGAATCGAGATCTATACGTTGCTTTCGTAACTCAAACGATGGGCAACTTCTAGAGTCTCTTTAACCCTATGCACAACGGTTTAATAAAACGCCAATTATTTGACAAAATCATTCCTTATGATATTTGAAAACGATTTTCTTTAGCTTTCTCGTTTGAAATAGAAATCGACATTCATTAGCATTCCCAAATTTTAACCTCGTGATTCTAATATCCTACTTTGATTGATTTTATGAAAATCTTATCATTTAGCTTTGAAATCAATTTCGTGTCATAAATCAAATCAAGCATAAACACGCGTCGGGGCTATTCATGGGCATGTAAGCCATCAAAATATCCCCGAACGCCAACAATCACAAATTTCACTATTCCGGGACCTTAAACACGATTCTCGCCTTAGCGTCGTTTTAAGGCCCAACGATTACATATTTACAATGAAAACTACGTCATCTCTACTTCTTACATCAAGATATGTCCATCATCGGATGGGGACCCCGGGGTCGCTTTCCTAGGCTCACAACCAAGTATCCACACGCAAACAATCGGATATTACAAGAAAATAAACCAACCCGGATAATCTAACAATACCAAGACGTCCTAAAATAACGATTTAAAGGAATTGATATACCATATATAACACCTTAAAACAAACAAAGAAAATTAATGAACGAATATCATCGGGTTATTAGGAAGAGTTTCATTCCGATGGAAACTTCACTCATAATCCCTAATTCATTGTTCAATCAATAAATTACATGAAAAATTGCATCTAATTTGATCAAATGATATGATAGAAATTGATATCACAAAAGAGATTTCACCTTGCAATTGATATCCAAATGGATGTGAACTTGATGTATTTGAATAGAAGGAAAGAAACTATTTGATACAATCAAATCAAAAGAAAATTATTCCTCTCTTTTTTCTCTCTTTTCTTCCAATTTGATTGCAAAATTTATGCTATTTCTTCCTCAATTTCCGAGTTTTGCTGCTGTTTTCCGCTGGAATTCTTCCTCTTTCAAATTTTTGCTGAACCTCCTGTATGCTGCCTGAAGCTGGCTTAAATAGGCTGGCCAGCTGGCACGCCTCCCATCGCACTCAGCTGGTAGTGCTGATTTCCCGGTTTTCGTGCTGGCGCACCCACTTGGCCGCAGATCTATCCGCGGCTGGCGGGCTTGACTTTCTCGATTTTCGTGCCACGCCTCGATTTTCGTACCGCAACGTCGGTTTTCGCTGACAGGCTCGTATTCCGCAGTCCGGGAACTTCCGGGAGACGTGCCACCTCATTCGGAAATGCCTGCCTCGGACGATCATGCTGTCACGTCGACTTGGGCTGCCCAAATCATTGCGGCGGTGCCGGGCGCTCGCCCTTGTGCCCGCTCCTTTGCTTCCGCAAGCCGGTTCAATTGTCGATTTCGCCCTCCTGTCACGGTTAGTAGAAGGAAACGCAAAATTTGGGTGTCTACAATCAGATCCTCAGCTAAAAACTCAGTATATGAAACAATTAAAGGATTTACTAACCAAAGATAATACTGATAATAATAAACTAAAAAAGAGTAAAGAAAAACCTATTTTTAGTCTTAATAAAACTCTTGACAGGTTTAAACTTCCTATTAAAGAAATAACTTTACCAGACTTGAATCAAGAAGTTAATAAATTAAAAAGGGAAATTGCTAATCTTAAACTTGAAATTCCTAAGTTACAAGAAGAGATTAATAATATTACTACAAATCTAAGAGAAAAGGATAAGATCCTTCAAATTAATGAGTCTTCTGAAGAAGAGGCAGAATCTTCTACTTCTAAGCAAGACGAGTTAGATTTGATTAATCTTCAGGGATTTTCTCTAAAAAGATTAAAAGATATTATTATTCAAAAATGGTATATTAATATCACTTTAGTTATTAATAAAACTTTCATTCTTGAATTACCTGCTCTAGTTGATACTGGTGTAGATCTTAATTGTATTCAAGAAGGATTAATTCCTACTACTTACTATCAAAAAACTAATGAAAGATTAATTTCTGCTAATGGTAGTCAAATGGAAATTAAATATAAATTACCTAAAGTTCATATTTGTCAGGATAAAATGTGTTTTAAAACATCATTTGTTTTAATCCGAAATATGACTGACAAAGTTATATTAGGGCTTCCTTTTATCTATTTACTTTATCCTTTCACCACCAGCACTGAAGGATTAAGCAATAAACATTTAGGCAAAACAGTTACCTTTAAGTTTATTTGTAGTCCTAAAGAAAGAGATTTAAAACTAATTCAAGATGAATCTATTTCTAAATCTTTAAACTTTTTAACCAGTAAAAGCAATCAGTTAAAATATTTAAAGGAAGAAATTAAGTATAAACAAGTTGATAAACAACTCACTGAAAAGAGAGTTCAAGATAAAATTGACAATTTAAAGGACTATCTTAGTAAAAATCTTTGTTCTGATTTCCCTAATGCTTTTTGGCATAGGAAGAAGCATATTGTTAGGTTACCTTATGCTAAGGAATTCAAAGAACGTTTGATTCCTACTAAGGCTAGACCTATTAAGATGAATCATGAACAAATGGAACTTTGTAAAAAGGAGATTAATGAATTACTGAGTAAAGGTCTAATTAGACCCAGTAAATCTCCTTGGTCATGTCCAGCCTTTTATGTTAATAATAAAGCTGAGAAAGAGAGAGGTGCTCCTCGTCTAGTCATAAACTATAAACCATTGAACAAGGTTCTTGAGTGGATTAGATACCCACTACCCAATAAGAAAGATTTGCTCAATAGGTTAAGTCAAGCTACAGTCTTTAGTAAATTTGATTTAAAGTCAGGATTCTGGCAAATTCAAATTCATGAAAAAGATAGGTATAAGACTGCCTTTACCACTCCTTTTGGTCATTATGAATGGACTGTAATGCCATTCGGTCTTAAAAATGCTCCTAGTGAATTTCAGAATATTTTGAATCCCTTCAGTCATTTTGCTATCGTCTATATTGATGATATCCTCATCTTCTCAAAGTCAATTGAAAAGCGTCATAAACATTTGAATTCGTTCTTCAACACAGTTAAACTCAATGGTTTGGTACTTTCTCCCACTAAATGTAGTCTGTTCCAAACTAAAGTTAGGTTTCTCGATCATACTATTCATCATGGTCTTATTCAGCCAATTGATAGAGCCATTCAATTTGCAGATAAATTTCCTGATAAAATTACTGATAAAACCCAACTTCAAAGATTTTTAGGATCTCTAAACTACGTTGGAGAATTCTATAAAGATCTTCGTTTAATTTGCAAACCTTTATTTCAGCGTTTGCAAGACAATCCTCCTCCTTGGACTGATACTCATACTTCTGTCGTCCAAAAAATTAAAAAATACGTCAAGAACTTGTCTTGTCTTGGCATTTCCAATGAATCAGCATTCAAAATCATTGAAACAGATGCCTTTGAAATTGGTTTCGGCAGCATTCTCAAACAAAAGTTAACTCCTACTTCTACTGAACAAATTGTTCGGTTCCACTCCGGCAAATGGGATCCAACACAAGTTAAATACAGTACTATTAAAAAAGAAATTTTAGCTTTAATATTATGTATTAACAAATTTCAAAGCGATATATTAAATCAAAAGTTTTTAGTCGGAATTGATTGTAAATCGGCCAAATATATTTTGGAAAAAGATGTTGAAAATATTGCTGCTAAGCATACTTTTGCTAGATGGCAAGCGTTCTTAAGCATTTTTGATTTTGATATTGAATACCTTAAAGGATGTGATAATTCAATTCCAGATTTTCTTACAAGAGAATTTCTTAATTCAGGTACTGTTTCTCTTACCAAATGAGTGTGAGAGGTGGTTCTAACGGTGCGGGTCGTCCTTCTGGCCCAAGTAACAAAAACAAAGGAGTTATTGTCCCTCATCCAGTTAATCCTATCCCTTCTGTGGACCTAGTAAACAGATACAACGTTCTTGGTAACATCCCAAGACCATACAACACAGTTCTAGCCAATAAACCCAAACCAGTTGACCCATTCTGCAGTTCATCAACTACAATTCAGAAAACCCCTAGTCAAAACTCACAGTATGTTCCTACATACGAAGTCAACCTTTTCCATGTTGAGTCATCTATGAAACCTAAAGATGATCCAGTTAGCTTGGCTTTCCAGTTCTTCCCAACTGGTTGGCATTTTATTCCCCTTGCTCCTTATAAATCCCTTGCTTATTATAAGGACATTCTTATTCAAACAGAATCAATACTTATTAAACCTATTTATGATAGAAATGATGAATCCAAAGTTATTTATCATTCTCTTTACATTAAAAAAATTATTTCAATGGGTGCTTGGAATTGCCATCCTTCTGGTCTTACCCCATTGGATAATCAAAGTAATCATTTTAATTATTATGATTATATTAAAGCCTGGCATAAGATTTTCTTATGCCAAAATCAATCCTTTAGTCATTCGTGGTTCATTCAATTTGACCACAAATTCAAAAGTCAAATTCCATTCTGGTTTGTTCTATGGTGGTCTCGCTATGGTTCATCTGCGGACATTTTCCCAGAACTTCTCTAGTCCCAAGTTATCCATTTTCATAATCACGCAGCCTACAATCCAAAATTTGAAGGTATCCCCTTACTGCTTCATTTTGTTAGTAAATATAAGATTCCTTGGATTCTTAAGTGGCAGTACAACCTTCAAACTCCAGTCATCGACACAGTTTTTAAATCAAAAGATAAAAAAACTGTCTCTAGCACAGTCAGTCCAGTTTCAATGGTTACACGAATTTATTTCATTAAATGGTGGGATAAATTTGATGTAAGTCGTATTGTTGGTCAAGTTCAAAAGGAATTTCCTGCAATTCCTTCTATTAAATCTATTCCTAAAAAGGAATCTCCTAGTAAAATTACCAAGTCAAAAGAGAAACATTCATCTCCCAGTCTCTCTGGTTCTTTCGATGTTTCTTCTGTTAAATCTTGTACTATTAGTGAATTAAAATTATTGGCTGACGCCATTAATGCTCAAGTCACCAAGCTTCATGAAGAAATTGAAGCTTCAGAATGTTCATCTTCCTCTTCGAAGAAGACAGTGTCTAGTAATGATGAAGATGATGACCCATACGGCAGCATCAATCTTCAAGATGCTCAGGACCCATTTGCCTGACCAGAGTCAATCGTGCTCCTACTTTCTCACCGAAAGTAGCCTTTAGTCATCAGTCACATAGCCCCCTGGCCCCAAGTCATCAGTGCCCCAGCAAGCATCAGTCACATGGACCCCTGGCCCCAAGTCATCAGTACCCCAGCAAGCTCTCCTACTTTCACCAAAAGTAGCCTCAAAAGTAAAGATTCTTCCGGATTTTTCGGTCGTCTTTAGCCTTTAGTCCTGTGAATAGTAAAAAAAAGTCACTATTCATTTTTACTGTTGGTGTGCTATCGCAAGCAACCAAAAATAAAACCTTACTGCGAAAGATAATAATGTAGCAGTGCAAGTAAGAGTCGATCCCACAGAGAGTGATTAGTCTAAAATTATGCTTTGTTTACCAAAAGGGGGGGTTTATAATTTGATTTCACTAATTATCAAGAACAAAATTTAAAGTGATAAGAATAACCAATTAATTAAAGATTTCAGTTCTCCCGGTTCAGTATCACCTTTTTACAACAATAGAATAATTAAGTAAAGCAATATTTATCCTTCAATGAAATTAATAGCCCTAGGTAGCAACAAGCTCTACTACCCGAAACTCCCCTTAGATTATCACTTAATGAAACAAGCTCTTCACAAGATTCTAACCATTATACAACCTAGAACAAACTCTCTAGATTTAATATAATAGTAGCATTAAGAACTAGGGAATTAGACTAGTCCAAGCAACAATCACACAAGTTCGGATTATTTAACTTGTCTTCCGATAATCATAGCAATACTCAAAAGCTTGACCACAATCATGTATCACTAATTACTACTTGTGATTAGGAACAATATCAATTACACGTAATACTATCCCTTAATCTAGCAGATGAAATTAATCAAATCGACTTAATCGATCACATTAAACCAATCGGAATAAATATCATTCAAAAGTTAAAATAGATTATCAAGAATGAACTTCATGTAAGAAGGAATAAATAGCTTATACTTAATCAAACCATTACCTGTAAACAAGGTTCAACATCCCCTTCGAACTGAGTAAAGGAACTAGCCTAGCATATTAAGTCCAATTAATATTTTCTTGAATTATTAAAGGGGTGAGGACAACAACCTCACTATGGAGGTGATCCTCTTTCCCTACTAATTACACTAGAATTTGGAGAAGATGAAGAAGATGAAGAAGATGGTGTCTATTAGTATGTGAATTAGCAAAATACAAGCCTAACTTCACTTGGTATTTATAGGCACTCAAGTGTACAAGATGTCAAGATCCAACAACTAATCTTGGTCATGTGAATCAGCCATCTAAGGCAATCAAAAACCCAAAAACGTGCACCTCATAAGAAGTCAAAATCTGACACCAAAACTGATCAGCAGCTTGCAAGTTGATTTTGAATTAGTAGACTGCCGATTTGGACCTTGCACAAAGAACGAAAGTTGTAGCCCTGGCGTTTCTAATGAATTTGGGCTTTTGAATCACCTGATTTGGAGTTGGGAAGCTCAAGTTATGGCCCAAATACTCCAACTGGTCCGAACAGAAATCCAGTCCACGCGGGATTCGGATCAGCTGTCTAAAAAGTAATGTTTGGAGGCCCACATGAACTTGGATTTTTGCTCACCATACCAATCTGGAAAGCTTGAGAAGTCTACTAAAAATTTCAAGAAGACCACATTTTCATTTGGGAACTTTAACACAATTCAAATCTCAACCGAAGCCCCAAAGGTTAATCTGTCCAAAAGCTTAATTTCCTGAAATTTTCAACTTTGACGTATGTGGGTAAAATGGTCATAACTCTCTCATCCGAGCTTCGATTTAGGCGTTTCAAGATGATCCGAAAAGCTAAGAAATAGATCTACAACTTTCCTTATTTGAGCTTTGAGAGAATAAGGCCTGATCAAGTGTTAATTTGAGCCTCAAGCGGACAGACGAATTTTAAAACAATCCAAAAGTGCGGAAATAACACAGTTTTCATTTAATGGCTCCATTTGCAACCTAAATCAAAATATAAGAATGGTGAGTACATTTAGGTGCCAAATAAGTATAAAAGACTAGATATTAAGAGATAAAAACATAACATATTTTATACTTATCAACTGTTCATTTACTTTTGTAATAGTAATTCGTAATTATATCAATCCCCGTGATTGAATAGTGTCTGTAATAATTTACTCTTCCTATTCATGTAATAGTAAAATGTCTGTAATAGTTCTTTCCTTATGTTATAAACAGGGCCGGTCCTGGGTTTTCTAAGGCCCAGGGCGAATTTTTTTCAAATGTGCCCCTTTATACAAATTAAACAAAAAAATAAATAAATCATCAACCAATTAATTTTATTAAAATTATAAGAATTTACAAAAGATAAAGAAGAACACTTTGGGGCCTCGTTAAAACCTTGTTTAGGGAAAACTCAATGGGACAAAACCCCAAACGAAGGAAAAAGAGTACCCCGGATTGTAAACATTGCATTAAAAAACTCGAACTACATATTTGCGTCCACATGCTTCCTTCCAAATCTCCATAAACATTTCTTGATTTGATCAATCTTCTTTTCATCCTCCACAATTAATTGAAGCAAAGTATCATCATATGTACAGACAAAATAAAAATAGCAATGAAATCTGAACCACAAAACATCATTTAAAATGTCTTCTTGTTGCACTTTTAGATGCAAAATCATCAATTATACTATCATATTTAATGTTTTCTAACATATTCTTTTCAATGCATAATATCGCTAATCCATTTAGCCTATCTTGAGTCATGGTGGTCCGCAAGTAAGATTTCAATAATTTTAATTTAGAAAAACTCCTTTCAGCAGATGCCACAGTCACAGGTATAGTCAATAATACCCTATAAGCAACCATTACATTAGGAAACATATCTACACTCTTTACAAACTCAAGAATTTTAATTTTTATAATAAACACAACACAATAAAAAATAATAAAACTAATTAACAAAGAACAATTAAACCTGGATTTTGAGCATATTTTCTTCCACTTGAAACTTCTAATTATAAATAACAAGAACATTAGCTAATTAAATTTGACAACCTTGAGCCACAAATTAAAATGAACTTCAACATTAACCTCAAAGATTCAAAACAGTAACTTTTGAAAAACTTCAAAACACTGCTCCATCTAAAATTAAAGCTTACTTATCAATCTTACTCTACTCTTAACCCTTCGTGTATGTGTGAATCCATATGTATCAAACCAATTAAAACTCAGAAAAATTTATGAAATCAAAGCCTTTAAGGAGAAAGAAAAACTCTAAACACCTATTTTCACACTACTCTCAGTTAACATAAACAAATAATAACAGAGGATCAATAGGCTTTTTCTTCCTTCGGTAAGTGCATTTTATGCTCCGTCTTACCAACGAGTGTGTTTTACGCTCCATCTCGCATGTCACGTGTTTATGAATGAGTGCGTTTTACGCTCCATCTCAATTCACCATATGAATCATAAATTTTTTTTTGTTAAATCAAACATCTAACTTTTGCCTAAATCATTTCCCTTTTCTTAAATAAAACCTCATGTTTACTTCAAGTTATGATCAAACAAATGATAGAGTTCAAGAATTTCTCTCCTCGACATTCAATCGAAATAAATGAATAAATAAAATTCTTTCCAAGTTAAAACTAGGCCGACCAAGTGGACAAGTGTAAAAAAAAATTGAAGGGTCTCAAATAAAGTAAAAATCAACAAAGAAAACCAAATTCAAACTACACAATGTCTATCAATTTTCCAAAATGTTATCAACGAGAATCAAGATTTTATCATTGGTCAAAAATCAAAATCCCAATTAACTCATTGCTCAAGTGACTTATTTTAAAAATTACCCCATTTTCGTAGGAAACACGATTGTACTTAGCATGTACAACAAGCCTTTAAACCCCAAGGTTACCCCAAGTGGACGAGTTTTGTCTCGTGAGGGTTTGCAGAGAATATACCCACAAAATTCAAAATTCAAACTAACAAAAACAAACTTAATTTTTTTATATTATATATATATATATATATATATTTTTAAAACACCCTAAATTTTAAAACACCTTAAATCCTTCCCCCACACTTAAAACTTACATTGTCCCTAATGTAAAGTAAAATGAAAAGAAAAGAAAAACAACATAACTGAAATATAAATGCGAAAATAAAAAGAAATGAACTCCCCTTGGGTTGCCTCCCAAGCAGCGCCTTTGTTTATTGTCATTGGCTTGACATTAAACCTCTCAATCTTCACAAACTGGATCCACCAAATCCAGCAATTCAATATTCTCCATTTGATATCCTTCATAGAAGGGTTTGAGCCTGTGACCATTCACTTTAAAAATCTTCCCCGTGCTTGGACTTTGAATTTCCACTGCACCATGATTAAAAATGTCAGTAATAATAAAAGGCCCGACCCAACGGGAGCGCAACTTACCTGGAAATAATTTTAGCCTTGAATGATAAAGGAGAACTTTCTGTCCAACAACAAAGTTCTTCCTAGTAATCTTCTTGTCATGAAAGGCTTTTGTTTTCTCTTTGTAAATTTTAGAGCTCTCGTATGCATCATTCCTTAATTCCTCTAGCTCTTGCAACTGCAACTTCCTATGGACTCCAGCTGAATCTAAGCTCATATTACATTGTCTAACTGCCCAAAAAGCCTTGTGTTCTAACTCCACTGGTAGATGACATGGTTTCCCAAACACTAACCTATAAGGTGACATACCTATTGGAGTTTTGTAAGTGCATCTTCTAACCTCAGACTCCAATCTTTTCTACTCGGTTTGACTACTTTTTCCAAAATGGACTTGACCTCCCGATTGGATACCTCAGCTTGCCCATTGCTCTGTGGATGGTAGGATGTAGAAACTTTATGCATCACATTGTATTTCTTGAATAGTGTCGCTAGCATCCTATTACAGAAGTGGGTTCCCTTATCACTGATTATGGCTCTTGGCGTTCCAAACCTGACAAATATGTTAGACTTGATAAAATCTGCAACAACTTTAGAGTCATCAGTCCTGGTGGCTTTAGCTTCCACCCATTTAGAAACATAATCAACAGCCAAAAGAATGTAAACATTACCATAAGAAGCAGGAAATGGTCCCATAAAATCAATACCCCAAACATCAAAAATTTCAACAATTAAAATAGGTGTTTGTGGCATTTGATTCCTACTTGATATATTTCCTGTCTTTTGACAATTTTCACATAACTTACAGAACTGATAAGAGTCCTTAAAAATAGTCGGCCAAAAGAAACCACATTCTAAAACCTTATGAGCTGTTCTTTTAGGTCCAAAATGGCCTCCACAAGCATAAGAGTGACAAAAAGTTAGAATAGATAAAAACTCACTTTTAGGCACACACCTTCTAACTATCTGGTCAACACAAAATTTCCATAAGTATGGATCATCCCATATATAATATTTGGCATCACTCTTAAGCTTTTCTTTTTGGAATTTAGAGAACTCTCTAGGAATATAGGCACTCACTAAGTAATTCACGATATTGGCATACCAAGGTATAACCTCATTAATGGAAAATAAATGCTCATCTGGAAAAGAATCATGCAATGGTAGCGCCTCTTTATCCTTAATCAGCCTGCTCAAGTGATCCGCCACCAAGTTGTCCGCTCCTTTCTTATCCTTGATCTCCAAGTCAAATTCTTGTAGCAATAGAATCCATCTAATGATTCTTGGTTTGGATTCCTTCTTGGTTAGCAAATACCTGAGAGCAGCATGGTCAGAATAAACTACAACTTTAGTACCAAGCAAATATGATCTAAACTTGTCTAAATCAAATACAACAGATAAGAGTTCTTTTTCAGTCGTAGTGTAATTAATCTGAGCAGCATTTAGAGTCCTAGAAGCATAGTAAATGGCATGGACAACTTTGTCAACCCTTTGGCCTAAGACAGCTCCTACTGCATAGTTGCTTGCATCACACATGATCTCAAATGGCAACTTCCAATTTGGTGGTTGTATTACCGGTGCCGAGGTCAATAGTTTCTTTAATTTGTCAAACGCCTCCTTGCACTCGTCATCAAATTGGAATTCCACATCCTTTTGTAGCAACTTACACAATGGCAAAGATATTTTTGAGAAGTCCTTGATAAATCTACGATAGAAACCTGCATGACCAAGGAAAGAACGAATCTCCCGCACACTTACGGGGTAAGGAAGAGCAGTAACAATTTCTATCTTAGCTTTATCCACTTCTAATCCTTTAGCTGAAACCACATGGCCAAGTACTATACCTTGTTCCACCATAAAGTGACACTTTTCCTAATTAAGAACAAGATTAGTTTCTAAGCATTTATCTAGCACACGAGTCAGATTATCAAGGCATACATCTAGAGAATCACCATGTATTGTGAAGTCATCCATAAATACTTCAATGCAGTTTTCAAGAAAATCAGAAAAGATGCTTACCATACATCGTTGGAAGGTACCTGGTGCATTACACAGTCCAAAGGACATTCTACGATACGCAAATGTACCAAAAGGACATGTGAATGTGGTCTTTTCTTGGTCTTCGGGTGCAATCACAATTTGGTTATAACCTGAAAAACCATCTAGAAAACAGTAATAAGCATGCCCAGCTAATCTTTCCAACATTTGATCAATAAAAGGAAGAGGAAAGTGATCCTTTCTAGTTACAACATTTAACTTCCTGTAATCAATACAAACTCTCCATCCTGTCTGCATACGTGTAGGCACCAACTCATTATCATCATTTTTGATGACTGTGATTCCAGATTTCTTTGGTACTACCTGTACTGGACTTACCCATTGACTGTCTGAGATGGGATAAATTATACCTGCATCAAGTAATTTCAGCACCTCCTTCTTTACTACCTCCATCATGGGTGGATTAAGTCTTCTTTGTGCGTCTCTAGTGGGCTTGGCTCCATCTTCCAAAAGGATTCTATGCATGCATGTAGCAGGACTGATACCTTTGATATCTGCTATAGTCCAACCAAAGACTGTTATATGGTCCCTTAGGACTCTGAGCAGTTTGTCTTCTTGTACTTTGGTTAGATTGTTAGCAATAATCACTGGTAGCGTCTCATTCTTCCCTAAAAATGCATACTTCAAGTGTGCAGGTAATGGTTTCAGTTCTAAGGTTGGGGCCTGCACAACAGATGGTAATAACTTTTGATGAGAACTAGGCAATTGAATAGAATAAACTGCATATTTAGCTGAGGTTTTAGGTAAAGAATGTAATGCAGCTACAGTCTCTTTCAATTCCTGATTCTGCTCAATCTCTTCTTCTTTATCTAATTCCAGACTGTTGGTGATAGCGACCTCCAAACTTTCCCTTTGTGTTTGTTCAAAAGACTTCTGCACTAAAGAGTCAAGTACATCAATAGCAAAAACAGGGTGAATATCACTAGGATACCTCATGGCCTCATATATGTTGAATTGTATCTTTTCACCATCAAACTCCATGGTTAAGGTTCTATTGTGCACATCAATCATAGTCCTTGCTGTTTTCAAGAATGGCCTCCCTAAAAGTATATGTGCAGGATTTGGTGATTTATCATCATCCATATCCACTATGTAAAAATCTGCAGGAAAGATTAGTTCATTCACCTGCACCAAGACATCTTCAATTACCCCTTGGGGGTAAGTGTTAGTACGATCAGCCAATTGAATAATAACACCAGTTTGTTTTAAAGGACCTAGATTTAAAGAAGCAAAAATAGATAATGGCATGACATTAATTGAAGCTCCTAAATCTAGCATAGCTTTCTCAAATCTGGTATTACCTATTCTACATGGAATTGTAAACATGCCTGGATCTTTACATTTAGGGGGCATTTTTCTTTGAAGGACTGCTGATACATTCTCACCAACAATGACTCTTTCATAATTTTTTAATTTTCTTTTGTTAGTGCATAATTCTTTCAAAAAATTTGCATACCTGGGCACTTGCTTAATTGCATCTAGTAAAGGAATATTCACCTCTACCTTCCTGAAAGTTTCTAGAATTTCTTGTTCTTGCTCATCCTTCTTTGAAGTTTTAGGATTACTAGGAGGAAAAGGTAAAGGATTAGTCTTTAGCTGAACAGGAGTGTTAGGTTTTACCTTTGATATTTCTGCATCCTCTTTAGCCTTATCTTCCTCAAATTCACCAGTAGCTTTTGGTGCCTCCAATTGCTTTCCACTCCTCAAAGTTATGACACATGCATTCTCTCTCGGATTGACAATAGTTTGAGAAGGTAGCTTCCCTGAACTTTGAGAGTCCAATCGACCAACTGTCGTAGCAAGTTGACTCATCTGATTTTCTAGATTGTGGATGGAAGTCCTTGTCTCTTGCTGGAATTGTTGTGTTTGATTCATGAATGCCTTGAACATGTCCTCAAGAGATGTTCCAGAATTAACAGGAGCAGCTTGTCTAGGTTGGTACTGTGGTTGAGCTGGTTGAAAACTTTGCTGCCCATTTGGGAAAACACCTTGCACTGGTGGCCTAGTACCTCCATAGCTCAAATTGGGATGATCCCTCCATCCGGAATTGTAAGTGTTAGAGTAAGGATCATATTTTCTCTGAGGTTGTCCTTGATAATTCCCCACTGCATTTGCCTGTTGCATATTATCATCCTCTTGTAGTGTTGGGCATGCATCTGTATTGTGATTTGTTAACAAACAAATACCACAAGCTTTTGCTGCTGGCATGTTTCCTGTAGCCATTTGACGAACAAGAGAAGTTAGACTTGCAATTTGTTGTTCAATAGCAGAAACTTTTACCTCATTCACATTCCTAGGTGAGAAATCAAGTCGACTGCCAAATTGTTGAGAATTAGCTGCCATATTTGCGATGAGATTTCTTGCAGCCTCGGGAGTCTTGTCCACCAGAGCTCCTCCACTAGCAGCATCAATCATACTCCTATCTGTAGATAAAAGACCTTCATAGTAGTATTGGATGAGGAGTTGATCACTAATTTGATGATGGGGGCAGCTTGCACATAGTTTCTTAAAACGTTCCCAATACTCGTAGAGGGTTTCTCCATTATTCTGCCTCACACCACAAATTTCTTTTCGAATGTTGGCTGCTCTTGAAGCGGGGAAATATTTTTCTAAGAATAATCTTTTCATCTCTTCCCATTTTGTGATACTTCCGGAGGGTAAATAGTAAAGCCAATCCTTAGCTAAATCTTTTAGAGAAAATGGAAAGTCTCTTAACTTGATTTGTTCTTCCGTTACTCCGGTAGGCTTCATACTTGTGCATACCACATGAAATTCCTTCAAATGTTTGTGAGGGGTCTTCACCTGCCAAACCATGAAAAGTAGGTAAAAGATGTATTAGTCCAGATTTTAATTCAAAATGAGTATTAGCATCTAGATTAGGGAAGGTTATGCATAAAGGTTGTTGATTCAAAGCAGGGGCCGCAAGCTCCTTCAAAGTTCGGGTTTCTGCCATGGCGTCCTTCTCTTCACAATTATTCCGAGCTACCTTCCTTAATCTACGAATGGTTCTCTCTATTTCTGGATCACACTTTAAATCACCTTGATTAGTAGATCGAGTTTTGGACATAAACAATCAAATGAAATTCAAATTACCTGAGTACAACAAAAAAAAATAATAAATAAAGATAAAAATAATGATAACAAATAAAAATAAACTAAAATCACTCCCCGGCAACGGCGCCAAAATTTGGTGTGCTATCGCAAGCAACTAAAAATAAAACCTTACTGCGAAAGATAATAATGTAGCAGTGCAAGTAAGAGTTGATCCCACAGAGAGTGATTAGTCTAAAATTATGCTTTGTTTACCAAAAGGGGAGGTTTATAATTTGATTTCACTAATTATCAAGAACAAAATTTAAAGTGATAAGAATAACCAATTAATTAAAGATTTCAGTTCTCCCGGTTCAGTATCACCTTTTTACAACAATAGAATAATTAAGTAAAGCAATATTTATCCTTCAATGAAATTAATAGCCCTAGGTAGCAACAAGCTCTACTACACGAAACTCCCCTTAGATTATCACTTAATGAAACAAGCTCTTCACAAGATTCTAACCATTATACAACCTAGAACAAGCTCTCTAGATTTAATATAATAGTAGCATTAAGAACTAGGGAATTAGACTAGTCCAAGCAACAATCACACAAGTTCGGATTATTTAACTTGTCTTCCGATAATCATAGCAATACTCAAAAGCTTGACCACAATCATGTATCACTAATTACTACTTGTGATTAGGAACAATATCAATTACACGTAATACTATCCCTTAATCTAGCAGATGAAATTAATCAAATCGACTTAATCGATCACATTAAACCAATCGGAATAAATATCATTCAAAAGTTAAAATAGATTATCAAGAATGAACTTCATGTAAGAAGGAATAAATAGCTTATACTTAATCAAACCATTACCTGTAAACAAGGTTCAACATCCCCTTCGAACTGAGTAAAGGAACTAGCCTAGCATATTAAGTCCAATTAATATTTTCTTGAATTATTAAAGGGGTGAGGACAACAACCTCACTATGGAGGTGATCCTCTTTCCCTACTAATTTATAAAAGGGGTGAGGACAACAACCTCACTATGGAGGTGATCCTCTTTCCCTACTAATTACACTAGAATTTGGAGAAGATGAAGAAGATGAAGAAGATGGTGTCTATTAGTATGTGAATTAGCAAAATACAAGCCTAACTTCACTTGGTATTTATAGGCACTCAAGTGTACAAGATGTCAAGATCCAACAACTAATCTTGGTCATGTGAATCACCTATCTAAGGCAATCAAAAACCCAAAAACGTGCACCTCATAAGAAGTCAAAATCTGACACCAAAACTGATCAGCAGCTTGCAAGTTGATTTTGAATTAGTAGACTGCCGATTTGGACCTTGCACAAAGAACGAAAGTTGTAGCCCTGGTGTTTCGAATGAATTTGGGCTTTTGAATCACCTGATTTGGAGTTGGGAAGCTCAAGTTATGGCCCAAATACTCCAACTGGTCCGAACAGAAATCCAGTCCACGCGGGATTCGGATCAGCTGTTTAAAAAGTAATGTTTGGAGGCCCACATGAACTTGGATTTTTGCTCACCATACCAATCTGGAAAGCTTGAGAAGTCTACTAAAAATTTCAAGAAGACCACATTTTCATTTGGGAACTTTAACACAATTCAAATCTCAACCGAAGCCCCAAAGGTCAATCTGTCCAAAAGCTTAATTTCCTGAAATTTTCAACTTTGACGTATGTGGGTAAAATGGTCATAACTCTCTCATCCGAGCTTCGATTTAGGCGTTTCAAGATGATCCGAAAAGCTAAGAAATAGATCTACAACTTTCCTTATTTGAGCTTTGAGAGAATAAGGCCTGATCAAGTGTTAATTTGAGCCTCAAGCGGACAGACGAATTTTAAAACAATCCAAAAGTGCGGAAATAACACAGTTTTCATTTAATGGCTCCATTTGCAACCTAAATCAAAATATAAGAATGGTGAGTACATTTAGGTGCCAAATAAGTATAAAAGACTAGATATTAAGAGATAAAAACATAACATATTTTATACTTATCAACTGTTCATTTACTTTTGTAATAGTAATTCGTAATTATATCAATCCCCGTGATTGAATAGTGTTTGTAATAATTTACTCTTCCTATTCATGTAATAGTAAAATGTCTGTAATAGTTCTTTCCTTATGTTATAAACAGGGCCGGTCCTGGGTTTTCTAAGGCCCAGGGCGAATTTTTTTCAAATGTGCCCCTTTATACAAATTAAACAAAAAAATAAATAAATCATCAACCAATTAATTTTATTAAAATTATAAGAATTTACAAAAGATAAAGAAGAACACTTTGGGGCCTCGTTAAAACCTTGTTTAGGGAAAACTCAATGGGACAAAACCCCAAACGAAGGAAAAAGAGTACCCCGGATTGTAAACATTGCATTAAAAAACTCGAACTACATATTTGCGTCCACATGCTTCCTTCCAAATCTCCATAAACATTTCTTGATTTGATCAATCTTCTTTTCATCCTCCACAATTAATTGAAGCAAAGTATCATCATATGTACAGACAAAATAAAAATAGCAATGAAATCTGAACCACAAAACATCATTTAAAATGTCTTCTTGTTGCACTTTTAGATGCAAAATCATCAATTATACTATCATATTTAATGTTTTCTAACATATTCTTTTCAATGCATAATATCGCTAATCCATTTAGCCTATCTTGAGTCATGGTGGTCCGCAAGTAAGATTTCAATAATTTTAATTTAGAAAAACTCCTTTCAGCAGATGCCACAGTCACAGGTATAGTCAATAATACCCTATAAGCAACCATTACATTAGGAAACATATCTACACTCTTTACAAACTCAAGAATTTTAATTTTTATAATAAACACAACACAATAAAAAATAATAAAACTAATTAACAAAGAACAATTAAACCTGGATTTTGAGCATATTTTCTTCCACTTGAAACTTCTAATTATAAATAACAAGAATCCCAGCCAAGTTTTCTGTTGAATCAAATAATAAATAAATAAAAGTTTTAATAAATAAATAAAAACAGATTTCATAGCTATTTACATAAATTACCTTTCAATTAAAGCTTGTTTGATGAAATCTAAGGCTTGATGATGACAGATGATTGATGAACATAAATCACCTCTTCTTGCCACTGATGACTTCTAGTTTTCCCCCAAGCAGATATTAGTTTTTTTTCTAGTATTCAAATTGAAAATCCCTAAAGCCTAAAAAATCAGAAATTACCTTCAAAGTTCAAATTAATAATTTTTCATTACCTAAGAAATACAATAAATCCTCAATATTAATAATTTCTGGTCTAATTGAAAGTATGATTGTATGAGGTTATACATAAATAATTAACTCTACATATCAAAATGAACAAATTAAAGAAACACTTACCCGAATAACAATTGATAATTGAATATTTCGCTCCATAAGTCCATATTCCTCTTGTTCTCTCAAGTCTCAATTCAGTTCCCCTTCTTTTCTCTTCTTCACCGAGCGGCGAGCATAATTTATGAGAGAAAAATGAAAATTTTGATTGTATTTGATATATGTAAGAGAGTCAGAGAGAGCAATGAGAGAAGTGATAAATTTTATAAATTTTCTTACTTTCTCATCATTCATAGTAGTTTAGTAAGAGGAAAACTCACTAAAACTTTTCTTCCATTGAACATTATATGTATGTAACATAATAATATTAAGGTGATGATTGATTGCATCTTAATGCATCTTAATAGTCTATCTCTTAATGCATTTTAATGTTTGAAATTAGGATACAAAAAAATTCTCTGAATGTCTCTAAATCTTTAAGATACAAAATTAAATCTAAACTATTCAGAGGACCACATTAAGAGACATTAAGATGCATTATAAGAGGAGGCTGTTAAGATGTATTAAGATACAATCAAACAACACCCAAGTCTCCTACAAAAGCCTCACACCACATCCTTCTACAACGTGTATATAATAATCCCTTGAAGTGTGTGCTCAACATTTCACCACATCCCTCAATATCATGTATGCATGTGTCAAATATAAACTTTAATATTTGGGAAAAAAAATGAGCGCCATAAAAAAGAGAATTCTCATACAAGAGAGTATTAAAAAATAGGATTAATAGCATATTTGACTTCCAAATATATATTTATTTATAATTGAGATTACATAATTTTTACCCACAATATCTATCCCTCACTATCATGTCGGCATAGAATTCCGTCCTTTGTCGACCTTGTACTTGCGGTGAATATATACTATGACAAAATGTGTCAAATATAAACTTTAATATTTGGAGAAAAAATGAGCGCCATAAGAAAGAGATCTCTCATATTTTGTCCTTGTATTTGTGGTGAATATATATTATACTCAATCTGTCAAATATGAACTTTAATATTTGGAGAAAAAATGAGCGTCATAAGAAAGAGAACTCTCATATGAAAAAGTATTAAAAAGTAGGGTTAATAGCATATTTGATCTCCAAATATACACTTATTTATAATTGACATTATGAAATTTTTAATTCCTCGTTACTATTACCCCCAAGTATCCATAAGTAACCGATATCAATTCTAAGAGAAAATTCAATGAAAACAAATAGTCGGAATGGTCACAAGCTCTGACCAAGGGAGTATATAATTACAGTTTGATTGCATATTATTCGATTTAACTATATAAAAAATTTAAAAACAACTCAAATTAATGCAACTCACATATTAACATTTGATGGCTAAGTTGGCCAAATAATTAAATAGGGTTCATCGTGCTTATTTTGATTTTCTTTGGAAAGTGATTTGAGAGGATTTAAACTTCGTAGCTTTAATTATAACTCGGTCTATATTTTGAGGTCAAATATGCTATTAATCTTAAAAAGTATTACTACATTAACTAGATGTAGGCGTTTCGTACATGTTATTTAAAATGATTATCTTAGATACCTAGTAATATGAGTCGATTATTCTTGTAAATCGTTTTTGCTAGACTAATAATATTTTATTCCCAATGATTCAATACACTATAACGTGTCAACATTTCCACTGGAGGTGAATTTCCGGATGACCCAAAAAACATGCGGTAATCCGAGTCCATGCCTCTATTGCAGTTTTGCATGGAAGGAGGATAGTTTGAATAGAAGAGAAACAAAGGCTTTAATTAGTTAAGATCAAATATATCCATTCCCATTGACTCAATTAAGAATCCCATATTTTCAGTGACAAAGCATGATCCTGAGATCTAATATCTTTTGATGTTGGACATAATAGAGAATTCCTATGTTGTACTGTTTTCACTTAAGAATATTGTCGGTTTATAATTAATAAGGTACAGTTCTTTAAAATAAAATAAAAATAAAAATAATAGGTATAAAAAAAGTAGTAGCTAGCCAATTGAATCAACCTTTTCCCCAGATTGAATCTCATTTAATCCATATCTATGGTGGAGTGAGGCTCCTGATGGATCACGAGCCTAATTACTTAAATTAATTTGATGTCATACTCTACTCAGTCTAGGTAAATTGACCTTCAACAGTTCAATCTGAAAAACTTTCTCACATAGCTTCATTCAGTGCGTTAGGAAATTTTATTATTATTATTATTATTATTATTATTATTATTATTATTATTATATTTGAATTCTCAGTTAAATATTTTTTTCTTTAATATTCTTGCGGTGATTATTTTCACTTCTAATCTTATTGGCTCCCCTTAGTTTACATGAATACATTTAAATGGTCCAGTATGGTTTCTCAGTTTTTTTAAGATTAAGTATATGCCGTTTAAAAGAATTCTTTCACCAGAAATTTATTCAGATATGTGATGGCTGATTAAGTTTACATGGATGGCAGGAAGAACAACTTCTGGCTTGAAGATTGGAATAGGTAATTTGCCCCTTAAATAAAATGAATTTTACATATTTATTAATTTTTTTTTAAATTTTTTTTTAGTTTCTCTCTGCAATTATCTAAACATATATGACCAACTATTCTCATAATTAATTGGTCTTTAATTAGTTAATGTCTTTATATACTAAATCTCATCTTAATAAGTTTCACGTGCAACTCTTAATACGTCGCGTTACACATGAGGGGGATACAATATAGATATTGTATCACATCGAATGGTAGAGTATATACGTATAATTTATCCCACATTAAATATATTGCGAAAACATATCTATAATCAAATCGTTTTAAGTAAGAGAGTTTAATGTCTTCGTATAGATTAAGGCCCATTTATGAAAATCAAATCAACAGGAGATTTATTTTATATAGAGATGGCATTTATACCAAAGTTTTTTTCGGGCAAACGACAAGAAAATTGAGTGCTAGAAAAGAAACAACGACTTTTGCCCGGAAATAATAGGCGCTCTCAAGTGGTGTTTGATAAAACTTAATAATTAAGATCTGAATGGTTAATATATATTAATAAATTAGATAATTTGAATGAAATAACATCTGAATCTAAAAAACTGTTTGATAACTAAAAATGTAAAATATCTGGATGACACTATTTTACCATTTTAACCCTCTGAGTTATTTAAAAAATTTATTTGAATGATCTTAAAATTTAAAATTGAAGGAGTACAATATCTATTGAGGCTATTTTTGTCCATAAATTTTAAATAAATTATTAAGAGACAACTCTTAATAGTTAAGATTTGGGTTTCTGTCTTACCGATTAAGAGGTATTAACAATTAATTTTTTTTTACCAAACATGTTTTGCCTCTGACCGAATCAGAGGCAGGTCAATTAAGAGGTATTCAGACACAAACAAACACATGCATTATGAATTATTGCCTGAAAATAATAGGAGCTCTTAGATTTTTCTTTGGCTGCTATTTAGTTTTTAATAGACTTCCCATTCCTATATTTAAAACAACAAAGCACATGCGTTATGAATTATTGTTTAAGGAAACTCTATCATATATATGATTTATGAAGCACTGACTCGGACATGGGATACAGACACGGCATAATACATGATACGAGATACGACATTTTTTAAAATTACAAGATACGATACATCGGGACATGTTCAATTTTACATGTATATTTAATAATATAAATGTATTTTTTACTATAAATAAATTTAATATATATATAGAGCATAATAAAAACTTGAACAAAATAATAAGAAATACAAACACATTGTATAATACATATCTTAAAGTTACATAATAATGTCCAAACTTAAAAAGGCATAAAATAACCCATAACTTTTATATTGGAGTCCCGACGTGTCCGAGGTGTGTCAAAACTTTATAGAAAAAAAAAGAACTTGCGGACACGTTTCGGGTGCGTGTCCAAGACGTGTCGGAGCGAATTTGTGTCCAATATTTGTCCGACACGAATTCATGGCCCTCCGAGAACTGTTCGTGCTTCCGAGTATATGATCATTTAATAAGTTTTAGTTATGGGCTAATAGTAATTTATCCCTCGAAATTCCACCTGTTTTATAATTGAGCACATAAGGTACCACTCCTTCTGATATATATGCACCCCAAAGTATTGTTAATTTATCGATACACATCCGAATTTGATATTTGGCCTAATTTTTATCGTAAAAAGTACCACATCATCATTTCATTTCTGGGTAAAAAAAAACTAACCGATAAAACTTTTAGGGACTTAAGAGTGTAAATCTAGTACTTGAGAGTGTAAATCCAGAGTATTTATACATTACGAGCTCAATTATAACACAAATAAAACTTTGAGGGACTAAAGTGATATTAATCCTTTAGTTATTTGTGCTTTCTCTATCCATTGCAATGATAAGCTACCTTATATTCTCATAGGTCTATCAAATCCATTTTCAAATCCATTTTCAATGAAGGGTTATCACTTTTGATTTCACGAAGGCTTTGCTACTTGAAATTTCTATTGATTTTAATTGATATTTAACACCAGGAATTGAGAGTCAAGATTCCATATAATTCTTCACTACTTCTTTGAACAAAAAATTCAAAATACTCTTTTATCTTACTACAATTCTTATGTTCGATGCTACAAAACCAATGTATTGCGTTTAATAGGTATATGTTATGACAAACTATGACAAACACAATAAATCAACACAGAAAGATAAAGACAATAACACAAGATTTTACGTGAAAACCCAAATCGAAAAAAAACCACGGAGAAGACAGAAGAAATCTACTAAATAAATATTTGAAGAGTACAAGATAAAAAGAGAACTTTGAGAATTCTTAGAATGTTTCTGAATGAATTTGAATATCTCTTCTCCAAAATCCTAGTACCTATATTTATAGGTCATAGGAAATTCTATAACCAAATAGGATAAGAAATACTAAATTGAGTATAACTAGGAAAAATAACTTTCCTTAAACCAAAACGGATTCTAGGTAATACCTAAATCCAAATCCAATAAGGAATCATGTCATACCCAATAAATCTCCACCTTAACTAGAATCCTCCAAATATAGCACAAACAATGAACTTTCTCCTCTTCTCAAATGCACAACTCAAGTGCATCGAATACTAACCAGGTCCAAGCAATGTTCAAACTTGGTATGTGGTAACGACTTTGTTAACATGTCAGCTGGATTGTCTGCAGTACCAATCTTCAAGACCTTAATGTCACCTAGGGGTGAGAAAAAAACGGATAAAACCGAATAACCGAACATAACCAAATTTTTTTAACCGAATTATTTTAATTATTCGGTTATTTTCTGTGATTTGGTTATAACCGTTTTATTATTCGGTTTTCGGGTTTGGATACGGTTACTAAAATTTTGATATTTGGTTACCCGAATAACCGAATAGACATTTAATTTTTTTTTAAAGACTTTTCTTAACTTTTAAGCCTTACCGGTTACCACTCTTCACTCGCCTCTCTCACTCTCTAGCCTCTGCCCAGCCCTAACCCAAATCCCTAAATCCCAAATTCCCAAATCGAAATAGAGGAGTTTTTAGAATGATTGTGATTTAAGTTGGTTTGAATCTGGTTTGGTGCTATTTCAGTTTGTGTTTGTGCTCGTGTTGGTCTGTGGTGTGATTTTGCAGAGCTGGAGTTTCAAATTGATTTAAATCGAAGTTCTATTTCTATGGGTCTAATGTCCTCCTTGTATATGCTGGAATTGGGAGTTATGATCTGTTGTGGGGGATCTGATGTTGGATTCATGGTCTGGGGGCTTGGATATTGAATTCTTGATGTTATGTTCTGGTGATGCTCTGGAAGATGAAATGCTCCAGATTTGGTTTATGTGCATATTGTTTATCTTGTCCTTTAATTAGATTAGTGTTGTTGATGATTTATGTGCTCTGGAAGACGAGTCTCTGCCCCCTCTCAAATCTTTTCTTGTTATCCCTTTTGGCATGGCATGAGTAAACCTTTTATTTTATTTTTTTGTATTTTTATTACTATCTACTTCAAATTGAAATAGTACAACCGTAAAATTACACAAAATCCTTCTATAGTTCTGGAATATGGCAAACTGGATTCCCCCAAGTGCTCAGAATCTTTCTACAACCACATATCAATTCTCATCTCTGTTACTCTGTTAGGAAGCTTGAAATGGAACTTAACTTCGGTTATTAACCGAAATAACCGAATTATAAATTTAGTTATTCGGTTTTCAATAATTCAGTTATTTCTAAATTCGGTTAGTTATTCGGATAGTGAAATTTAGAAGATTTCGGTATTCGGTTATATCCAAATAAGCTATTCGGTTTGGATATAACCGAATTGCTCACCCCTAATGTCACCATCTTCAACAATGTCTCGAACAAAATGATACTTAATATCAATATGCTTTGTCCTCTCATGATATATCTGATCCTTAGTCAAGTGTATAGCATTTTGACTATCACAGTGGACAATAGTAACTCCATGATCCATGTTGATCTCTCCAAACAAGCCTCGCAACCAAATAGCTTCCTTAACAGCCTATGTGATAGCCATATATTCTGCCTCTGTAGTAGAGAGAGCAATTGTATGCTGTAAAGTAACTCTCTAACTAATTGCACAACCTCCAAAGGTAAATATATAACCAGTCAACGACCTCCTCCTATCAAGATCACCAGCATAGTCTGAATCAACATACCCTATAAGGGTATCGCCATTTCTTCCAAATTCTAAACCAACATCGGAGGTACCTCGCAAGTATCTTAAAATCCATTTCACAGCTTCCCAATGAATTTTACCTGGACATGATAAGTCTCTACTTACCACACTAATAGTATGTGAAATATCTGGACGAGTACAAATCATAGCATACATGAGGCTACCAACTGCATTAGAGTAGGGAACATTTGACATATACCTAACCTCCACATCTATCTGAGGAGATAATTCAGTTGATAATTTGAAGTGAGCAGTAAGAGGAGTACTTATTGGTTTGACATCCTTCATACCAAAATGATCTAATACCTTCGCGATGTAGTCTTTTTGAAATAAGTACAATTTCTTACTTCTGCGATCTCACTGAATCTCCATGCCAAGAATCTTTTTAGCAGCCCCTAAATCTTTCATTTCAAACTCAGTGTTCGACTGTGATTTTAGTTTACCAATCTCTGAACTATCTTTTGTTGCAATCAACATATCATCAACATAAAGTAACAAATAGATTAATGAGTCATCCTGAAATTTCCTGAAGTACACACAACTATCATATTGACTCCTGCTATATTCAATACTAACCATAAATGAGTGAAATCGTTTATACCACTGCCTGGGAGATTGCTTTAAACCGTATAAGGACTTTTTCAACAAGCAAACGTGGCCTTCCTTTCCTTGAATATGAAATTCCTGAGGTTGACGCATATAAATCTTTTCGTCAAGTTCACCATGCAAGAAAGTTGTTTTCACATCAAGTTGTTCCAACTCCGAATCATGCATAGCAACCAAACCAAGTAATACTCGAATAGAGTTGTGTTTCATAACTGGTGAAAACACATCATTAAAGTCAATTCCATCGACTTGACTGAATCTCTTAGCTACTAGTCGAGCCTTGTACCTAGCATCTTTAACTATTGGGATGCCTTCTTTTTTCTTAAATATCCATTTGCAGCCCCCAACTTTCTTACCTTTAGGTGGTTTCACAAGCTCCCAAGTCTGAGTTTTTTGAAGAGATTTCATCTCCTCATTCATAGCGAACAACCATTTTTCTGAATCATCCGAGTAAATAACATCTTTATAAGTCACAGGGTCACTATACTCAACTGTCTCGGCAACTGATAAGGCATAAGTAACATAATCTGAATACTCATATCTCTGTGGTGGTCGCACTGTCCTCTTTGCCCTGTCTCTAGTGAGACTATATTGATTGTCCACATGTTCCTCCTCTGGAACTATATTCTCATTTACAATAGTAGTAGTAGGCACATGATCTGAACTCTGCTGTGATTTCTGAACCTGAGGAGAAGTTACTTCAAGTTCCACCTTCTGACCAACACTATCAAAACTATCAGTACAAGGAACAAAGGATTCCTTGTTCTTATTAAGCATATCAGACTCATCAAAAGTAACATCTCTACTAATGATGACCTTCGCTGACTTTTGATCTGCACACCAAAGTATATAACCCTTCACACCAGAACCATAACCAAGAAAGATGTATTTTTTTGCTCTAGGTTCGAGTTTTCCCTCATTCACATGTGCATATGCAGGACAACCAAACACCCTAAGAAATGAATAATTTGCAGGATTACCTGACCAAACCTCTTCAGGAGTCTTACATTCTATAGTTGTGCAAGGAGAATGATTCACCAAGAAAGAAGTTGTGTTCACTGCTTATGCCCAAAATTCCTTGCCCAAACCTGCATTTAACAACATACACCTGACCTTCTCTATCAAGGTTCTGTCCATCCGTTCTGCAACTCCATTATGTTGTGGTGTCTTCACAACTATACGATGTCTAACAATTCTTTCACTCTTACAGAACTCATTAAACTCAGTCTCACAAAACTCAAGGACATTATCTGATCTAAACCTCTTAATCTGCTTTCTTGTCTGCTTCTCAACCAAAGTCTTTCACTGTTTGAAAGTTACAAAAACGTCATTCTTATGTTTCAAGAAGTAGACCCAAACCTTCCTGGAGTAATCATCAATGAAGGTCAGTAGATAATGTGCACTGGTACCTTTGGATGGAACCCGTGAAGGACCCCCAAAGTCTGAATAAATGTAGTCCAAAGTCCCCTTTGTTCTATGAACCGCAGTCTTGAAACTAACCCGTTTCTGTTTCCCCAAGACACAATGCTCACAGAAATCCAACTTTTCTATTTTATGTCCAGATAAAATACCTATTTTACTCAAAGCATCCATGCCTCTTTCACTCATATGGCCTAACCTCATATGCCACAACCTGGTGGTGTCATCTGCAGTAACTGAAGAACAAATTACATCCAAATTTGTAGTTGTAGAACCCTCCAACTTATATAAAGTGTCGACCTTGATTCCTTTCATCAACACAAGAGAACCTCTACTAATCTTTATAACTCCACCTTCAGCTGTGTACTTACACCCATTTTCATCTAGTGTACCCAAAGATATGAGATTCTTCTTTAAACCTGGAACATGTCTAACATCTGATAATGTCCTGATTATGTCATCATGCATCTTAATTTTAATTGTACCAATGCCAATTACTTTACATTTAGAATTATTTCCCATCAAAAAAATCCACCATCAAATGGTTCATATGTGGAGAACTAATCACGAGTAGGACACATATGATAAGAACACCTAGAATCCAAAATCCAATCACTGCTAAGTCTTTCTCTGTCATCGGCTACTAACAGAAGATCATCACTATCCTCAACACCGCGAGCTTGAGCAGACTTTCTTGCTCCCTGATTCTGCTGGTTCTGCACATTCTGTTCACTATAAATCTGACCATGATTATCTCGTCTTTGTTCTTTATTTTTTAACTTCAGACAATTATGCTTTATATGCCCTTTTGCATGGCAGTAGTTACAGCTGAAATTCTTATTCCTAGATTTTGATCTGTGTGTACTGCCACTTTTTGAACTTTTCTCAACTGACCTCTCCCCTGACAAACAATCCAACACCTTGATCATCACTTTTCCCAAAAGTCATCTCAGAATCTAGTTTTTGTTTACTCATAAGATTCGTCTTAACATCCTCAATTGAGATAGTATCTCTACCATAGATCATAGTGTCTCTGAAGTGCTTATATGAAGGAGGTAATGAGACTAATAATAATAGGGCTTGATCTTCATTATTAATCTTAACATCAATATTCTGCAACTCAGTTACAATTGAATTAAATTCAGTGATATGAGATTTGATTTGACTACCTTCTGACATATGCAAGGTGTAAAAATGTTGTTTAAGTCTCAATCTATTGGTGAGGGACTTTGTCAAATAGAGAGACTTTAATTTCTTCCACAAATCAGCAGTTGTAGTTTCCGCTAACACCTCTTGCAACACATCATTCGAAAGGCACAACTGAATTGCCGAAAGTGTTTTATCATCCATAGTTTTCCATTCTAACTCAGACATCTCGCTAGCTTTCTTCGTCTCCCAATCTGTATCAGACATATCTATAGGCTTTATTGGGTACTCTATAATGGCTTTCTTCAAGCCTTGTTGAGTAAGAACAGCGTTTATCCGAACCTGCTAAAGACTGAAACTAATATTCCCATCAAATTTGTCAATATCAAATTTCGTTGATGAAGTCGAACTCAATGTCATAGTATGGATTGATAATAACCAGGCTCTGATACCAGTTTGTTATAACAAACTATGATAAACACAATAAATCAACGCAGAAAGATAAAGACAATAACATAAGGTTTTACGTGAAAACCCAAATCGGAAAAAAACTACGGAGAAGACAGAAGAAATCCACTAAATAAATATTTGAAGAGTACAAGATAAAGAGAAAACTATGAGAATTCTTAGAATGTTTCTGAATGAATCTGAATATCTCTTCTCCAAAATCCTAGCACCTATATTTATAGGCCATAGGAAATTCTATAACCAAATAGGATAAGAAATACTAAATTGAGTATAACTAGAAAAAATAACTTTCCTTAAACCAAAATGGATTCTAGGTAATACCTAAATCCAAATCCAATAAAGAATCATGTCATACCCAACAGTATAGTTTCCTTTATATTATTTTACTTGTGTTTGAAAGTTGATTTGTGGTTGCTACTAAATCATTGGAAGTAAACCTAATGTTGCAATGTTTTTATCTATTGATAGGGATTGGAGTTGCTTTAAGCGGGATAGTACTTCTAATGTGTTTCATATACATCTTTAGGAAGTTATCAAATACATCAGTGAGCTTTTTGATCAGAAGAAAAATGAAGAATGACAGAGACGTTGAGGCCTTCATTAGGCAATATGGATCATCAACCACAAAAAGGTATTCGTATTATGATGTAAAAAACATTACAAATTCCTTCAAACATGAACTAGGCAAAGGAGGTTATGGGAATGTTTTGAAAGGAAAACTAGCAAATGGTCGTATTGTTGCAGTGAAGGTTTTGAATGTATCCAAAGGAAAATGTGAGGAATTTATAAATGAGGTTGTAAGCATTGGTAGGACATCTCATGTTAATGTAGTCACCCTTCTTGGATATTGTTACGAGGGTAGAAAACGTGCTCTTATATACGAGTTCATGCCCAATGGATCTCTAGAGAAGTTCATCTATGGTAAAATTTGTTCGACTGCAACACAATATCTTGGATGGGAGAAATTGTATGACATTGCATTGGGAATAGCTCGAGGACTCGATTACTTGCACCGTGGTTGCAACACGCGTATTCTACATTTTGACATAAAGCCACATAATATCCTTCTTGATGAAGATTTTTGTCCAAAGATACCTGACTTTGGGCTTGCAAAGTTGTGCACTAGGAAAGAAAGTATCATCTCTACGATGGAAGCAAGAGGGACCATTGGGTATATTGCTCCTGAAGTGTTCAGTAGATACTTCGGAGAAGTATCCCACAAGTCTGATGTGTACAGCTATGGAATGGTGATCTTAGAAATGGTCGGGGGAAGAAAAAATGTTGATGTTAGAGTACTTAACACTAGTGAGATATATTTTCCTCACTGGATTTACAAGCGTATCGAGCTAGATGAAGAGCTAAGTTTGGCGGGTGAAATGACCGTAGAGGAAAATGAAATTGCAAGGAAGATGATAATTGTGGATTTGTGTTGCATACAGGCGGATCCTTCACAAAGGCCGTCGATAAGTAGGGTGATTGAAATGTTGGAAGGAAGCATATCGGCCTTGGAAATACCACCAAAGCCATACTTGTGTTCTCCTCGAAAATCCGTATTAAATTCCTCACCAAAATCAGTTTCATCTTCTTCTCCAAGATCAGAATCAAAATCTTTTACCACGTTAGATTAGTATAAAGGTGTAATATTAGTCGCATGACAATTTATGCCCTTTTTGTTTATATTATGGTTCCAAAAACGACAAAAAGGGAAAATACCCCATTTTACTTGGCAGCTTTTCAGTATTTGGTAGTTTTACTATAATTGGAATTTGACTTTCATTATCGGTTACGTCTCAGAGGAAAATTTGAATAATGCTCATTAGATTATTAGTTGTTCAATATGATTAAAGCATCTGAATTACACTCCCTATGTCCTAAGAAATAGTACTTTATTTTAAGGTTTGCATATATAGGACACATTCAACCCCAGCTAATCAATAGTTGCACTGACGAACAACTAGGCTACATCATGCACATGATTGACATTTTGAGGAGATACAAAATAAATAATGCATAATGGATCGAGAGCAGAGAAAGATTAATTGAGGAAGTGGATTTTATTTTACAAAATAACTTTTCCCTTCCGTTCAACATTATTTCCTTCTGCAACACATGATCACCATCCTACCAATTTTGGTCACACTCCCAACTAAATATCATGAACCAGTATTCTATTTCTTCGTGGTCCTTATAATTGTTGTGCAGTCCACTAAAATAAAATTAATTATCAATTAGTTCCTCATGTAAAACAATGACCAACCTGCAGAAAACACATTATGAAATAGTTCCAAAGTTTTCAGGAGGCAATCATAGGAGGATTATATACATACGTTTATAAGATATGTGTTAGGTTTGTATATAGCGCGAACATGCAATCAAATTACATAACTAGTGCGGAAGCGCAATAAAACAGATTTTAAAATTTTTCGTACAAACCATCACCATGATCATCCTTGTGATCAATTATCAATTAAACGAAAGAGATAGAAATATAGAATTCTACCCTCGTGAATCAAAGCTTCTTCAGGTATAAGTTCACCTCCAATTCCTTCGCGTTCTCCTTGAATTCCTGAATTCCTCTAGAGGTGATCCACCAAGGAATAATAGTTGTTCAAGAAGATGGGTGTTGGCAAAACCCTAATTTCTATCTCTATAAAAATTGCAAATACTCTCTCTCCAATTCTTACGGTAGAGTGTGTAACTGTCTAACCTTAAATCATGATAAGACTCCTCTTATTTATAGATATAGGGAACCCTCCTAAACTATTTAGGATTAGGGTTTTTATTTTAATTAAATTCCTTTAATTAATTAAACTCCTAATCCAATTAGAAATTTATGAGAGAGTACTTCTATTAATTAATTCTCAATCCCTATTAGGAATTAAATAATAGTAATGGTAATAATAATAATAAGACTCTTCTTATTAATTTATATTTAATATTTCCAAAATATTAAATAATAAATATTAAGCTATTTAATTTATTCTATTTCCATAGATTAAATTAAATACACTTAACTTATTATTACGATTATGCCATTTACTTCTTAAATAAATATTTTCCTTTTGCGGTGTGACCCTTTAGGTTCTCCATATTAAACCGGTTGTGAATAAATCAATTAGAACAATTCTAATCTTATTTAAATAAATAAATTAAACTATTTAATTTATTTAAATAAATAATATTTATTCTACAATAAGGGTAAGCCACCTTAGCGATCAACGACTTTCCAGATAATATAGATTTCAACATTAATCACAAAAGAACCTTTCAGTGTATAGTTACCGTACAATTCAATCCTTCTACCATACAATGTCCCAATTAAATATAAGACATGGAATTACTGTCAAGTCTTATTTTATTTAATTATATGTGTTTCGATTCTCAAATGCACAACTCTGATAATGCAAATTAGAAACTCCTTTCTAATTGCATTCTGCTTTGGCCAAAGACTTCTAAGTCGTCATTTACCGAATCACATAGGACATTCTCTCCTTTTACTAGAAGTGGTAGATTCTTTGTTGACCATTCACCTATCTCCATGTACAACTTATTATACCCAATCATACCCTTTGATATACCCTAAGGGTCTTAAGGGACATGTCAAAGTATAACTCATCATACACAAGATACTATGATGATCTCAAATCCAAGGATCACTTGTACTACTATCACTAGAGGAATTCCTATTGACAGACAATTAAACTCCATTAGGTATTCCTTAGCGAGCCACGTTCAGTGAACTTATTCTCTAAACGTTGAATAAATTGAAATGCTTAATATTTATAATGATATATTTAGAGAAATATTGAATTATAAATTAATAAGAGAAATATTATTATTATTATTATCATTTAATTCTTAATTAGATTAAGAATTAATTTAAAGGAAATGTAAATATCATTTAAATTAAATGCAAATTTGAATTTGGTCAAATAATTACAAAACATGTGGGTTAGGAGAATAATATTACTTACATATTATGTAAGTATTGTATACTTGTAGTATACTAATTGAATTAGGGTTTCTCCTAATTAACCTGACCAAGCATTCATTGCACTCAGAGAAGTGCTAGCCTCCATTTTCAAGAACACCAAATATTAGAGATCAAGTTGTTGATCAAATCTACTAAGTGTTCTTAATGAATTGTTCTTGTTATTCTTAAGAGTTAGGGATAAAAGAACATATTGGATTAGCTATCCAAGATTTGTAAAAATCAAATATTGTTCACTGCTGCCCTCAGCACTGTTCACTGCTGCCGCAACACTGTTCACTGTTGCCCGAGCACTGTTCACTGTTGGCCCGCGCCATGCGCGGGACTGTTCATAATTTTTTTTTGTTGATTTTCCAATTTTAAAATTTCAATGTTAAAAATAAAGATGTTTATTTTGGACTTGGAATTGGTTTAAAATAAAGGAGTTTATTTTAATTAATATTGGATTTCAATTTTGAACAGAGATTCTAAATTTTTATAAAGGAGTTTATATTAATTTGGAATGGATTAAAATAAAGGAGTTTATTTTAATTGGATTTTGGATTTCTACTAGTCAATTGCCCATTAAATGATATCAATATATATTGAATGATTTATTATTCATGAGATGAATGGTATTTATATATGTTGATATATATATATAGGGGATGATTAAGGACTATTGACCAATGTGATTGGATTTAATTTGAATGGATGCTTGAATGAATGGTTTTATTCATAATGAGGTATGCGTACCTCGCCTATCTAAATTTCTAAATGTAATTTCTACACTACTAGAAAATCAAGCATGCGTGATGGATCCCGGTGACGATTTTCAAAAGCAATCACAATAAATAATATTTCGTGATGGATTATTTGAGTCATCACAAAAAATAGTATATATATGATGGCTCTAGTGATGGTTAATTTTGCCATTGTGGATATATATATGTGACGGCTATTTCAATCACCAAATATTATTCAAAATTAATTTTTAGTTTTTGAGATGGCATGCAACCATCACGTATATATTCATCCTTAACGTGATTGCATTTAAGCCATCACAAAGAAAAAAGTTCAAAATAATCTTTGGTGACAGCCAAGACCATCACGAAAAGATAACTACATGTGATGGACCTTTATGATGACATTTAAAGCAATCTCAAAAAATGGTATTATATGATGGAATTTTTCGACAATCACAAAATAATAATATAGATGACGGCTCCTAGCAAAGGCTAATTTTTTCATCACTATAAACTATTTGTGACGGTCAAGGCAATCACTAAAAAACAAGCATATATGACCAACAAATATATTAGGTGATGAAATTTAATAGCAATCACAAAATAGTAATATATTTGATGGCTTTTACTAATGTCTAGTTGTATCATCACTATAGAATATTTGTGACAACCATTACAATCACTGAATTTTTCGCGTAAATTATTTTTTGTTTTTCGAAGGGAGGCGGGTAATAAAAATTTCAATATATGTGTTTTGCCATTTATCGAGGAAGGTCTTTTTTAATATAGAATATTTGTGGCAACCATTACAATCACTGATTTTTTCGCGTAAAATTATTTTTTGTTTTTTGAAGGGAGACAGGTACAATTGATAAAAATTTCAACGAACGCGGGAATATATTTATTGTCATTTTTCGAGATAGGTCTTTTTCAATTTATTTTTCTTGATTATTTTTGAACCATCATACAATATTTCATCTAAAGGAAAATATTAATAATTGATATTAGAACATCAGGCCCGACAAAGAAGAATATTTTGTGATTGCTATTAATTTCCATCACCCAATATATTTATTAGATAAATAATAATAAATATGAACGTAAAATCATACAAAATTATTTTCATTAGAAGCTCTATTACATTTCTTTACTGATGTGTCCATGATAATAGAGTACGTCTCTTTTTCAAGTCCCCGTTAATATCTATTTTGCTTGGTGGGAAGAAATCTGAAATGGAAGGAGCAACAATCAGGTTTGAATTGTGGATGAGACATGCTACCCCACTAGCCCACATGAAGTCGACAGAAAGATGCATTCCCATGGCCACTATAGCTGCGGATGCAGCTGCTATTGCTCCCACTTTTGCCAGTAAACTTGACACCGCCTCTCACTTTTTATCACGTAGCGAGATGGCAGTCAGGGTACCAATGAAGCCAACCGCATTAGCACCCACTACAAACCACAAAGACGGTTTAGAGAATGAGCTATTACTTAAACCATAACCCAGCAGAGAAATTGCAGACTGGCCAGTGATTCCAAGTATTATCTCGCTCATCACCTGACCTGATCGATGTACACGAATTCTCACACTACCCTTTTTTTCTATATTAAAAGTCGTATACAGTACCTGTTTCATCGTATTCAATTATGTCAATGCACAAATCTTGGGGAACATCCATTGGAGATGGTTGATGCATTCCTTCTAATTTCTATCCTCTCCATATGAACGTACTCATAAGCAGCATGAACACGAGCACTAGACTGGCAATCCTCAATACCTGTATCATCTTTGTAACTATAATCAGACAAATGTCCTGAATCATCCTATTCGATTCCTGTTATGAGTCCTCCTCCTGCAGCGTTAACGTATATGGCATCTCGAGGTAATTCCCTTGAAGGTGAGTAGTGCCTCATTCTCTGTCTCTCCTCTATCATTGTAATCTTATAATCAGCTGAGTAAGTTGAATATTACTAAACGAGGCCTAGGGAGATGACGAGGTTTGGTACAAATCAGGCCAAGATGTTCCACCTCCACCAATATCCTAGTTCAAACAATTTGAACTTTTTTGACTTAGAAATAAAGAACACTCATGGAAATAAAATAAACAATTTGTTTAGCCAGTAATAAATTGTATGTTTTACAAATATAAAGTACAAGAATTCAGAACTAAAATTGCAGAAGAGATATGGACTTATGACCAGTCATGACAATTCAGAATGACTAAACAGTTATGCTTACCGTAGGTTTTCCAGTTACTACTACAGGTGAGTAGCCATGAAACTTTGAGTATTCATCTAGTATCCAGGCCATTGTCTGTTTAACCACCAGCAAGCAAAAAGTGTTACTTTCAAATTTCGTCAAAATGTTTGATATTACTCCCTCCATTCCAAAATTGAGATACATTTGTAAAGCGATGAAGTTTAAGAAAACTTTATTTTTTCAAAATTATGCCGAAAATTAGCTAGAAATGTAGTAGTAGTGGCATGATAGTACTCGATCAACTAAGAATAAAAGTAATGGCAAGTTAGGAACTTCATGTCAGTTTATAGTCTAAAAATAGAAATGCATCTCTCTAATTTTGGATGGAATGGAGTATTTGACTACTCCTTTTGACCAAGTATTACCGACGCACCCTAACCAAACAAAAACATAAGTGCTGTGAAATACAAGAACCCTAAATTTCTTTTTTCATTCATTTGAAGTAATATAATTTAGAAATGAGGAAGATAATTGTATCAAACCTAATGCAACCGAGCTCTTTTAAGAAATTTTTTGTCTTCATACGATCCCACAGCTTGAATAAATTGAGGCTATATCCGTTTAGAAATAATCCAAAATTAAAACTTCAATTTTTCATGTGAACAACGAAGAGAAAAAAGAAATATACAAGGTTATGGGCACATTTATCATCTTCATCTGCAAATTAAATAGGAATATAATGCAGAAGAATTCTCGGAACATAGTTTTTTTTTATCTCATCAATCGTTTTGAAATTGTTCACAGGAGAGTGTTGACATGATGGGCACTCAATTCGTGTGTGCACCAATACAAGGAATAAGCCCTACTTTGTTAACTTTAGATATGGTGGAGTATTTGGCAAAGACATTATATGCTCATGTTGATATTTGTTCTACCTTGAAGGGATCTCTGGTATGAGAATGGGAAATTTTATATCAAAGAACTCACTTGGCACTTTATTTCTGGAAAAATCCCATGCATTCTGTTTGAAGAATCATGTGCATCGTCTGGCCTTCTGCAGAGACATTGCCCTTCTAACTGTCATGGTTCCTAAGGTGGGAAATCCCTATGATGCGTTTTTTTAATGGCAGCAAATTTTGTCTCTCTTATATATTTAGTTATGTTGTAGCACTGGACAAATTGTAAAAGGTACTGCAAGTATGTTGAAGTATTATTTGAATGATGATGCTGATTGATTACACCATGAAATATTGTATTTGGAAGCTTTGGTAGAGTCCTTTATAAAGGTATTCGTGGGTTTTATGACTATCTAAGCTATTTGATAATAGTCGAGTCAGACTGATTGAACCTTGAGTATTCAGAAAAGTTGGCCGGTTTCTTTTCATAATCGAAAAAAGGAAGGTGTCACTCTAAAGCAAGTTGCCTAGTTTCTTAAACAAATCTTTGTGTTTTTGCAAGGCATGCAGAATTCTCCATTCCACTTGATCTCTAAAGCTGGAAGACTTTCAAAAAGTGTGATAATTAAAGCATGCAAAAAATAAACCAAGTTTCTGGTGCAAAATTGATCAAGACATTGACAAGGTATATAATTATTTATATAATGGAAATTACAAGGACAAAGATCAGTGATGTACCACTGAGTTCCTGTTTGCAGAAATGGAAGATGATGATGATGATATAGGCCTTGCTTGAGTTGGGAAAGAGAAATCAGAATAGTTTCTGTTCTCCTCCTTAAAGTTCTGCTACAGCAACAATCCAAATAAAAAACTTCAACGCCCAACGTCAATCAAACCTGGCTCTGATACTAAAAAAATCGGGATTAGTTATTTACTTTAATGCAGTTTACAAAGCAACACAGGAAAATGGTTATAGGCTAAGTTAGTGATAAAAGAAATTGAATGACAAGCTTGGCAGGAACTCTGTTACTACAGAAAAACATAGCAACAATCGTAAGGATTCTTGTTTCAATAATGAAAGGAAATACTACTTGACTGATAATTATCTGGAACATACCAGCTACTATATATATAGGAAAACATAACTAAAAAACTTAGCTACTTGGGCCTAAAGAAGTGGAGACAGTTCCCACTTTATGCTTGTTCCTAAAGAATAGCTAGTCTGGTAAATGAACTCTAGTAACAACTACTTGACTTGTTCAAATAATGAACAGACTGCATCATATTTTACTAACAATCATGCATAGACAACATCTGTAACACTGAAACAAACCAATAAAACTAAAAACCGCCACCTAGAATTGAAGAGTTGAAGGTCATAATAAGAAATCCTCACCCAAAACCAAAAACTAAAAACTAATACTATATATTTATTTCAGGAAAAAAACAATCACACAAAAAAAAACCAGCGACACTTATTATTCTTTTTCAGAATCAATTGCAATATCATCATCTTCTTCTTCTTCAGAATATTCATCATCATTAAAATATTCATTATCATCTTCATCTTCATCACTACATTCTCTATCTTCATTTCCTGCTTCCGGTAACGATGGATCCACTTCTTCAGCAAATTGAGAATCATCAAGCAATATCAAATTCTGAGATTGCTCATCAATATTATAGAAGTCAAAATCATGAAACTCTTCCTCTTGAAATGTCTCCTCATTACTATTTTCAGCAACATCATATGTGTTTCTTGCTTTTGTTGTGATGATAGTAGACCAACCTTTAGCTTGAGTCGACACTGGATTAGCATAGAACACTTGTACAACTTGTGATGCAATAACAAGTGGCTCATACGGCTTGTGCCTTGATTTTGTATCAATTGTAGTTATCCCGTACTTGTCAACAACTACCCTTTTTTCAGAATCATACCATTCACATTGGAACAAAAATACTGAATTCTCTTCGCCGTAGTATTCTAGTTCAACTACTTTAATTAATTGTCCGTAATAGTCTCGTTCTTGGCCTTCAAAAGTACATCCCTGGACTAAATACCACTATTTTGAGTTACCTTTCTTGACTCCAATTCTTTTGTATGGAACCTAAAGCCATTGACAATGAATCCATCATAACATGTCACCTTTCTAGACGGACCCATAGCGAGTGCTTTTAGACGCATATCAACGACATCATCATTTTTGACTCTCTTTTCAAACCATTTGATAAATGTTGAATTATGTTCCTTTTGTAGCACTTTATCCGACATGTTTGGACATAATTCTTTCAATAAATGCTTATGCTCCCTAGAAGTAATGAAATAAATTAGTAGATATAGAGTAATGATTTGCATATCTAAAAGTAATAAAGTTTATAAGAATTAAAATGTTATCACGTACTCGATGAAAGCAAAGACTTCCTCACAGTTAGACAAGATGTACCAGGTTGCTGCCTCGAGTTCTTTATCGGACAGATCTTCACGGTTTCGTTTTCCTCCAATTGGACGACCAGGCCTAGGGTGGCTAAATATTGATAAATTTCCATTAGTTTCAACTTGACCCCCATCGTCATTTCGATCAGCTCGGTTGAACTTGGTTTGCACTCTAAGATCAAAATATCAAGAAGAAAAGTAAACTAGTTCGTCTATTATGTACGCCTCGGCTATTGAACCCTCAGGGCGAGCCTTATTACGCACCCTTTTCTTCAAAGAACACATGCACCTATAATTATATTAAAGTGAGGTAATCAGTTTAAGCATAAAAAAAACTTGGCAAGAAAAGAGATTTAATTTATTAAAACATCACCTCTCGAAAGGGTACATCCAACGATATTGAACTGGTCCTCCAACCTTGGCTTCATATGCTAAATGAACGGGTAGATGCTCCATTGAATCAAAGAAAAATGGTGGAAAAATCATCTCAAGATTGCACAATATTTTAGCAATAAATAGCTCAAGCTTCTCTAACTCAGCTAATTTATACACCTTAGAACATATGTCTCAAAAGAATTTGCACAAAGCATTTATTGGTTCCCATATAGAGTTTGGTAAGAAATCACGAAAGGCTAATGGCAAGAACCTCTGCATGAGAACATGACAATCATGGCTCTTTAGCCCAATTATTTTGCAATTGTCAAGGTTAACACAACAAGAGATATTTGAAGCATAACCATCTGGAACTTTCAGCAATCTAAGCCACTTGCAAACCTGCTTGACTTCTTCGCCTTTTAAAGAATATTTGGCTTTTGGCAATTTAAATTTCCCATTACCACTCTCTTTAGGATGTAATTCAAATCTTATACCAAGCTCTTGCAAATCTAAACGAGCTTTAAGGTGGTCTTTTGATTTTCCAGTAATGTTCATCACTGTGTAAAATAAATTATCAAAAATATTTTTCTCAATATGCATCACGTCTAAACAATGTCTTATTAGAAGCATACTCCAATAAGGCAATTCAAAGAAGATACTTTTCTTTGTCCAGTTATGCTCGATTCCAAACCCAGGAGTCTTATCTGTACTACTGTTCTTATCCTTTCCAAAGATGTCCGAACTAAATTGAGAAACAAAATTTAACTCCTCAACACCTGTTCGTCGAGGCGGGGGATTTCTCCGCTCGGTTTTATTATTGAACTTATTCTTCTCAGCTCGATATTTATGATTACGCTTCAACCAACGACGATGGCATCCAAAATAACTCGGCTTCCTCCCATGTTTAAGGTTAAAAGCTACACGTGCATCCATACAAGAAGGACATAACAAGGCCACATGTGTACTTTAACCCTTCAATATGCCTAGCGCAGGAAAGTCGCTAATTGTCCATATTACAGCAGCTTTCATATTAAAATTTTGCTTTGAGAAAGCATCATATGTATCAACTCCAACATCCCACAAAGTCTTTAGTTCTTCTATAAAAGGTCGCAAATACACATCAATCTCTCTTCCAGGTCCATGTGGACCTGGAATAAGCAGTGACATAAACATGTATTCCTCTTTCATACATATCCAAGGTGGGAGATTGTATGGAACAAGGAATACTGGCCATGTCGAATGAGGTTTGCTAGAATGCCCAAACGAATTAAATCCATCAGTAGCTAAGCCAAGTCTTATACTACGAGCATCTTCAGCAAAAGATGGGTAATTGAGGTCAAAATCTTTCCAAGCCTCGCTATCAGCAGGGTGCCTTAGCTCACCTGGAATATCACATCTTTTTTCTTTATGCCACCTCATAGGCTCGACCGTTTTTTATGACAAATAAAGCCTTCGAAGCCTTGGTATAATTGGTAAAAAACTTAAGACCTTCCTTGTTATTGGTTTATTCTTTTTCCCTTTAACATTGCCATGCTTTTTATATCTAGATTCGTTACAAATTGAGCAAGCATCTAAATCTGCATATTCCCCTTGAAACAAGATATAATCATTATTACACGCATGTATCTTTTGTAGAGGTTGCCCAAGGTCCTTCATTAAGGCCTTACAGTGATAAAATGACTCGGATAATTTATTATTTTAAGGCAACATTTCCTTGAAAGCTGAAAGAAAAGCATCAAATCCAGTATTAGACAAACAATACTTGGATTTTAGGTGCAACAACAAAGTTACGGCTGATAACTTGGTGTGATTTTAGGCTGCAATTAGCGAGATCGATAATTGATTGTGTGAAGAATGTTTCCTATGGATAAAGGGATTATCATTAATCCCAAAATTTCCCCCCTACTTCATCTTCGCATAAAAGGATCTGCTCTTTCTATCCCAATTGCAGATGCCCTAATTGCAAAGACCCAAAGACTCGTCAATTTATTCGAAGGTATTTTTTTCCAACATCTTTATTCCTCTGTATTCCATTACTTGCTGAAATGATTTATATATATAGACACATGTATGTATGTATGTGTGTATTTGTTTGTGTAATTAAGAGACTCTATTCTTATACTTTTTGATGTCTTATTTTGTCACTCTGCATATTCTCATAAATGGAAAATTCAATTTTATGGTAATTTATTGATACCTATTATGTAGTTGTTCACACACAAATATATGTTTTCTCTGTGATTAGGCATGAAGTTGCCAATGTTTCTATAAGATTCTCATAATATATGTTAAGTCTATCTAGATTGTGGTCAAAAGTTGGGCTCGACCCAATGATTATGTTAGTTATTCCTGCTTTATTTAAGCCTTTTTATTTGTGAGTCAATTTGATGATGTTGGTAAACCAGGTAACTCAAGTATAAAAATTTAGCTTTGCATCGTTTAAGCTCGGTTATGTTAAATGCATAGTTCTGTTGAAAATGTTTATTGAAAGAATAATTTAAAAGGGTAATTCATCAGAATTTGGATTCATCTCTAGCTCTTATATTTTGGATTCTTTTTCCATTCCAGTTTGGCAGCTGAAAAATTTGAAGGGAAAGGACTAAAGTCAGTAGAAGTTAAGATTAAGTGTTTTTTTTTAATTCAGAAAGAACAAGTAAATCTGTGAAAGGAAAGATTTTTTTTATAAAAAAAGTTGTCACAGATTTGGTAACGTTGATTCATTCTGTTTTATTATGTCGTCTGTAATAATTAGGGACAAATTTAGCGTGCTACAAATAAAGTGAGGCTTCTTGATTATCATTTGAGTAAAATTAGGGTCATTGATAGTCACTAAATTAAGACTGCTTTGCACGAAACTATATTATTTTCTTTGTGATTTGAAATGATTGTTAATATTTCTTTCCTTTCATGTTTTTATGTGACTCATATATAACAGGTAACTATTCTGAATGTCGAAACCATTATCTGATAATGTTAATTTTTTTTTCTGTTTTGTTTTCATTACTAATATGCAGTTGCTTCGTGAGATTTCCCATGAGAAAGTGGTGTATATGTTTTATTTGAGCTCATACTTTTGTGTTGTAGCTATTTATGAAGTTGACTTCTTAGGCATCCTCAAGTGTGGCTTTACTAAGCATCTTCTAATTGAGTAGTTTTACATCACCCTGTATGCATTTAGGAATCAATGTTTAGGAAATCTACATCATTATCCACTACATGAAAATAGTACTTTAACTATTTTATGCGATAACCTTCAAAAGTATTTATCACGTGTTCTTTTCATCATTTGAACAAACTAATACTGCATGTCACTCGTCTGTACCATATTATTCAGTACAACTACACAGGAATATGACCCCAGATGAGGTTGTGGATGGTCTAACTAGATAAGTGCTAGAACCATATGCTCAACATGCTTGCGAGCATAGATGGAGAACTCCCTCATTATACAGATCATATATATAGCAGGGACTAAAACTCAGATTTTAACAGGTTGCATATTACTTGAACTCATAAAATAAATAAAAAAAATTAGTAGCCTAATGCTATCATAATTTACATATTATAAAATCTGCCTTATAACAGATAGAATAACTAAAAAGATTTGGAGATTTTCGGTCTCTTTTGGATCAGAACCAAGTGGCATGGAAAGGGGATACTGAGACAGAAGGATTACCTGAAGTTTCTCTAATGATTGGGACAATGATGAGAATATCCATAAAATAAAGCAAGTATCCAAGAAAGCCACAGGTAGCACCAAATATAGCATATTTATTCCAAAAAAGTCGTTGATGTTCCCAAGATGCTCAACCAGCTCAAGTGCCTCTGAGGCAACAAAATATATCAAACCAAGAAGCAATACTTTTGAGGTTACACCACCGAGGGTGGGCCTCACCACACCATAGCCCAATTATCAAATGTTCTCAGGATTTTCTGTTAGCAATTAAACCAAATTAATTCTAGATTGTTCTTAAATTAATTAAGTACATGAATTGGTGATATCTAAGTACATACATGAATGTATTTAAAATGTCTTAGAATATGTAATGGTTAGGTTCATGTACATGAATGTGGTCATGTAGTAATTATTATGGTAGCTCTAGAAGTATCCTATGAGGATTATAAATAGTCATGTACTTGGATCATTTCAAGCAAGTGAAATCAAAGTGTTCTCAAGTATTCTCCAAAGTTATATTTCACTTCCTCCCTAAATATATTTTCTTCCTTATTTTCCATCAAATTGGCATCAGAGCCTGTCGAAAAAAAAAGAAGAAGACCTGGAGTCTCAATTGGCAAATAACAAGTCAAGGAAGTCTCAAGCAACGTCGTGATGGCAAATTCGAACAATCTAGTCTCTCTAATTACTCGCTTCAACGGAGAAGACTTTGATTATTGGAGCCATAATATGAAGGTATTATTGAAGTCCTTTAAGTTGTGGAGTATTGTTGAAGATGGCTATGATGAACCGGAAACTGAAGATGGTTTGTCACAAGTTCAGAAAAATAGCCTAAATGATAAAAGAGAGAAGGATAACAAGGCGCTCTTTCAAATTTATCAAGCAATTGAAAGGCCAATTTTTGATAGAATTTCAAAGGCAACAACTTCAAAGGAATCTTGGGATATTTTGCAATCAATATATAAAGGTGAAGAAAAAGTAAAAAAGGTACGACTTCAATCTTTGGGTTTAGAATTTGAAAAGTTGCAAATGCAAGAAAATGAGACTGTTGCTGATTATTTTTCAAGATTTACTTCAATTGTTAATCAAATGGAAACTAATGGAGAAGTTTTACAAGATCAAAAAGTAGTTGAGAAAATTCTTTGGAGCTTACCACAAAAGTTTGATTTTATCGTGGTAGCTATCGAAGAGTCCAAAGATGTGTCAAAACTTTCTTTAGAAGATTTGCAGGCTTCTTTAAAGGCTCATGAGTTTCGTGTTAATCAAACAAATCCACCTTCTAATGATCAAGCTCTCAAGTCTGAAATTACGGGAGGCCGAGGTGCTCCCCGTGGTCGCGGCCGTGGAGGAGGTCGTGGACGTGGAAGAGGTGGCTTCCAAGGATACAAAGGTAGAGGCTTTAACTTTCGTGGCAATGGAAGAGGATCACCAGGTAACAATAATTATTTTAAGGAAGAGTCATTTGAGTATTCAAATAATTCTCAAAGAGGAAGAGGTCGTGGTATTAATCAAAGAGGGAGAAAAGGCTATATTGAATGTTTTCATTGTCATAGGCCTGGTCATAAAATTAGTGAATGTTGGTTTGCACCATCTAACAAAAAGGAATCTGGATTAGTGCATGAAAATGAATCAGTTGAGAAAGATTGTTCAGAGTCATTGTTAATTGCTTGTCAAGAAAATAATAATCATGTTTGGTATTTGGATAGTGGTGCCAGCAAACATATGACAGGGAATAAGGATTTATTTTCTGCCCTAGTGGAGTCAAATTTTGGGTAAATAAAAATTGGAGATGCTAGAGCCTATACAATTAAAGGAGTTGGAGAAATCACTTTCAAAACTAAATCTGGAAAGTTTGAAAAAATGACTGATGTTTACTTCGTTCCAGGCATCAAAAGTAATTTGCTAAGTACTAGACAACTTTTGCGAAAGGGTTTTGATATATTCTTTCATGATAAATTATGTACTCTGTCAACAAATAATCAGGTTGTGGCAAAGATTGGCTTGGCGGAGAATAATTTATTTCCACTTCCACTCCAAGTGGAAAATTTTCATTGTTTTGCTGGTTTTAATGAAAAAGTTTCCAAGTTATGGCATGACAGGTATGGTCACTTGAATTTCGACAGCCTAAAGTTGTTAACAGTGAAAGGAATGGTGAATGGATTACCCCAGATTAATAAAATGGTGGAGACTTATGAAACATGCCAGTTGGGAAAGTTGCACCGTAATCCATTCCCCTAAAAATCTTCTTGGGGTGCAAGGCAACCACTTGAACTTGTTCATTCAGACCTGTATGGACCTATGACAGTGTCATCTTTTGGAGGTAACAGATATTTCATTTCTTTTATTGATGATTACACAAGAAAAGTGTGGACTTATTTTCTTCATGAAAAATCTGAAAGTTTTCAAGCTTTTAAAAATTTTAAAGCTGAAGTTGAAAAGTTTTCTGGTTATCACATAAAGACTTTGAGAACAGATCGAGGGTCAGAATATCTTTCAAATGATTTTCAGAATTTTTGTAAAGATAATGGCACAAGGCATGAACTGACAGTTCGTTATACACCACAACAAAATGGTGTTTGCGAAAGGAAAAATCGTACAATCATGGACATGGTTCGGTGCATGCTGAAAAGAAAAAGGTTGCCACGCCAATTTTGGGCAGAAGCTGTTTCTTGTGCAGTTTATTTGATCAACAGGTCCCCAACAAAAAGTTTAAAAAAGTGTACTCCTCATGAAGTTTGGTATGGAAGAAAACCAAATGTCCAACATTTGAAGATCTTTGGAAGTGTAGCTTTTGCTCATGTGCCAGATACAATAAGAACAAAACTTGATGACAAAGCAGAAAAATATATTTTTGTTGGATACAGTGAAAGGTCAAAAGCCTACAAGCTGTATAATCCAAAAACAAAGAAAATTGTTATTAGCAGGGATGTAACATTTGATGAAAAATCTTTTTTCAATGATGCTGACATAAACACTGCAGATGAGGCACCACTGCTCATGGAGGATTTGGATGATTGTAGCAGCATGCCAAGTGAAGATGTTCCATCCTTGAACCCATCTGATGTTCCATCTTCCTCAACAGGAGAGTCTTCTAATAGTAGCCCCGAAGGAATCAAGACAAGGACTTTGTAGGAGATTTATGATACTACAGAGCCGATAGATGCAGGAGCTATTTCTTTGCTTTTTATGTAGGGGAAGATCCAATTTCTCATGAAGATGCAGCAAAAGAAGAAAAATGGAAACAATCCATGAAGGAAGAAATGATGACTATTGAAAGAAATGACACCTGGGAGCTTGTCAATTTACCACCATACAAAAGACCCATTGGAGTTAAATGGATTTTCAAGACAAAGTTAAATTCAGATGGCTCTGTCAATAAGTACAAGGCGAGGCTCGTTGTAAAGGGGTATGCGCAGAAGGAAGGAGAAGATTTTAATGAGGTATTTGCACATGTTTCAAGACTTGATACTGTTCGTTTAATTATATCTCTTGCAGCTCAAAACAATTAGAAATTGTTCCAAATGGATGTCAAATCGGCATTTTTAAATGGGTTTCTTGAGGAAGAGATCTATGTTGACCAACCACCTGGTTTCGTGAAAAAAGGTGAAGAAGATAAATTTTACAAGTTAAAGAAGGCTTTATATGGTCTGAGGCAGTCACCAAGGGCTTGGTATAGCCGCATCAATTCGTACGTTGAGAGGAATGGTTTTCAAAAATGTCCTCAGGAGCATACTTTATACACCAAAATTGATTTTTCAAAAGGAAGGTTTATGGTAAGTCTCTATGTTGATGATCTTATTTTTACTGGCAATGATATGGAGATGCTTAATGATTTCAAAATTTCAATGAAACAAGAGTTTGACATGACTGATTTGGGAGAGTTACATCATTTTTTGGGCATTGAAGTTACCCAATCCAGTAAGGGAATTTTTATTTCTCAAGGGAGATATGCAAGGGAAATTTTGAAGAAGTTCAAGATGGAAAATGCTAATTCTGTTTCAACTCCATGTGTTACTGGGCTTAAGTTAAGTAAGAAAGGTGAAGGAAAGCTTGTGAATCCAACTATTTACAGGAGTTTGGTCGGAAATTTGATGTATTTAACTACCACAAGACCAGGTTTAATGTTTGTTGTTAGTATGATTAGCAGGTTCATGGAAAAGCCTCACTCAGAACATTGGGAAGCAGCAAAAAGAATTTTGAGATATGTAAAAGGCACAGTTGATTATGGAATTTTCTATGAAGCTGGAGTTCCAGTTTGTCTTACTGGATTCACAGATAGTGATTTTGGAGGTAGCATTGATGATATCAAAAGTACTTCAGGGTATGTTTTCAATATTGGAAGCGGAGCAATTTCTTGGAGTTCAAAGAAACAACCAATTGTCGCTCTTTCAACAACTGAAGCTGAATATATAGCGGTTGCACATGCTGGGTGTCATCTAGTCTGGTTAGAAGGAATTTTGAAGTATCTCAATCAAAAACAAGAAGCTGATCCAACATTGTTTTGTGATAACACTTCAACAATTTCAGTTACCAAAAATCCAGTTCTTCATGGAAAGACAAAGCATATTCGCATTCGATATCATTTCTTAAGGGAACTTGTGAATGATGGAATTATTAATATCAAGTATTGTAAATCTGAGGAGCAGCTAGCTGACATTTTTACAAAGCCTGTTTCTGGACTTCAAGAGGGAAATCGCTAAGCTCGGAATGAAGAATAAATTTGGTTTACGGGAGGCCTTGTTAGCAATTAAACCAAATTAATTCTAGATTGTTCTTAAATTAATTAAGTACATGAATTGGTGATATCTAAGTACATACATGAATGTATTTAAAATGTCTTGGAATATGTAATGGTTAGGTTCATGTACATGAATGTGGTCATGTAGTAATTATTATGGTAGCTCTAGAAGTATCCTATGAGTACTATAAATAGTCATGTACTTGGATCATTTCAAGCAAGTGAAATCAAAGTGTTCTCAAGTATTCTCCAAAGTTATATTTCACTTCCTCCCTAAATATATTTTCTTCCTTATTTTCCATCATTTTCCTCTCTAAACTCGTCGATTTCCCTAACTGTTGCATATTAATCTTCTGTTAATAATTAATAACAATATTAGTGTATGGAAATGTATAGAAGCTTCTATAAAGTCATATACTATTAATAAGGAACACTGAATTCAGAAACAGATTTGACTAGATTTCCTTCAATCATGTATGTATAATAAAAGGTCTATATTCTGCTAGTTAAAATTACTTTGTAACGCATGTCGTCATGGATTGAATTATGTGAATTCACAATCTATTTGGTCATTCATCAGTCTTTGATTCTTATATATATATATATATATATATATATATATATATATTGAAACCCTCTTATATATTGTTATAACTTGAATCATTTCTTTCATTTATCCTATACTTAATTATAAGTTTTTTTTTCTTCTCTAGCTATGGTGAGAACTAGAGGTGGGAGTAGTGTTTCCGGCAGGAGATCAACTCTTCCTCGTAATAGTGGTGAGACTGTTAACATGGAGAGAATGAGAGATGAGCCTATTGTATCTCATAACAGTGGTGATAGTGTTGATGGGACTACGCCGAATACTACTCAAGCCGAAAGCTTATCTCGTAAGAAAAGGAGACCAACTCTAGGGATAATGAAGCCTAAAACAGGCCAAGAAAAGATGCTTGTCAATATCATTGGACAAAAGTAAGTTTTTACAAATCTACTCATGCTTGTCAGTTATCAATATGCAAGATATATCTATATATTCAAGATACGTGCAATTAAATATTCTTGACAGGTCGAAGATTTATAGTTTCAACAGCATAATATATAGAACAGTGATCCTTTGAGGCTCTTTTATTCTAACGGATGTACCTGAAACTTTATATGATCAATCACTATTTTTTAAAATCATTTTGTTGTTAGACAGTTTGGCTAATTAGTTTATATTAATTGGTCCTACCTGAAAATGATATATTGCAAGGAAGAATGTAAAAGTTGGTACCAAGTTGCCCATGGCATCTCCTATAGTGGGAGAGATGTAATCAATACCTGCATATCCACATATGATCTGCACAAGTCAAATATTGTACGTAGCATAATCAAGAGGTTTATTGTTTCAAAAAATTGACATTTTTATTTTGAAAAAAAAATTGCTTCAAGCTGTTTATTGGTTCAACTGCATGCAGTTGTTGTTCTTCAATTAATCTTAAGAGACTCCTACACGAAATATAATATTAGTGGAGAATCAAGGTGAGTACTCATAAATTATCATCTGATTATGGAGATTGTAAATTATAGTTTGTAACTCCTCTGAGTTTTCTGCCCATATTTGAGCTGTTTTGCATCGAGTGGATTTTATTTACATTGCCTTTATAGATCAATGTGAGTTTGTCCTGAAAGTCTTATGATGTATGTCAATAGACTTGTACATATTTTATTTTGGCTGCCATGCTTAGTGGGTGACATCAATTTGTACAAAAAAAAAGATTTTTATGTAAATGTCAAAGATGTTAGTTTTACAAAATAAATAATACCAAAACTACCAAGGAATAGTGCAAATGGACCATGTTTTAACAGACTGTCAAATAATTTCATAGTGGTGGAGAATAACAGGGTAACCCATGTAGCACAATGCATAACAAAGAACATAAAAGCAACTAAAACACCAATATATATCACCCAATTGTGACAGCTTTGTTTCTTTTCAACTGACATATAATAGGGGTTCCATTTAACAAGATTTGATTAATCCTATTGTGACAACTTTGTTTTTTCTTTTCATTATTGTTGTACTAATCATATTATGTCATGTTACTATATCTTGTAATTAGCTTCTTGAACCTGAAGCTCGAAGCAAGACTCGCATTTTATTTCAACAACGTTTTAAAGAAGCTCGAACCAAATTTGAGCAATGGCCAAAACATGAAATTGAACTTCTTTGGGGAGAATATTTGGTATGATTTAATGAATACAAACTTCAATTGTAGAAGAGAGTTTATCAAAAAGTATATTATTCATTATAAGTATTAATCAATGTTTCTACTTGTGGATGGTGTTATAGAAATATTTTCGTTTTTCATCATCCGAGGAGGAGGGAAGGGGTCGAATCATATGGGAGGAAAATGCACGAAAAAGCTACCCAAACTATTTATGGAGATAGAAAGATGATGCTATTAAGAAGTTTGGTTCCATTGAGGAAGCAAGGGATAAAAAGCCTAGTTGGACAACTCTTGATGTGTGGCAGGAGATGTGTGATTATTGGCTGAGTAAAGACTTTTTAGACTCTAGTGAGCTACGTAAAAAGAATAGAAACATAACTACGTATGTTCCTCACACATTAGGCTCCATACTGTACGCTGTTAGGAGGGAACAAGAGGTAAATTATAAGTTAATAAAATCAAACTAATAATATGCGTAGTTAATAAATGCACATGATAGTGGTAAAAGATTCATATCATGATGCTCTGTTTGGAGTTTTAAGTGTTCATGTGTGTATGTACTGCTTATTTTTAATGTTAATGTTTGTAATTAAAAATTTTATTATTTTGCTTATTTTGTCTTAGAAACACAGATTGCACCATCCGCCAACACAATATGAGTTATATAAACAAACTCATATGAGGAAGAAGAAGTGTAGTGAAGAAAAAACGTGGGTTTGTGAGGAAGCAAAGAAGAAATTGGTATGATTTTCTCTCGTAAAATTATAAACTTTGTTTACTTGCTGTTTTTGTGAAGATTGTTATTCGTTCTATTCGTAATTAGTTATGAGTATTGTTAATTATATATGTACATATTTTTTATGAATTGTATAGGATGATTACGAGAGAAGGCTATTAGCTAAACATGGTGATACAGATAAGCCCATGCATCAGTTAGATGGTCCAAATTTGGAGTTATGGCAGGAAACTGTTGGAGGCGTGAAGAAAGGTAGACTTGTTGGTCGTCCAGGGGAAAAGTGGAGTTCTCATCGTGGTTCCTATTGTCCATCTTTGGTTGTAGATGACAACTCTATTAAATTAAAGAAAATAGAAAACTATTTGACTTATCTTTATCAATACGCAAAGAATATGACTGAAACACTTGCACTTGATCCTCCTATAGACCCAGATGATTTGTTTGCTTCATCAAATGCATCAGCTGATATTCCAACGAATAACTCAACCACACATGCTGAGAATGACAACGCAGATGATGATGACTCTGAGGAGGACTCCATGGAGAATTCGGGATGATATACATTTTCTTTAATTATCAATTTATTAGTTTAGGAGTTCTTTGATAGATGTTGGGTTAGTTAATTGTTTGATGAATCTATGACATGTGCTACCTATTTAAGTAGTCGGTAATGAATTGATTTTTAATAAATGGGTCAGGTTTCTTCATTTTAATAATTTTGTATTTTTTTACGTTTCAAATTTATTGTAATTTATGGCATTTACAAATTTGAAATATAAAATTGGCAATTAAAATATATTTTAATATAGGAATTTTGTGATGGCTTTACTATCACCAAAACGTATAAATAGGTTACAAAAATAAGGACAATTGTGATTACTTTAACCATCACAAGAGACTTAGGTGTATGATTGCTTTAGCCATCACAAATGCCTTAACATTTGGTGATTGTTTTGGCCATCATAAAAACTTTACCAGTTATGTGATGTCTGTGACCATCACAAAAGAATGTGATTGCTTCGGCTATCACAAATAATTTGTGATTGTTTTTTGCCATCATAAAAAATTGGTGATTGTTTTGGCCATCATAAAAACCTTACTAATTCTGTGATGGTCGTGACTATTACAAAAGGATGTGATTGCTTTGGGCCCTCACAAAAGACTTGAGGGTTTTTGTGATGGTCAAAATAATCGCAAAAAACTTGTGTGCTAATGTGACAGATTTAGTCGTCACAAAAGGATTGAATGTTTCGGTGATTGCCAAAACCATCACGTACAACCTTTCATGATGGGGGTATACAAGACGGCCATCGTGATGATTAAAACCATCACGTAAATCTTTCGTGATGGTTTTTTTAGTTTTTGTGATGGATTTTGGCCATCACAAATGACCATTTTTTTAGTAGTGCTATCTCTCTCCTATGTACTTCCTCTTGACTGTTGATCAAAGTATCTATTTTGTTAAAATAGAGTGTAATAGGATTTTATAAAGTTACTCAAGAAATTGGAGCCGAAGAGCAGGAGCATTGAAGACCCATTTGTAATGAAGCCTGGGTTGAATGTAATAGTTATATTCAAATTCATTCTTGCACCCCTAGGTTTGACCTATTGATAAACTCGGTGGCTCGAGTGAATCAAATTAGATTAAGTTCATAATCATCCCATATAGAATATTGTATTCTATGAATGCATGCTTATAATATATATATATATATATATATATATATATTATAAATTATTATTCATGTTGATGAATGTTTAATATGTCGCGTATTTATATATATATATATGTGTGCATGCGTGCTAATCAAGATGAGACCATTAATAACAAAACCCTCATTTTCAAAATATTAAGTTGAAAAACGTTCAAAGATATTTCAATAAAAAATATCGAACGTAGCCTTCTAGCATGATAAAATAATAGAGTATTAATTATTTAATATTAGTTTGTTGTGCACACACAAGGCTCATATTAAAATTTTAAGATGTTGGTTTATTACATGAAAATGTTTTATATAGGAATTGAACAACACTGTTTTGTTGTGCACACACAAGAACCGTATTTTTCTATACCTTATATGGAAATACTAGGTATAACTTAACTTGGATTATTTAGTTCGGATGTGCACACACTTGACTATTGTAATCTAAGAGGCAAAATAAAAGGAGTTACATAGTTGATGTAATTGACAAGAGTTGTCTACCCTTGAATGAATATATAGTTTGTTGTGCACACACAAGGCTATACATTTAGGTCATTGGATCCTATCTCACTAAACAAATTTTAATAAAAATTTGTCGGACTATATATGGAGGGCCATATAGTTTGTATAAAATAATGGGAGACACCCTTTTTATAAAGTCCTATATTAAATTGGTGATTAATAAAATGAATATATACTAATGTTGTTTAAATAAAAATTCATTTACAAATTTTTACAAATGGCCTATTCACTATCACTGCGGAGCATATTGGATGCTAATAAATTAACCGGACCAAACTACACGGATTGGTTAAGAAATTTGAGAATTGTTCTCACCACTGAAAGGTTATCTTATATCCTTAATTCACCCCTTCCTGTAACTATTACAGAGAATGCCTCTGAGGAAGAAATTGTCACTTTTAAAAAATAGCAAGATGATGCTATGGTAGCCCAATGCATCATGCTCGCATCCATGAGTAACAAGTTGTAGAGTCAACACGAGAAAATGGATGCACCTATTATTTTGCTTCACCTTCATGAGTTGTATGGTGAATAGAGTAGGTCTGCAAGATATGAGATATCTAAGGAGCTCTTCCGATCTGGAATGACCGATGGCACCACAGTACATGCACATGTCCTAAAGATGATCAATCTGATTGAACAATTAGGACAACTTGGTTTTGTTATGGATGGAGAGTTAAGCCAAGATTTGATCTTGCAGTCACTCCCGGACTCCTACTCACAATTCGTTGTGAATTTCCACATGAACAAGCTTGATGTCAGTTTACCTGAAAAAAACTGCAGAGAGTCACTTTCCATCCAAAAAGGACCATGTCTTACTTGTGAAAAACGCTTTCAAGAAAAGGAAGTGGTCCAAAGGATCTTCTTCAAAGAAGACAAATTCAAAGAAGGCAAAAGGAATGAACACTGAAAAGGGCAATAAGATTAAAACAACTGCAGATAGCAAAGGTGTTTGCTTCCACTGCAACAAGCCTGGACATTGAAAAAGAAACTGCAAAGATTATCTTGCAGAAGCAAAGCAGAAAAAGCTTGGTGAAGCTTCAACTGCAAATACAAGTTTATTCATGATTGAAATAAATCTTTCTGTAAGTTAAAATTCTACTTGGGTATTGGATACCGGCTGTGGTTCTCATATATGCAATTCATTGTAGGGAATAAGTAGAAGTAGAAGGCTAAACAAAGGCAAAGTAACTCTACGAGTGGTAAATGGAGCAAAGGTTGCTGCATTAGCTGCGGGGACTTATTGTTTAGTGGCCTACGGGAAAATCTATCAATTTAATAAATTGTTATTATGTACCTGTTCTCATTAGAAACATTATATCTATTTCTATGTTAGACAAAGAAGGATTCGATGTTATATTTAAGAACAATGGTTGTTCTATTTATAATAATAATGTTTTGTTTGGAACTGGTAGATTAATTGATGGACTTTACTTACTTGACTTACATGAAAATATTTTTCAAATTGAACAAACTTGTAAAAGTAAAAGAGATGAAGTAAATCATACTTTCATTTGGCACTATAGACTCAGTCACATCAATGAAACAAGATTAAGCAAGTTGCATATTGATGGTCTTTTAGAACCATTCGATTTTGAATCATATCCAACTTGTGAATCATGTCTCATGGGTAAAATGATTAAATCTCCATTTAATGGACATGGAGAGAGAGTTGCAGGGTTGTTAGAGTTGGTACACAGATGTATGTGGACCTATGACAACAGATGCTAGAGGAGGGTATTCGTATTTCATTACATTCACTGATGATCATTCAAGATTTGGATATGTGTATTTAATGAAATACAAATCCAAATCATTTAAAAAGTTCAAAGAATTCAGAAGTGAAGTAGAGAAAAAAACTGGTAAAAGTGTTAAGATTCTTTGATCAGATCGAGGAGGAGAATACTTGAGCAATGAATTTCTTAATCATCTCAAAGAAAATGGTATTCTCTCTCAATGGACGCCTCCTAGTACGCCACAATTAAATGGTGTATCTGAAAGGAGGAATCATACCTTGTTAGACATGGTGCGGTCCATGATGAGTTTCACCGACCTTCCAATATCATTCTGGGTCATGCCCTAGAAACGGCTATATATCTACTAAACAAGATTCCCTCAAAATCCGTCCCCAAGACTCCATATAAGATGTGGACAGGGAGGAGACTCAATCTTAAGCATGTTATGATTTGGGGTTGTAACGCTTATGTAAAAAAGTTACAAAGCGACAAACTTGAGGCTAGATCTGACAAGTGTAAATTTGTGGGGTATCCTAAAGAAAGTTTAGGATATTATTTCTATAATCCTGCCGAGCAAAAGGTGTTTGTTGCCAAACACGCTACCTTCTTGGAAAAGGAGTTTATCCTTGAAGGGGTTAGTGGGAGGAAAATAGATCTTGAAGAAATTCAAGAACCACAAATCACTACAGATCAAGTGGAAGAATCAGTACAAGTAGTTATCACTTCTGTACCACAACCTAGTCGTAAATTTGGAAGAGTACCAAAGATGCCTGGGAGGTATGAACTCATCATAGAAAATGATGACGAGGTACACATCATAACTGATGATCCAGTAACATACGATGAGGCAATGAGTAGTAAATACTCAGAGGAATGGCAAATAACCATGAAATCCGAAATGGACTCCATGTATGTGAACAAAGTATGGACTTTGGTCACTCCACCTGAAGGCATTGTGCCAATAGGGTGTACATGGGTCTTTAAGAAAAAGATTGGAGCAGATGGCAAGGTGGAGACCTATAAGGCCAGACTGGTTGCAAAAGGTTTCAAACAAAGACAAGGAGTTGACTATGATGAAACCTTCTCACCAGTAGCCATGCTCAAGTCCATCCGGATTTTGCTTGCAATTACAACTTACTATGATTACGAGATCTGGCAAATGGACGTGAAAACGACCTTCCTCGATGGAAAACTAGATGAGGATGTATATATGATACAGTCAGAGGGTTTTGTTTCAAAGGTTGGAACAAATCAAGTATGTAAGTTACAAAGATCCATTTATGGATTGAAGCAAGCTTCTCGAAGTTGGAACATCCGTTTTGATGAAACAATCAAAGAGTTTGGTTTTATCAAAAATGAGGATGAACCATGTGTGTACAAGAAAGTTAGCGGGAGTGTTGTGACATTCCTGGTATTATATGTTGATGATATATTACTTATAGAGAATGACATACCGATGCTACAGTCAGTTAAAATTTGGTTATCTAAACACTTCTCCATGAAGGACTTGGGCGAAGCATCCTACATATTGGGGATAAATATCTATAGAGATAGATCAAAGAGGATGCTCGGCTTGACCCAAGGTGCATACATTGATTCGATGCTAAAGAGGTTTAGCATGCAATACTCCAAGAGAGGGCTTATACCGATGAGTCATGGAGTAAATCTCTCTAAGAAATTATCCCCAAAGACACCTGAAGAGAGAGAACGCATGAATCAAATACCTTATGCTTCGGCAATAGGATCCATAATGTATGGAATGATATGTAACAAACCAGATGTTGCTTATGCACTTAGTGTAACAAGTAGATATCAGTCTAATCTTGGAGAAGAACACTGGAAAGCTGTGAAAAACATCTTGAAGTACTTAAGAAGAACTAAAGATGTGTTTCTAGTATATGGTGGGTCTGATTTGAAACTAGAGGGCTTTACAAACTCAAGTTTTCAAACTGACCAAGATGACAGTAAATCCATGTCAGGGTATGTATTTACCTTGAACGGTAGAGCAGTGAGTTGGAAGAGTTCCAAACAGTAAACAGTTGCTGACTTAGTGACAGAGGCAGGGTATATAGCTGCAAGTGAAGCTGCAAAGGAAGCTGTTTGGATGAAGAAGTTCATTTCTGAACTCGGGATAGTTCCTAGGATAACTGGACCCGTTCCAGTTCATTGTGACAACACTGGAGCTGTTGCACAGGCTAAGGAATACAGGTCTCATCAGAAATCCAAACATGTATTGCAGAAATTTCATTTGATTAGAGAAATCATTGAAAGAGGAGATGTCACCTTAGAAAGAGTGGACTCCCAGAACAACATTGCAGATCCATTTACTAAAGCATTATCGCAAGATCAATTCAATCGCCATTTCGATAAAATGAGCATTAGATACCAAGGTGATTGACTTTAGTGCAAGTGGGAGATTGAAAGTAATATGCCCTCAAGCCAATTATATTTGATGTAATAAGCATTTACTTTGTAATCTTATTCAAATATTAATAATAGAATAAAAGGCATATTTTATCCATGTTAATTGGTTGAATTAATAAATGTGATGAACCCATAGTTTTCGAGCAATGCTTTTAGAATCATGATGAGATCATGTTAGTGAGATCTAAATTCAAGAAAGCTCAAAACTAAAATGTTCCTAATCATTGGATCACTAATATTGGGATTACTGATCCGGATAGATTAGTACATACTATGCTTGATCTTTAGAAGATGATGATTGATCTCATAATCATTTGTGTGGATACACTAAAGCAAGTATGTAGGTGCTTATTGGAGAATACGTTCACTGAACGTGACTCGCTTTAAGAACCTTAATGGAGTTTTATTCACCTGTCAATAGGGAAGTTCTTAAGTGATAGTTGTACAAGTGATCCTTGGACTTGAGATCATAATAGTACCTTGTGTATGTTAAGTTATACTTTGACATATTCTTTAATACCTTAGGGTATGTCATAGGGTATGTACGGGTATAATAAAGTATACACGGAGGTAGGTGAATGATCGACAAAGGATTTACCACTTCTGATAAAGGGAGAGAATGTCCTATGCGATTTGATAAATGACAGCTCAGAAATCCTTGGCCAGGGTTGAATCAAAATTAGAAAGGAGTTTCTAATTTACATTAATCGGAGTTGTGCATTCTTGGATCGAAATGCATATGATTAAATAAAATAAGACTTGTCAGTAATTCCATGTCTTATATTTAATCGGGACATTGTTTGGTAGAAGGATTGAATTGTACGGTAACTACTGCTGAATAGGTTCTATGTGATTAAACATTGATTTCATATTATTCAGATAGTCATGATACATTATCGTAAGGCGTCCCTCATGATGTAGAATAAATATTATTTATTTATGTTTGAATTAAAGGAGTTTAATTCATTATAAATAATATTAGAATTGTTCTAATTTATTTATTCTACTACCGGCATAATATTGAACCTAAAGGGTCACACCGCAAAAGGAATAATATTATATTGGTAACAATTGGCTTAATGATAATAAATTAAGTATTTAATTTATTAGTTGAATAAATTGAAATGCTTAATATTTATAATGATATATTTAGAGAAATATTGAATTATAAATTAATAAGAGAAATCTTATTATTATTATTATCATTTAATTCTTAATTAGATTAAGAATTAATTTAAATGAAATGTAAATATCATTTAATTAAATGCAAATTTGAATTTGGTCAAATAATTGCAAAACATGTGTTAAGTGCTTAAATGCAAAACATGTGGGTTAGGAGAATAATATTACTTACATATTATGTAAGTATTGTATACTTGTAGTATACTAATTGAATTAGGGTTTCTCCTAATTAACCTAACCAAGCATTCATTGCACTTAGAGAAGTGCTAGCCTCCATTTTCAAGAATACCAAATATTAGAGATCAAGTTGTTGATCAAATCTACTAAGTGTTCTTAATGAATTGTTATTGTTATTCTTAAGAGTTAGGGATAAAAGAACATATTAGATTAGCCATCCAAGATTTATAAAAATCAAATATTGTTCCATATAATCATTCTTAGTGGATCACCTCTAGAGTGCTTCATACACCTTGAAGCTAGTGTTTAATCCAAGGAACAAAGAAAGAAGGAGCTTGAAGAAATCAACAAGGAGTAGATCTTGTAGCGGTTCAAAGGTTGGATCTATAAAGGTATAACTCTTGTTCATCTTCTTCTTCAATTAATAGCTATGCATAAGGTGATTCATGGATAAGTTGCAAAAATTTTAATTTTCATTTTCCGTTGCGTATCTCAATTAGATTGTGATTTTGCATACTTACACTTTGCAAATGGCAGCCACACAATCTGCAGCAATGTGCATAGACAATTGGTGTTAAAAATTTAAAGTAGACTTTTGGTAATTAATTATTAGTTTAAATATTTTATTTTTGAGGGATGTAGTGAGGATTAATGTATTTGAGATTTACAAAATCTAGAATATTGTAGAACATGATTGCACTTGATATCCTTCTTGAGCCTTCCACCATCATCTAGAACCTTCACTTTTCCAAATCTCCACCTACCTTGATCTAGAACCTTCACCAATGCTCACTAAGTTAGAATTCTTGAACCTTCCAAACTTCCACTTACCTTGAGCTTCTAGACCCTTCTCTAGTCACCTATAAATACACCCCCTCCCACCACCCAAAATCACCAAGCCAAAACAAACACAAATCACCACCACCAACAACAACAACAACTATCATTGCAAGCTTGTTCCTACTTTCTCTCTTGTAAGCGTTATCTTTTGTAAGCTTTTGGTTGTAAGCTTGTAACTTAGATTCCTCCATAATAATAAAGGTCTTTTTCTTCCCTCATTTTTTGGAGCTATATTCTAATTTCTTCGTTCTTCTTCAACTTCGGTTGTGAATCTTGAGCTAGTGGAAATTTATTTTTTCACTATTCTAAGGAAGCAATTTCCGGAATTTGGAATTTGTCTTTCCTCACAATTGGAACGATGACTAGGTGAACTAGCTACCGACATAGCAAGACTCAACACCGCTCATCACATGTCGAAGCTGCCCTTGACCCTTGACGTAGTTTCTCATAACCACCGATGCCCTCTCCCATAACTCCTGATTTATGGTAGGGTGTTGGCTGCCAAGGGGATATCATATCACTAGTCCAACAACCGTTTTTAAGTTTCTTACAACGTTAGGCAAGCAATCAGAAAAATATGTTTTCATATATAAACAAAAAAGTAATAACGTTAATAAAAACTTACAAAAATCTGAAGAGCGTCAAGTAAGCCATCACGTGTGGCCACATACAACTGTAACCAATTAACAGAGTCATCACTCTTATCCTCCTATGTACAAACAACATGGTAATATATATATATATATATATATATATATATATATATATATATATATATATATATATAAATATGTGTGTGTGCGCGCGCGCGTGTGTGTGTATTATTAACAAGATAGTAATATATCGTTTACATATAAAAATCATAACATAAATTAAACTTTACCAAAGTCTTAGCATGTTGGGACTGCATATCATGATATGCATTGCAACATTCTAAGTCAAAATTAGTTATATGTATTAGCATGATATACATTGTTAGTGCATCTCTCTAATAGTTTAAACTTTTAGATGAGTTGATTACTTGATATAGTATCAGAATTCTGATTGATGTTCAAGGTCTTGGGTTCAAATCTTTCTGGCCACACTTTCTCTTATTATATATTGATTTAATAGTTATAATAGTTTGAACTTTTAGATGAGTTAATTGAATGATAAATTAATCGAAAAATAAAACAAAGATCAAATCAATAACTTTATGTGACATAACCAAAATGTTCCTCGAGGGTTTATATATACTAGTCCAAGTGGCACATGCATTGCGTGTGTAATTACTGTAAAAATATAATATGAGTTTTATTTAATTTTGGGAATAGAGTAAATAATTAAAAACTAAAAAAGAGAAAATTGTAATAAAGCTAAACTCGAAGGGACAAAAAGGAGAGAAAATTTTATTTTCTCCCCTCCCTTAATATACATACATATATATATATATATATAAACTTGAGTAATAAAGGAAAAAATCGTAACAGATTTATTTTAATTTAGACTTCATGACTAAAAACTACCATTGAACTCATGTCAAACTATTAAAAAAAATATGAAAACTATTTTTGTTACACCTAAAATCATTGAACTTTCAAAAAATGTCAAAAATATCAAAAATTTGACCATATGAGCTGACGTGTTTGTTGATGTGTACATATAGTCTGGTCAGATTTCAGTCATTTTTGACATTTTTTTTGGAAATCTTCAATAATTTTTGTGCAACAAAAATAGTTTGTATATTTTTTTGATAGCTTAACTAAAGCTCAACGAGTTTTTTCAGGCATCAACTCTTTAATTTACAATATCCCTTTGGGTAAATAAAGAGGAAAACAAATGTTGTACCCTACAATCCTACGAGGGAAGCTTGTGCCTCCTCAATAAATATACAGTGGATTAGCCTTTCATCCTAACTTGTGAGAAACAACCGGCAAAATCTTATGCATGTTGTACGTTAAAGATTTTAATTGACTCCTCAAGTCCCCTACTAATTTCCGCTTTAAAAGCTAAGCTCTTACCACTAAATTAATTTTAATTTATTTCATTTTGATTAACTCAATAGTTACTGCTTTAACCATTCAAAAGTATCACTAAATAGTTACTGCTATAACTATTCAAAAGTATCACTAACTACAAAATTATTATTTCCATTCACATCCCAAATTTGATTCCATAATTTTATAAATTAATTTTATAGATTAAAGTCAAATAAAATATTTTTTGTAAAACGGGAACTGAGAAAAAGCACTAGAGAAGCCCCAATACTCTTTGGAGGGACGATTGGGATCTCATCACCACATTTAATGTGCCCAATTTGGGAAGGGTGGCTTATGAAGAACATTTTTGGTCATTACCTTTTTTACGTTTCTATAGAAAAAGTTCAGTTCAACCGGAAGAATAAAGTTCCATTGTTGGACAATAAGCCCATTAGATTAAGGATGATTTACATATTCTATTATATTTTTAAAAATAATTACAACAATAGTGCACTCATAAAATTTTTACACAACTAATTCACTTCCATATTTATTTACAAAATTAGTGCATTCTTATCCCTTTAATTTAGTTGGTTGTTTTAGAAAAGATAGGAATAAATCTAACCCCACCAATTCCTTCCGTCACTTTCTCTCTCCACAACTCCTCTCTTCTCTCTCATTGCTCCCTCTGTTTCTCTCATATATCTCCTTCCTTCTCCATTAATTATCCCGAGCACTCCCCTTTAGTCACTAAGAATTCGTAACATGCCTTGCAGATGAGAAAACACTAATTCTATGTTTTACTTGAACATCATATGAAAGTGGGATTGAATTTCTTTATTTGAGGTTAGTCAGATATCATCAGTGGTGAAGTCCATAGATGGACATATATGTCTGACTGATTGAAAGACCAATCGTAACAATCAGTGCTCGTGATCTATAAGTATAACTACAGAACGAAGGAGAAGAGAGATTCCAGAACATGGGTATGCTCCCTTAATTTATTATAGTTTTTTTTTATAGTGCAGTTGGTAGCCAAACCTTCATATAAAGGTAGCCAATTCTGTTTTATTGGGTTACCAATTAATTATAAAAAATCTATTATAGTTTTTTTTTCATAGTGCAGTTGGTAGTCAAGCCTTCATGCAGTTGGTTGCTAAACCTTCAGGCCAAGGTAACCAATTCAGTTTTTATAGGTTAACAATTAAATTTGAATGTGATGCAGTTGGTAGCCAAATCTTCATACAAAGGTAACCATTTTAATTTTTGTGGGTAACCAAATCGTAAAAAAAAAATCTGAATAGTAACTCAGGTACTTTCGAAAATTCGCGGCGGATGAGGATGAAGAAAGGGAGGAAAGGGCGATGAGGGTGGGGGTCGGAGGCGGCGGCAGAAAAACAGAGGAGCGAAAGAGAGGAAGATGAGAGAAGGGGAGTTGGTTCGCGATAAAAGAGTAGAAGAGGAAGATGACAAGAATAATGAGAATCTATGTTTTTCCTCCTTTTGATTTGAATTTTGAATTATAGATTTATTTTTGTTGTTATATCTCAAATATTTGAATTTGAATTATTAATTATGGTAGTTATTTCTCCTTGATTTTAGGTTTCTTTATTAATTTGAAATTGAATGGTTTGAATTTGTTGTACTCTTTTTGTAATTATTTTGTTCTTTTTGTAATTATTTTGTGGATGCACTAATAGTGTAATTATTTTCTAATTGTTGTATATTTCTGTAAAGAACCCTTAGATTAATCTTGACAATGGAAATTAAGCCCGTTAGATTAGTCTTGCTTATAGTACACTTGGCTTATGTTGATATAGTTAATAAATAAGCTCAATTTGAACTCCAATTTTAAGCTCCTTCACTAAAAGACCTAAACCCAAACACTTCACCAGCATCCTCTTAAAATTTGCCCCATCCCCCATAAGGAGTACAAATGGTTTTATCTTCTTATAGAGTTGTTAATTTATATATTTTTGCACATTATTACCAAGAAAGGAAAAAAAACCATATTCATGAAACAAATCTTTTTCTTATAAGCAATGCTGCTTCGGTGCTCAAAACAATTTCACCAAGAATGCCCCAAAAATAAAATTTTATACAGTACAATTCTTTAAAGTTTTTGTTGAGCATTCTAGTCTTGTGATGAAATATTCAAATATGTTGTCATGTTCTCTATCTCATCTATTGTCTCATCTCATATATTACTTTATATGTCATTTTTATTCAGTTACAGAATAATTGTAGATAAATAAATGAGAATTAAGTGACAATAATAAGTAAAAATGAGACAATACATAAGAAAATAATATAATTACCTTGTGGTGGGATATGCACCACATCTTTAAAATATCTAGCCATATATTTTACACCATTGAAGAGCAACAATATTAATTTTCAACACAATTCCAAACACAAAACCAAGAAACTTGTCCCTTTTCTTCTATAAATAGGAGAAAAGAAGTTATCTGGAAACTTTTAATATGAAAAGTAATCATAACTACTTAAAACAACATCACTTTTTTATGCCGAACCACAACACTTGACCAAGGGCGGCCACAAATTTACACGATCAATCCTATTACATATATTTACATCATTAAGATGCACAACAAACCATCAACTTCCAAGGACAAATGATCTAGCGGTTGTTAATTCACCATCAGAGGAAGAATCAGGGAAGCTACAACAGACCCCACATTCAATTGGAGTGCAGATATATTGAAACAATCCGGGTTAAATTCCGAGTTCGGAACAAATCTCAGGTCAAATTTCAAGTACGAATCAAATCAAATTTATCCAAACAAGGCCCTTAAATTACTGTCCCAATAGTATCTTTTTGGGTCATCTTAGCCCACCACAGGCTCACCCAAAAGGTCATGACTGAAGGTACTATTGATAGTAACTCAATTCCTTATATACAGACAAATTTTTTCTTTATCTTTCGATGTGGGATAGGGGTGTTACAATCTCCCTTACTTAAATTTCTGATGTCCCCGTCAGAACCGATCACACACACGGTTCACAGATCTTTGCCTCTCTAGCCATTGTGGGATAATACCGGCCGACTTCGTGTCCCCACTTCCGGACCTCCTTCTATCTATTGTGGGATAATATCACCAGCCTTCATGTCTCCACATCCGGCAACCCGATCGTATGACCCGACCCGAGCCTTCGAGAGTCAGCTCTGATACCATATGAAACAACCTGGGTCAAATCCCGAGTCTGAAACAAATCTCGGGTTAAATCCTAAGTCCGAATCGAATCAAATTCATCCAAACAAGGCCTTAAATTACTGACCCAATAGTATCTTCTTGGAGCATCTTATCCCACCACAGGCTCACCAAAAGGTCATGATTGAAAGTACTACTGATAGTAACTCAATTTCTTATATACAGACAAACTTTTCCCTTATCTTTCGATGTAATACATGGGTGTTACATATATGTTGAACTCACTACCCAGATACTACATTCCGCATGTGCATCGTTAGCCATGGACGTCGCCTCAGTGGAACCATCGGTAAAGAATGCATGTTGTTGATAGGATCTTGCAAATGTTTGATTGTTAGTAGGGTACTGGTCCACCATATCACCTGGTCCACCATATCACCTGTTCAAGAATAAATAATTAGAGGTGTGAAAGAAATGTTGAATTTTTAACAAGTAAATATGATTTGAAATGTTACAAGAAAATAAATACTATCTTCCGTGCTACAATGAATTTCACTTATCCATTTTATTTGCAGTAAGAAGGATCATTTTTGAAATTCATAAGCGACATTTATTTTAGCTGAAAAGGGACATTTATTGCAGATGTGGTCCAAGGAAAATGGTTTTGTTTATCAAATTTTTAGTCCTGTGTTTTCTACATAGTAATTCTACAGATGTTGCTATTTAATGGTGATTTTTATAATAGCTTAATGATAGGTTCTGTCTGCTTTTGTGAGTTTTATCCAAGGCTTGTGCATAACTCAGAACTTTGTACAGTTTGATTTTCATTAATATAATTTCTTTTGCAGATCCGAAAAAAATAAATAAAAAATAAGTGACATTTATTACATGATGAATACTACAGTTAATAGACTAAAAAATTGTCTCTTCAATTTATCCGCTTACGACATTTTTGTTCATGAGTTCAGGTTTTAACTAAAATTGTGCCTCATAGTATAAATAGTAGTGCAAATTACACAACTAATTTGTCTTTCCTTAAAAGGTACTGTTTTACACTAATAACTTAACATTGATAGAGAATTTGTTAATCCGTCAAACTTATTGAGGAAAACATATATAACAATTGTATAACCCCATATTAAACTTACACTCGAAACATTTTAGAAAAAGAGGGGTATAACTTGAGAACAGTGGTTAAAATATTGGGGGAAAATGATTAAAATGTAAAATTGTATCTTGAATTTATCACTTTGTGAACACATATTTGGTATATGACTTACAATATAGCAAACCACAACATTGTGATATAATTAATAATGCAAAATTTTAACTTTTGGATCAGTTTTACGCTATTAATTATATATTAAAATCTACAGTTTTGCCGAAGAAAAACTCCGGTGTGAAAATTAACATCACAAGGCGCAAACACATACTAAAGTTTTGCAATTTAGCCAATAAATAAATAAAAATAAAAATAAAGTAAGGGTCACTTAAACTGGGAGTAGGGGGAGTATTGTTTATCCAACCAACACCATTATATTAGTGTTCTCTCAAAATTAGATAACTAAAAACTAATTCCAACTAACTCAAGTTAATTAAAATATATACTTATTTCTATATAATTCTGACCTAACCCCTATTACTCTTGTAGTTGTAAATATCATACAGACAAGGACAGAATGTTTCCCCCATCCATTTGCCATATTTCTGAGTGACCAACATGATTGGAATCTATTGACAACATAATAAAAGATGAGTACCCTACATGGTACGGTGAGTATCGCATTATGGTGCAAATAATTGAGATCAATATATGCAGCAGAAAATTAATGATAAAAGTTCAAAGTCTACATCTAAATTTTATAAAATTTTATAGTTACTTCACTTACTCATTCTCAAGTAATTTTGAGCTAAATGTTTTAACAAATTATAACATATCATCAGTTTCACGCTACGTATCTAATATAAGTTTTTCACATACCTAACTTAAATTCGTGAATCGCGATATAAAATGTGATGAGAATATTATGTCTTAGGTGGGACGAGTTTTGAAATTCCATATAAATTGAAATTCTAAGTATAAATTCTAAATTCTAGACTACTTTAGTGTACTCCACTCATTGACAATTAATTTTATTACAAGTGTCCTTGGTACGATGACGATCTAATTTGGTAGTTCCCCATTCAATAAATGAGCAACACCTTTAAACGATGAGTGGCCATCACACCTAGCTTTCTATCCATGGCTCACCATATACTCTAATCATCATGCTTAATTTGTGCTCTATATGTTTGAGAAATACTCATTATATTAATTGTAGTGTCAAATATGCACGAGGTTAATTCTAAACTTATACTTTATATAATTACTGCAACTTAATTTAATGGAGGCAGAAATAGAGTTTAAATTAGCGTTGGTGACTAGCATGTTGGCTTCATTTCGTACGGATAGATTACTTCATTGTTTACAAACTAATGATTGAGAATTTGGTAGCTGTCGTTTTACACTCCAAAATTAATACCTTACTAACACTCTACCAGCACAAAACTTAGTATAAAGACAAGCAAGGGTCGATCCCACAGAGAAGTGAATTAGTCTTTTACTTATTCTAATGTTCCTTTTATTTCTATTAATGGGAGGTTTTGAGTTTGATTCACCAAGCGAATAAAAGTAATTAAGAATGATCAATGAATAAAAAGCTCCAGTTCTTCAGTTCAGTATCACCTTATCATAATTATGGAAAAGTCAAGTTTAACAATATTTATTCTTCAATGAGATTAATAACCCTAGATAACCGCAATCGCTAATTATCCGAAATTCTCCTTATGTGTAAATCAAATGTGACAATCGCCTCAAGAGACCCTAGCTATCATATAACCTAGAACTATCAGTCTAGATTTAATATAACAGCAGCATGAAGAATTAGAGAATTAGGTTATTCCAAGCAACAATTACACAATCAGGAATTATTTAACTTGTCTTCTAATAATCTTAATAATATCCAAAAGCTTGTCCACAATCAAATACTATTAATTGCTACCTATGATCAGATATAATATCGTTTGCTTAATACTATATCTTAATCTAGCAGATGATATTAATCAAATTAATTCAATTGGCCAAATCAAATCAAAAGATTAAATAACATATAATCACTTAAAAAAAGATTATCAGAATAAATCTCATGCAAGAAGGATTAAATAAATAAAACTTGATTAAACCATTAATTATGAAAAAGGTTCAACATCCCTTAGAACTGAAAATAAGAATTTAGCCTGACATGCCTTCAATCTCCTCCAATTAGGGTTACAATTGTAGTTGCCAAGATCCCAAATAATAAATTAAAAACATCTATATATAGTCCTAATATAATATCTTAAGTCTCTAAGAATTAAGAATCCAATTTGAAATAGAAATCCTCAAAAATTACAAAAGTCAAAGCTAGTCAAACTTGGTCAACGCCGCCTTTCTCGCCGGGGCGAGAATTTTTGTACTGGGTTTCTCGCCGGGGTGAGAAACTCCAGAGAAGTCTGGGCCAGGGCGAGATCTGCAGAAGCTGGGGCGAAAACTGACAGAGGCTTTCTCGCCGGGGCGAGAAGTCCTAGTACAAAGTTCTCGTCGGGGCGAGAACCTCAGATTTTCCAACTTTTCAACTTTTTCTCGTTTTAGCTCCGATTTTTCATCTTTCTCCACTTTTGACTCTGAATTCTCCTGAAATCAATAAACAATTTAATAAGTGCATATACACAATAAAACATGCAATAAACTAAATATAAAGGAATGAAAATAAATGAATATTATGCACTCATCAAATTCCCCCACACTTAGTCTTTACACGTCCTCGTGTAAACAAAAGTTATATTGAAATCATTTGAATTCTATTCAACCAAACTCCCAAAGGTTCAAATTCAATTAGCATCCATTAATTCTAACACCAATCAACAGAAATTTGTTCTATACTTCATCAATCAACTAATAACAATAATCTCATCATTCCCCACTGAACATCTCTAAATCAAATTGGAACCACATAAGCATCTCTTATGATTAACACAGATACTCAACTCGATTTGTATGGAACAACAACCGTGCACACTGACTCAAAACCAGAACATGTTTTTTTCCCCTGCCATTCATTTTTCTCATTCAGATGAATGCATTTTATGCTCCATTTCACCTTTCGCACTCTTTTCTTAAGTGAGTGTATTTTATGCTCCATCTCACTTTTCTTCTCACCAACGAGTGCGTTTTACGCTCCCTCTCGCTGTACGTGTTTATGGGTGAGTGCGTTTTACGGTCCATCTCAACCCACCACATAACTTCCTTTTTAGACAAAATGCTTTTTTTTCTCAATTTTTTCAAATGTCCAATTTTGTCTTCACATGGTCCTGGAAACAAGATAAACAGTTAAACAATTCTAAATCATGAGATTAGTGCACAAAGTCAACTCCACAACTAACTCAGTCAAGTAAACATGTACCTCATACTCAAGTACTCATGCAATACCAACTCAATCTAAATCAGTTAACTATGGGTCCTAACTTCATTATCATCATGTATCAATTATTTCAGCATCAAACAAATTCAATCAATGGCATCAATCCTCATGGTAAAACCAAAAATCTTTGAAAACTTTGACCAAACAACTCAGATTTTCACATTTAGAGCAAACCTATCTACCCTATACTAGCCTAAACCTAAACCCCTCCCCCACACTCAAACCTTACATTGTCCCCAATGTAAGACAAGCATGCAAAAGACGAGCAAAATAACTAAAAAGCCAATAAATAAGTAAAAAGGGATAGAAAAGCAAATCTGAAATCTTGGGTTGCCTCCCAAGCAGCGCATTTGGTTAACGTCGTTAGCCCGACATTGATTCTCCTCAATCATTCATAGCTTGGATCCACTAAGTCTATCATCTCCACACTCTCCATCGAAAATCCTTCACGGAAATGTTTCAGCCTATGTCCATTGACCTTGAATACTTTCTCTATCTTTGAATTTTGTATATCTATAGCACCATGAGAAAACGCATTAGTAATAACAAAAGGACCCTCCAACGAGAGCGTAACTTACCTGGAAATAACTTCAGCCTCGAATTGAATAGAAGAACTTGTTGTCCCACAGTGAAATCTTTTCTCAAAATCTGCTTGTCATGGAAGGCCTTCGTCTTATTCTTGTATAGTCTAGAACTCTCATATGCTTCATTCCTCATCTCTTCTAATTCTTGTAACTGGAACTTCCTATGCATCCCCGCTTCATCCAAACTCATATTACATTGCTTGATTGCCCAAAAAGCTCTGTGTTCTAACTCCACGGGTAGATGACATGACTTCCCAAAAACCAATCTGTACGGAGACATACCAATGGGGGTTTTGTATGCGGTTCTGTACGCCCACAATGCATCTTCTAACCGCAGACTCCAATCTTTTCTGCTTGGCTTGACGACCTTCTCCAAAACGGATTTCACCTCACGGTTGGATACTTCAGCCTGCCCATTGCTTTGCGGATGATAAGATGTAGAAATCTTATGCAAAACATTGTATTTTCTGAAAAGTGTTGTTAGCATCCTATTGCAAAAGTGAGTTCATCTATCGCTGATGATAGCTCTAGGAGTTCCAAATCTGACAAATATGTTAGTTTTGACAAAATCTGCAACAACTTTAGAATCATCAGTCCTGGTGGCTTTAGCTTCCACCCATTTAGAAACATAGTCAACAGCCAAAAGAATGTAAATATTACCATGAGAAATAGGAAAAGGTCCCATAAAATCAATACCCCAAACATCAAAAATCTCAACAATTAAAATGGGAGTTTGTGGCATTTGATTTCTATGTGATATGTTACCTGTTCGTTGACAATTCTCGCATGATTTACAAAATAGATATGAGTCTTTAAAAATTGTTGGCCAATAAAAACTACTTTCTAAAACCTTATGAGCAGTTCGTTTGGGTCCAAAATGACCTCCACAAGCATAGGAAATGGCAAAAAGTTAGAATGGACAATGTTTCAGTATTAGGCACACATCTACGGATTATCTGATCAGCACAAAATTTCCACAGGTATGGATCATCCCAAACATAATGTCTAGCATCACTCCTAAGCTTATCCTTCTGGTTTTTAGAAAATTCATTGGGAATAAATGCACTTGCCAAATAATTAACAATGTTAGCATACCAAGGCAATTCCTCTTGAATAGAAAAGAGACTCTCATCTGGAAAAGAATCATACAGTGGTAGTGCTTCCTCATCTCTCACCAGTCGACTCAAGTGATCTGCTACCAAGTTATCCGCTCCCTTCTTATCATTGATTTCCAAGTCAAATTCCTGTAACAGCAGAATCCATCTGATAATCCTGGGTTTAGAGTCCTTCTTGGTTAACAAATACCTGAGAGCTGCATGGTCAGAATGAACTACAACTTTAGTACCAAGTAAATAAGATCGAAATTTATCTAAAGCAAAGACAACAGATAAAAGTTCTTTTTCTGTTGTCGAGTAGTTAATCTGAGTTGCATTCAATGTTCTAGAGGCATAATAGATGGCATGGACAGCTTTGTCAACTCTTTGGCCCAAAACAGCTCCGACTGCGTAATTGCTTGTATCACATATTAATTCGAATGGAAGATTCCAATTTGGCGGTTGAATCACAGGTGCGGAAGTTAATAGGCTCTTCAACATGTCAAATGCCTCCTTGCACGCTTCATCGAACTGGAATTCCACATCTTTTTGTAGCAACCTACATAATGGCAGAGCTATTTTGGAGAAGTCTTTGATAAATCTCCGATAGAATCCTGCATGTCCAAGAAAAGAGCGAATCTCCCGCACACTAGCGGGGTAAGGCAAAGCAGACACAACATCTATCTTAGCTTTATCAACCTCTAAACCTTTAGCTGACACAACATGACCAAGCACTATGCCCTGTTCTACCATAAAGTGACACTTTTCCCAATTAAGAACAAGGTTAGTTTCCAAGCATCTATCTAGCACACGCGTTAGATTTTCCAGGCACAAATCCAAAGAATCACCATGTACTGTGAAATCATCCATAAAGACCTCGATGCAATTTTCTAAAAGATCAGAAAAAATGCTTACCATGCATCGCTGAAAAGTACCGGGTGCATTGCAAAGTCCAAACGACATCCTCCGGTATGCAAAAGTACCAAATGGACATGTGAATGTGGTCTTTTCCTGGTCTTCGGGTGCAATCACGATCTGATTATAACCTGAAAAACCATCTAGAAAGCAATAATAAGTATGCCCCGCTAATCGTTCTAGCATTTGATCAATAAAAGGAAGAGGAAAGTGGTCTTTTCGAGTTACAACATTTAATTTCCTGTAGTCAATACACACTCTCCATCCTGTTTGTATCCGTGTGGGCACCAACTCATTATTGTCATTTGTGATGACAGTTATTCCAGACTTCTTCGGAACTACCTATACCGTACTCACCCACTGACTGTCGGAGATGGAGTAGATTATGCCTGCATCAAGCAATTTAATTACCTCTTTCTTGACTACCTCCATCATGGGTGGATTTAATCTTCGTTGTGCTTCTCTCGTGGGCTTTGCTCTATCATCCAAAAGAATCCTATGCATGCACATCGCGGGGCTTATACCTTTGATATCTGCTATCGTGCAACCAAACACTGTGACATGGTCCCTTAGGACTCTCAACAATTTCTCTTCCTGCACTTTGGTTAGATTACTAGCAATAATCACAGGTAAAGTTTCATTAGTCCCTAAATATGCATATTTCAAGTGAGCAGGTAAGGGTTTCAATTCTAAGATTGAAGCTTGCTCCACAGATGGTAACAGTTTTTTATGAGAAACAGGCAATTGAATTAATTGAACTGCATACTTATCTGTGAATTTTGGTAAAGAGTGCAATGCAGCCATAACTTCCTTCAATTCCTGATTATGGTCAAATTCTTCCTCTTTATCCATGTCCAAGTTGTTAGTAATGGCCATCTCCAAGCTTTCCCGGTGTACTTGTTCAAAAGATTCCTGCACCATAGAATCAATGATGTCAATGGCAAAAACATGATTAACATCACTAGGGTACCTCATTGCATCATATATATTGAACTGAATTTTTTCTCCATCAAATTCCATGGTCAAGGTCCCATTGTGCACATCGATCATTGTCCTTGCTGTTTTCAAGAATGGCTGCCCTAACAAGATATGCGAAGGATTTGGAGATCTGCCATCTTTCATATCCATAATGTAAAAATCTACAGGAAATATTAACTGATTCACTTGCACTAAGACATCTTCAATCACCCCTTGAGGGTAAGTGTTAGTACGATCAGCAAGTTGAATGATAACACCAGTTTGTTTCAAAGGTCCTAGATTTAAAGAAGCAAATACAGATAATGACATTACATTTATTGAAGCTCCTAGATCTAGCATGGCTTTCTTAAATCTGGTATTACCTATTCTGCATGGGATTGTAAACATTCCTGGATCTTTACATTTAGGGGGCATTTTTCTTTGAAGCACTGCTGACACATTCTCTCCTACAGTGACTTTTTCATCATCTTTCAATTTTCTTTTGTTAGTACACAATTCTTTCAAAAACTTTGCGTACCTGGGCACCTGTTTGATGGCATCCAATAGAGGAATATTTACCTCTACCTTCCTGAAAGTTTCCAAAATTTCCTTTTCGTTTTCCTCCTTCTTTGAAGTCTTGTGTGTTCTAGGTGGAAACAGCAACGGTGGGGTCTTAACTGGAGTAGATGGGGTAACAATTTTCCTCGGTGTCTCAATCTCCCCTTTAGCTTTGTCCTCTTCAATTTCCGTAACTGTTTTAGGTACTTCCAACTCTTTTCCATTCCTTAGTGTAATCGCACTAGCATTCTCTCTTGGATTGACAACTGTTTGGGAGGGCAACTTTCCTGAACCTTGAGAATCCAACATTCCCACTGTGGTGGCAAGTTGACCTATCTGATTTCTCAAGTCTTGAACAGAATTTTTCGTTTCCTGCTGGAACTGCTGTGTCTGACTCATGAATGCCTTGAACATGTCTTCCAAAGATGTTCCAGGATTTGCAGGAGCTGCCTGTCTAGGTTGATATTGGGTTTGAGTTGGTTGAGAGCCTTGTGGGAACCCTTGTTGTCTAACCGGATACACGCTTTGCACTGGTGGCCTATTTCCTCCATAACTAAGGTTAGGATGATCCCTCCATCCTGAATTGTAAGTATTGGAGTACGGGTCATACTTCCGTTGTGGTTGTGCCTGATAGTTCCCCATCGCATTAGCTTGCTGTGCGGTTTTATCCTCTTGCAATGTCGGACAAGAATCAGTATTGTGACCACCCATTAAACAAATCCCACACACTTTTGTTGTTGGTGTATTTCCCGTAGCCATTTGTCTAACCAGCACAGTTAGATCAAAAATTTGTTGTTCAAGGTTGCTCGTGGTCATCTCATTCACTCTTGCAGGTGACATTTATTACATAATGAATACTACAGTTAATAGACTAAAAAATTGTCTCTTCAATTTATCCGCTTACGACATTTTTGTTCATGAGTTCAGGTTTTAACTAAAATTGTGCCTCATAGTATAAATAGTAGTGCAAATTACACAACTAATTTGTCTTTCCTTAAAAGGTACTATTTTACACTAATAACTTAACATTGATAGAGAATTTGTTAATCCGTCAAACTTATTGAGGAAAACATATATAACAATTGTATAACCCCATATTAAACTTACACTCGAAACATTTTAGAAAAAGAGGGGTATAACTTGAGAACTGTGGTTAAAATATTGGGGGAAAATGATTAAAATGTGAAATTGTATCTTGAATTTATCACTTTGTGAACACATATTTGGTATATGACTTACAATATAGCAAATCACAACATTGTGATATAATTAATAATGCAAAATTTTAACTTTTGGATCAGTTTTACGCTATTAATTATATATTAAAATCTACAGTTTTGCCGAAGAAGAACTCCGGTGTGAAAATTAACATCACAAGGCGCAAACACATACTAAAGTTTTGCAATTTAGCCAATAAATAAATATAAATAAAAATAAAGTAAGGGTCACTTAAACTGGGAGTAGGGGGAGTATTGTTTATCCAACCAACACCATTATATTAGTGTTCTCTCAAAATTAGATAACTAAAAACTAATTCCAACTAACTCAAGTTAATTAAAATATATACTTATTTCTATATAATTCTGACCTAACCCCTATTACTCTTGTAGTTGTAAATATCATACAGACAAGGACAGAATGTTTCCCCCATCCATTTGCCATATTTCTGAGTGACCAACATGATTGGAATCTATTGACATCATAATAAAAGATGAGTACCCTACATGGTACGGTGAGTATCGCATTATGGTGCAAATAATTGAGATCAATATATGCAGCAGAAAATTAATGATAAAAGTTCAAAGTCTACATCTAAATTTTATAAAATTTTATAGTTACTTCACTTACTCATTCTCAAGTAATTTTGAGCTAAATGTTTTAACAAATTATAACATATCATCAGTTTCACGCTACGTATCTAATATAAGTTTTTCACATACCTAACTTAAATTCGTGAATCGCGATATAAAATGTGATGAGAATATTATGTCTTAGGTGGGACGAGTTTTGAAATTCCATATAAATTGAAATTCTAAGTATAAATTCTAAATTCTAGACTACTTTAGTGTACTCCACTCATTGACAATTAATTTTATTACAAGTGTCCTTGGTACGATGACGATCTAATTTGGTAGTTCCCCATTCAATAAATGAGCAACACCTTTAAACGATGAGTGGCCATCACACCTAGCTTTCTATCCATGGCTCACCATATACTCTAATCATCATGCTTAATTTGTGCTCTATATGTTTGAGAAATACTCATTATATTAATTGTAGTGGCAAATATGCACGAGGTTAATTCTAAACTTATACTTTATATAATTACTGCAACTTAATTTAATGGAGGCAGAAATAGAGTTTAAATTAGCGTTGGTGACTAGCATGTTGGCTTCATTTCGTACGGATAGATTACTTCATTGTTTACAAACTAATGATTGAGAATTTGGTAGCTGTCGTTTTACACTCCAAAATTAATACCTTATTAACACTCTACCAGCACAAAACTTAGTATAATGACAAGCAAGGGTCGATCCCACAGAGAAGTGAATTAGTCTTTTACTTATTATAATGTTCCTTTTATTTCTATTAATGGGAGGTTTTGAGTTTGATTCACCAAGCGAATAAAAGCAATTAAGAATGATCAATGAATAAAAAGCTCCAGTTCTTCAGTTCAGTATCACCTTATCATAATTATGGAAAAGTCAAGTTTAACAATATTTATCCTTCAATGAGATTAATAACCCTAGATAACCGCAATCGCTAATTATCCGAAATTCTCCTTATGTGTAAATCAAATGTGACAATCGCCTCAAGAGACCCTAGCTATCATATAACCTAGAACTATTAGTCTAGATTTAATATAACAGCAGCATGAAAAATTAGAGAATTAGGTTATTCCAAGCAACAATTACACAATCAGGAATTATTTAACTTGTCTTCTAATAATCTTAATAATATCCAAAAGCTTGTCCACAATCAAATACTATTAATTGCTACCTATGATCAGATATAATATCGTTTGCTTAATACTATATCTTAATCTAGCAGATGATATTAATCAAATTAATTCAATTGGCCAAATCAAATCAAAAGATTAAATAACATATAATCACTTAAAACAGATTATCAGAATAAATCTCATGCAAGAAGGATTAAATAAATAAAACTTGATTAAACCATTAATTATGAAAAAGGTTCAACATCCCTTAGAACTGAAAATAAGAATTTAGCCTGACATGCCTTCAATCTCCTCCAATTAGGGTTACAATTGTAGTTGCCAAGATCCCAAATAATAAATTAAAAACATCTATTTATAGTCCTAATATGATACCCTAAGTCTCTAAGAATTAAGAATCCAATTTGAAATAGAAATCCTCAAAAATTACAAAAGTCAAAGCTGGTCAAACTTGGTCAACGCCGCCTTTCTCGCCGGGGCGAGAATTTTTGTACTGGGTTTCTCGCCGGGGCGAGAAACTCCAGAGAAGTCTGGGCCAAGGCGAGATCTGCAGAAGCTGGGGCGAAAACTAACAGAGGCTTTCTCGCCGGGGCGAGAAGTCTTAGTACAAAGTTCTCGCCGGGGCGAGAACCTCAGATTTCCAACTTTTCAACTTTTTCTCGTTTTAGCTCCGATTTTTCATCTTTCTCCACTTTTGACTCTGAATTCTCCTGAAATCAATAAACAATTTAATAAGTGCATATACACAATAAAACATGTAATAAACTAAATATAAAGGAATGAAAATAAATGAATATTATGCACTCATCAGAATGATATATGAGATTGGTACTTTTTAATCACCAACTCGCTTATAAAACTTGAATAAATTAACCAAGTAAATAAATAATATGCATGAAGTTATAAACTAATACGTTATATATAATTATCGAAAAAACTAATAAATTTTTATCAATTTATCAAAAATATATATAAATTATTTTTTTAACACAAATAACATTAAACTTTAAAACAATCATCAAAATTACCTAAAATTTGACCCAAGGTTCAACTGTAGTTAACTAGGATAAGGATCCACTCTATTTCCATCCAATTCACCATATTTTTGTAATCGTGAATAGTATAATTGAAATCGATATCGGTCAACTAATTTATTATATCGAATAGCATAATTATTTCAAAAATAAAAGTAATCCGACACTTTTTCATCATTTGATGAACATGTAGATTTTTCATCAAAATTTCAACGAATGGAAATTCTTTTAGACTTTTAACGGTGAAATTATTTTTTATGATTCTAATTTTTTTTAAAATTGATCTTAATATCATTAACTATCTATTAACATATTTTGATCATTATTAATAAAATTATTATGATCAAATAATTGCTGAATTGGATGGAAATGGAGGGAATTGAAATGGAGGGAATCCTCTTCCGGTTAACTATGGGTGATGTGGCATTAGACGTGACATCTGATATGTGAATTAATGATGACATAGCACATGATGTGACATCTATTATTGATGACATGGTCCTTCATTAGGGAAATTATGGTTGATGTGAAATAAACCAAATGTTCAAATACTGTAATATAAATTTGGGCTGCTGGGTTGCAATCTTTGTTTCAACCATACAATATTCAAGTGGGGTAGATGTTAATTTATTTATTCATTAATTTGAATTCTAACTTTTGTCACAAACTTCTGTTTTGCTCAAGTAAATTTATCACCAAAACCTTAAAACTGCAAGTAAATGAATATAAGGGAATGGGGTCCGGTGGGTTCCAATATCTGGATCTGAAAAATATATAACTTCGTTCAAGAAAAAAAACAAAGAACTCATCAAATAGCCTTTTTTCGGTAATAGTAAAATATACATTAATATTGAAAAATAGTACATCTAGACTTCATTGCACGACATGCTAAAGAATTAGCGCTGTCTACCACCATCCTAGGAACTTTTTTACATAGCACAAACATAGAACCTAAAGACTTAATATCAACTAATAAAAGAAATATAGGTGAAAAGCAGGAAGAATATTACTCCCTCCTTTCTGTTACATAATGCATTTTAGAGGATTTTTTTTTCATAATATAAGATAATTTCTATATATCTAGGAGAATTAATGAACGGATTATGAAAAAAAATGAGAGAGAAAATGAAAAGTTGTATTTTTGGCTTGTAAAATTAAACAGATCAAGAGTAACTGAGAGAGAGAGAAGAGGAGTACTAGTGGGTAAAAATAAAATTTTATAGCAAAATTAATTATCTAACATTGCTATTAATGAAATTTTTTAATATGTGAGATTATGTGTTAAACGATCTGCATAATAGAAAGAAGAGAGTAATAAGGGGATCCACAAGTTGAACTACATTCCACTCTATCCCATTGATAAGGGACTGGCCAAAGAAGAAAGTGAACTCATCAAAAGTTGAATATAAGGGAATTGTTATTTCTATAAATTATATCTTACATCATTTATTATTCAGTGATTTTATAAAATTATCATTTATATTTGGGAAAATATCAATTTTAAATATAATTGTTATAGATTCATGTTCGGCTTAAATATACGGGATGTCCATCCACAAGATGACAACAGCGATGATCCTGTAAATTTGTGGCCGCCCTTGGTCTAGTGTTGTGGTTCGGCATAAAAAAGTGATGTTGTTTTAAGTAGTTATGACTACTTTTCATATTAAAAGTTTCCAGATAACTTCTTTTCTCCTATTTATAGAAGTAAAGGGACAAAAGTTTCTTGCTTTTGTGTTTGGAGTTGTGTTGAAAATTAATATTGTTGCTCTTCAATGGTGTAAAATATATGGCTCGATATTTTAAAGATGTGGTGTATATTCCACTACAAAGAGTCTAATTCTGTAATTATATTATTTGTGTTATCTATTGTCTCATTTTTATTTATTATTGTTACTTACTTCTCATTTATTTATCCACACAATTATTTTGTAACTGAATAAAAATTACGTATAAAATAATACATCTCATGAGATGAGACAATAGATGAAATAGAGAATATGACAACATATTTGAATATTTCATCACAAGACTAGAATGCTCAACAATCGTCCCTTCAAAAAGTATTGGGGCTTCTCTAGTGCTTTTTCTCAGTTCCCGTTTTATAAAAAATATTTTATTTGACTTTAATCGTAATTAATTTATAAAATTATGGAATCAAATTTGGGATGTGAATCGAAATAATAATTTTGTAGTTAGTGATACTTTTTGAATAGTTATAGAAGTAACTATTGAGTTAATCAAAATGAAATAAATTAAAATTAATTTAGTGGTAAGAGCTTAGCTTTTAAAGCGGAAATTAGTAGAGGACTTGAGGAATCCAAAATCTTTGATGTACAGCATGCGTTAGATTTTGCCGGTTGTTTCTCACAAGTCAGGATGAAAGGCTAATCAACTATTTATTGTGGAGGCACAAGCTTCCCTTGTAGGATTGTAGGGTACAACATTTGTTTTCCTCTTTATTTACCCAAAGGGATATTGTAAATTAAAGACTCGATGGCTGAAAAAAAACTCTTTTAAGTCAAGCTATCAAAAAAATATACAAATTATTTTTGTTGCACGAAAATTATTGAAGACTATCAAAAAAAAATGTCAAAAATGACTGATATCTGATCGGATCATATGTACACATTAACAAACACGTCAGTTTATATGGTCAAATTTTTGTTATTTTTGACAATTTTTGAAAGTTCAGTGATTTTTAGTGTAACAAAAATTAGTTATACTACTTTTACTTGTATTTTAGATGGTTTTTGATTTTAATATGATTTGTTTGGTTTCGACCTTTATTTGTACGTAATGCTTTTATATTACTGCCTTGCTGTATTGGGATTAGAACATATACAAATACAAGTATAAAAAGGGGGAAAATGACAATAAATAAATATATATATTTTAAAAAAAACTTTCAGCGACGGTGTTAGTCGCTAATGCCTTTTTGCAACCAACACGAATATTCAATTTTTTTAAAAAAAAATTGAAATTAGCATTAGCGTAGGCTGTCGCCAATGATACGTTACGGACACGTCAGAGCCTGATCAGATATTTGGCAGGACCGTGGCTGACTCACATCAGTGACAGCTGCGGTCGTTGTACACATCCGGTCGCATATGACTGTAGCAAAAAAAACTTAGCGGCTAATTATCCATCGTTGTTACTGTATTAGTGACTGGATTGGTCACCAATGAACGGTCGATGATAGAACTGTTTCTTGTTGCATACTACCACCCTCCAAACAATACCTTTGTGAGCAATGATACTAAACTTATAGTTCTTCCATTTAACACAGTACCTGGAGCTAGTCATGCAGGAAACTAGTATATAGTATCCATGGTTACTTTATTGTTGTTGGACAAGGTTTTAGGAACTAGAATCCAAATAAGAACCCTAAAAGCTTCAATCTTCGTGACACCATTAATGAAAGAAACACTGCGGGAGTGCCCTTGGGCTGCTGGGTTGCAATCTTGTTTTAACCATACAATATTCAAGTGGGGTAAATGTTAATTTATTTATTTATTAATTTAAATTCTAACTTTTGCCACAAACTTCTGTTTTGCTCAAGTAAATTTTTCACCAAAACCTTAAAACTGCAAGTAAATGAATATAAGGGAAGGATAAATCTATAGAAACATCAATTTTACTCTGATTCTCCCGATACTTACCTTCCGTACGTCGTTTTTCAAAATTAAACCTGCCTTTTTTTTATTCCTTCCCAAACCAAATCAGCAGCGATAACTTTGAAAAACAAAACCCTCCTTTCAAATTCACGCCGCATCGAAGACGACAGAAGCGAAACCTCGTGTTCATTGATTTGAAACTTTCTCATTGCCATCAGGATTTTCAACACTATCGCTTCCTCCTTCAGAAACCAGGTAACCCATATTCATATATATATATATATATATATATATGAAAATTTTCAAAAGCGAACTCTTAAAAAGCGAACTAAAGACGAACCGTCGTCTTTGGTGTATATGGCGACGATTCGACCCGTCGCCCAAGATTGCATAGCAACGGCGACGGGTCGAATCGTCGTCATAGACACCAAAGACGACGGTTCGTCTTTGGTTCGCTTGTTAAGGTTCGCTTTAGAAAGCTTCCCTATATATATATATATATATATATATATATATATATATATATATGTATATATGTGATATACATATGTCAATTTGCTTCCTTTGATTATTTACTTATATTGCATCCGCATGTATAGCTGAGACCTGAGAGGTGTTTTTTCATAATTCCTAGGCTTATGCTTTCATTTCTTTGTGGTGTCGTATTGTACCCATATAAAACAATCACGCACATAACCTGTTTGATAAAATGCATGTCTTACAAAATATGCTTTTGGATTTCAGGATTTACTTGCTCCCCTGTGTTCAAATATTGAGTAATTTAAATATGAAATATTCATTTGTTATAGTAGTGTGCAGGTCTATCAATGGAAACAGAAATAGATATATTAGCTCTACAAATATGGATATTGATGTAGATGATCCGTCTAACAACAAAAGGGATAAGCCACCTATATTTCATGAGACACAAAAGAAATTATGAAAAAGGTATGATTTTCCTTTTTTGTTATATATATATATTGTCTTATAAAATGAGAAATTATGCTTCTTTTATTTCAGGCATTTGAGCTTGATACGACTATTAATGAGCCACCTATATTTCATGAGACACAAAAGAATCATGGAAATATTAACTTGAATGTGAGTAATGATTCTTTTTTCTTCATATTCTTATGGTTATTATTTTTACTTTATTGGTGAGCATTTTCTTGTAACTTGTAGGAATCCATATGGGGAGATGAACTTCTGAATCTTGTCACAATGTGGAATTTTGGGTCTATAGGTGAAGGCACTTCCAATGTTGGCTACAAAGATTTTTGACTTGGTTTAATTGTAGCTTTGATATATTAAAGAGATTTTTGACTTGGTTTAGTTGTAGCTTTGATATATTAAAGAGATTTTTGATTGGATTTAGTTGTAACTTTGATATATTAAAGAGATTTTTGATTTGGTTTAGTTGTAGCTTTGATATATTAAAGAGATTTTTGACTTGGTTTAGTTGTAGCTTTGGTACACACTAATTTCTCTCAGTACACACTAAATATTTACCAAACAAATTGATGAACACAATAATTGGAATTCGTTTCACAAACATTGTAATCATGATTTACATGTTTACAAGGAGCATACCCCAAGTAATTAAAAAAACGATGATATAATAGCTTAATAGTTCAAGCAACTACAAATAAGACAATATTACAGTTTTTCTGTGTAGCTTCACTGCACCGTGTGACACTGTAAAGCTCCCTTGCTACCCCTGTCAAGGCCTGAAATTTATGCAAGTAATTAACATATGCCATTGGTACAGTCTTGAACTATGGATACACCAACTGAAAAGGCTTGGCGAAAGTATGCACAAAACTGAGCAAAAGATACCTCAGGTGGTGTTGCATAAAGATAGTTTATTTCAAGATATGAAATTTGGCAAAACATGTGACCTCTCAAGAACAAGCAGAAGATAACCTGAAAATAATGTCTTAAAGAAATCAATAAACTACAGTTTCAACACAATAATTGGTGCATGTCAACAACTTACCGCATGTATGCATACAATGATTTTCCTTGACGCTCAAATGTTTAGCCAATATGCACCATTCAATAGGTCCCCACTCTTCCGCTTCAAAGCAATTCCCAAGAGCAGCTTTATATAACTACCAATAAATCAAGATCACATTATAAATATTATATAACCCAATAGTGTAACTGGCATCAAAAGCTCAGTTCCAGCTAGAGTAATCGACTCTAGTCCTGTAAAACCCAAGTCAATAAAATAATTAGAACCAAATTCTGTTTTAGCATTTGTGGCCCCAAGTGCATATTAGGGTTCACATGACCTAATTGAAATAAATATACAAATTAGGGTTTACAAAAGCCTAATTAAATGTATACATTAGGGTTCATGTGACCTAATTAAATGTACAGATTAGACGAAAATAAATGTGCTAGACCCGAGGAAGTCTCCATGTGTTCCAAGGCATAAGACTCGTGGATGCGACCCATTTTGGGAATTGATTGAGGGATTGGATTGGTGGCTAGAAGAACAGGGCAATTTGGGCATTACTTTGATGATTAAAGGGCATTTCTGGAATTTTTCCTTTAAAACATGACTAAAGGGTATTTCGGAAATTTTCCTTAAAACATGTGCCTGGCATGTGACTATTCCCCAAGAAAGCTCTATAATAAGCCCCTCTATTCTAAGAAAAGGGGATGGCTCTCAAGACATTACACTTAGACTCTTGGAAGCTCATTATACTTGGAACTCTCTCTCCCAACTCGAAGACTCAAGAAGGCTCTTGGAATCCCTACTACCCTAACCCGGTTTCCGAATTCTAGGAGTTCTGCCACATGTCATTGGAAGTAATCGCCCGCCTGTTCTTCTCCCCTCTTCAATCAATCAATCAATCAATTCCGTGCTCTTCGTGGATTTCTCTCCTCCTCAGCCAACACGAAACCCTAACCCTAGCAAGGTACAATTTCCTTGCCCACAGCATTCAACATGTAAATTTAATTAGAATCAGACTACTCACGTATTGCTTGTGTATGTGTAGCTTATGAGCGATGTAAAGCAATAAAACCCAGTATCTCCTAAACTTCTGGATCTTTAGAATTTCTTTACACCCATCACACAACCTTATATTTGAACACAAGGGAGCAAGTAAATTCCTGAAATCCAAAAGCATATTTTGTAAGACATGCATTTTATCAAACAGGTTATGTGTGTGATTGTTTTATATGGGTACAATACCACACCGCAAACAAAGAAATGAAAGCATAAGCCTGAGAATTATGAAAAATGAAAACACCTCCGAGGTTTCAGCTATACATGCAGATGCAATATAAGTAAATAATCAAAGGAAGTAAATTGACATATGTATATCACACATATACATACATATATATATATATATATATATATATGTATATATATACATATATATGTATATATATGAATATGGGCTACTTGGTTCGTAAAGCAGGAAGGGACGATAGTGTTGAAAATCCTGATGGCAATGAGAAAGTTTCGAATCAATGAACACGAGGTTTTGCTTCTGTCGTATTCGATGCGGCGTGAATTTGAAAAGAGGGTTTTGTTTTTCAAAGTTATCGCTGCTGATTTGGTTTGGGAAGGAATAAAAAAAATAAGCAGGTTTAATTTTGCAAAACGACGTACGAAAGGTGAGTATCTGGAGAATTAAAGTAAAATTGATATTTCTATAGATTTATCCATAAGGAAATGGGATCCGGTGGGTTCCAATACCTGGATCTGAAAAATATATAACTTCGTTCAAGAAAAAAAACAAAAAAAACTCATCAAATAGCCTCTTTTTTTGGTAATAGTAAAATATACATTAATATTAAAAAATAGTACATCTAGACTTCATAACACGACATGCTAAAGAATTAGCATTGTCTACCACCATCCTAGGAACTTTCTTAACCATACATAGCACAAACATAGAACCTAAAGACTTAATATCAACTAATAAAAGAAATATAGGTGAAAAACAAGAAGAATATTACTCCCTCCTTTCCGGTATACAAGTCATTTTAGAAGAAATTATTTTTTCTTCATAATATATATAAGACGTTTTTCATATATCTATGAGAATTAATAAGGGAATTATGGAAAAATAAGAGAGAATGAAAAGTTGCATGCTAAGCTCGCAAAATTGAACTGATTAGGAATAATTGAGAGAAATAGAGAGTACTAGTGGATAAAAATAAAATTTTACAGCAAAATTAATTATCTAGCATTGTTATTATAATAAAAAAAATTTAATATGTAAAATTATGTCTTAAACGACTTACATAATGAAAAAAATGGAGTAATAAGGAGATCCATAATTTGAGCTACATTCCACACTATCCCATTGATTAGGGACTGCCCAAAGAAGAAAAGTGAATTCATCAAAAGTTGAATATATGAGAATTGTTATTTCTACAAACTCTATTTTACATGCATGTGGGAATTATTTATTATTTAATAACTTTATAAACTATCATTTATATATTTATATTTGTGAAAATATCAATTCTAAATATAATTGTTATAGATTCTTGTTTAGCTTAAATACACGGGCTGTCCATCCACAAGACGGCAACAGCCATGGCCAAGATTGAGACAAATTCTATTTATTTATTTAATTTTTTGTAATTTTGAAAAATATAGCGACAAAGAGTCTATTGCTATATATCGATGGATATTTTACGAATCCTTTCAATTACATATATCTTGTTATAGTGCACATTTTATGTTTTTAGCTTGAACTATCATAATTGTTATAAAGGTTAGTATAGTTGTGTATATCATGTTTTAGTCTCTCATCCAGATAAATAAATAATGAATATGACTCCTCGTCAAGATTTATATCTTTGTGAGGGACATTGCATGGCCCACTCTTGCAGGTTCCCCAGCCTTTGCCCACCTACAATAATAGAAGTAAAAGTAAGTACGTGAGATAATGTATTATTGTGAAATTGCAAAAAAAAATAAAAAATAAGGCCATTAATTATATGTAATTTTATGTTATATAAAGACAATAATTTCTTATACCCTTGTTGGATCGCTTGATTATTTTTAATCGTATAGAATCTAAATCCTTAGGATAACTCTCCAAATTACTACTTTTCAAAATACTCTCTTTAAGGATTTAGTTGAGGCAGTAGGGACGACAGCGCAACGATAACAAGAGGAGCAGAAACAGCACGATGAAATAAGTTTACTATTTCGTATTAAGTTGTTAGTATTTTGTTTAAAGTTGTTTTTATTTGGTATTGAATATGTTGTTTTTTATTTTGTTACAGAAAAACTTGAACAGAAATGCATGATCGACTAGCTAGCTAAGATTGATGTTTTTTCTGTGACACCCCTAAATTCAGGTACCAAATACTCCGAACTTGGTGCTCACGATCTACAATATCCAAACACCTTCAAGCAATATATAATAACTAAATGCGGAAGAAATAATCATATATTGATCATTTAGAAAGGTTTACATATGAGTCCCAAGCTCTCTAACCTTAATTAATACATCACAAAGTTCAAAAATACAACTAACGTAGTTTGTATTACAGAAGAGGCCGAAGCCTAGACAATACATAATAATGGACGGCGCGCCCATCCGAAACCTAGTACTTCATCTTCTCCTTACCCTTATCTCTGCTCGAGCACTCGGGCTTAACTGTAAAGATTCATGATATGGCAAGGGTGAGCAACAAGTTTGCTCAGCAAATTTTAAATGAATGAGAGAGATATATCATGAATGAATATGAATAACATCAGCATAATTTCAACAATTAACCAAAGAAAACAAGCGAACAACATAATCAAAGTTCAAATAAAGAAATGAAGATTGATTATTTACTGCCAACAGTCCAAGATAGACTATAAACACACGCTAAGGCATCAGCCACATTGTCTGATCCTTATTTAAGCTACCAACTAGAGAGTATGTACTCAAGGGGATCAGCCTCTTGTACCTATGGATATGCATACCATTTAACTCTGCTCTATATCGTCTTTCAAACACTTAAGCTATTCCCCATCATGGGGTTGTTCATCTCAGTCTAAGAATCCATCACAGCAATAGGTTTGGATAGCTTTTAAAAGAATTATCATGCATATGCCTAGCCGAACAAGTGGCTTAGACTTCTCTTTGAACAGTGCATGAATAGCCGAAGCTTTATGTTAGTACAGTTCAACAACGAAATCTGAGAACAAATGCACAGTGTGCGAATACCAACGATATCGGGGTGGAATAATTCTTAAAGCAATTAGACCACTTAACACGTATTGGGAAATAAAGTTCAAACTTAATTTGAAGAACTTGCAACATAATATCAGAACCGTCATATAATACGAAGGGTATGAGGGTTCGGAACTTCAAAGTGGTGTAAGTTAGGAAGCATAGATATGCACAGCAGTATAACAAATTGTATAGAAGAATACTAGCAAGGATATACACAATAGTATAACAATTAATCCAAAAGCTCAAAGTGAGGGAACTTGCCTGAATCGCTGCTTAACAATCTACTCTACGTTTGTGTTCGGTAAGCACCTTACAACATATGATTCATTCTCTAATTAGATATAGTTATGCAAAAATAACATACCTAATAAATAAATATGAGCGACTCGCACTATCTATCCCATGGACCATTCCAACACTCTACTGTCCGATAGGACAGCTCCACGATCGGTAAGGAGGTAGTACCATCGACATGGTCCATTCTAAGATAGCCGAAGGGTTCGGCTATCTTACTCTACGGATGTCGAATGGGCTTTAGGGTCCCACCGGGATTCAGAAACAGTTCAAGGTATACCCATTAGCCGACTCGGAATAGTATGGGGTCTTACCGACCCTCTGCCAACAAGGCTTCGGCTCCAGGTCAGAATTGTTCGTAGTTCGGGGATCCCTTCGAGATCGGATGTGCCTCGAGTCTGGCTTCGGGAAGCTAGAGGTCTGGGTCTCCTTGTAAATTTAAGACTTCGGCTTCGTGTTTTGACTTTGGAAGTCAGGTCCGAGCCTTACAGATATCGGGGGTTTGACTTCGGGTCCAGTATTGAACTAAACTCGGAGCAAAGGCTACGGCCTTCGGGATCGACTATAGATTCCTCTACAGAAATCATCTTACAGTCTGGTAGTATACTTCGGGTCTGGCCGACCCTTCTACCGACAAAATCTTGGCTTCGGCTCCAGGTCGGAACCTTTCGTGGGTCAAGAGACTCTTCGGGGTCGGACGTGAGTTTGGTTTGGCTTCAGGGAGCCAAACGTTTAGATCTCACTGACGTTTTAAGGCTTCGACTTCGAAGATCAGGTTCAGACATTACTGATACGAGGGGTTTTGGTCTGATGATTGTTCTCCTACCAAGGTTGGACTTCAGATTCCACTTCGGAAACCACTTCGGGTAACTACCGTTACCTAACCTTGTTGCTTAGGTCCATGAGTTCGGGGTGAGGTGGCGGACCTCATCGGACGATTCCGGCGTCCCCATCCGACTCTTAACATCCTGTTCGGATATGGTAATTAAGGTCTATACTGTGACTCGGGTTTAAATCATGTTTCGACTATGTATTAAAATGATACAAGACAAAGTAAGTACTTTGTAACTACAAAGCTTGGTACTGCCATAACGACTCAACCTGTAATGGTCGACTCCTCCAACACTGACTTAGTGAAAGGAAATCCGATCGAACAAGGGAGATAAATGCTGAGAATCAAGAGAAAGAGTCTTACCTCTTCTACTGTCCGATTGCTAACCCTCTAGCTTTCGAACTTTGATTGTCCCTCCGAACGTCGGAACTACCTCTCAAAGTAACTCTTACTGCAATATATCTCTCTAGTATCTGTATCGAATAAACTCAGCAAGCTTTCCCATGAGAACAGGGTCTCTATTTATAGGGAAATTATTATCCCGACGATGGTCATTACTCAAGCGTTAGGATTAGTTCATAACGATATTACCCGTTGGTTGTTCAGGTTTAGGTGAAAAGTTCCACCAACCGAGCTCCTCAACCATCCCCATTAATAATGGTTTAGGCTTTAATCGGCGCAACATGAGGTATAGGCCATTGGCCCTGTGCAGTGCCTCATACTTACACGCAACGGCAACCTTAGAGTCAGTGTTCAACAATAAGGATCACGTGGCCAGCAATTTCCTGGTTTGGGCTGGTCTTCCTACAATCCCATGCCCCTAACTTGGGTCGAGCCTACTGATTGAGACTCTGTGGCCCAGCCCACTACTAAGTATCTTTTAGTGAAACTATTAACCATCTATAAGGCCATTACATATTGGGCATGATTAATAAATGCAAAGTTAGTCCAATATACTCGGACTATTAAATCAATTTAACCATAACCACACATTGCTACCCAAATCATTTATGGGTTTAAGATAACATGCAAACTAATTATTAACAGGATTTAAATTATTAACCTCAAAATATTGCTAGGAAAATCGTGGTCATTACATCCTCCCCCCTTATAAGAATTTCGTCCCCGGAATTTCAACATAAGGTCCCTCTAAAAGATGCGGATAAGTCGCCCTCATCTTTTCCTCAAGCTCCCATGTAGCTTCTTCAGTTGTATGATTCCTCCAAAGAACTTTAATGGAATGAATACTTTTGTTCCTCAGCTTCTGTTCCTTCCTATCGAGCATCTGGACAGGAATTTCTTCGTACGATAAGTCCCTCTCAACTTGAATTGGTTCATAGGATATAAGGTGCTTGTGGTTTGGTTTATATGGCCGCAACACTGACACATGAAAACACATTGTGAATGTGCTCAAGTTCAGGAGGTAATGCTACCTCGTACACCACTTCACCGACAAGTCTCAGAATTTTGAACGGTCCTATGAACCTAGGGCTTAACTTACCCTTCTTACCAAAACGAATATTCCCTCTCCAAGGAGATACCTTCAGAAACACAAAACTACCCACGTCGAAGTCCGTTTTTGACGATGTAGGTCGGTATACTTCTTCTGATGGTCTTGGGCCGTTTTTGACGATGTAGGCTGATCAGCTTCACGGCATCTGCTATTTGCTGCACCATTTCCGGTCCTAGCAGTCTTCGTTCTCCAACCTCGTCCCAACACAACGGTGTTCGGCATTTTCTTCCATATAGCGCTTCGTACGGTGACATCCAGATACTAGCGTGATAACTATTGTTGTAAGTGAACTCTACTAACGGTAGGTGATTGTCCCAACTGCCTTTCAAGTCCATTACGACCGCTCTGAGCATGTCCTCTAAGGTTTGAATCGTTCGTTCGCTCTGCCCATCAGTTTGAGGGTGATACACAATACTTAACCTCAACTGTGTCCCCATCCTTTCCTATAAACTCTTCCAAAAATTTTACGTGAAGCGTGGATCTCTGTCGGATACAATTGATATCGGCACCCCATGTCGTGACACTATCCCTTTCACATAGAGTTTCGCTACTTGCTCCAGATTGTACCGTATGGCGGACTTGGTTAGATGGTCCACGATTACCCAGATGGTGTCTAACCCCTTTTGTGTCAGTGGAAGTCCTACCACAAAATCCATCGTGATGTGTTCCCACTTTCATTCCAAAATTTCCAATGGTTGAAGGAGTCCGCTCGGTCGCTGGTGTTCTGCCTTAACTCGTTGGCATGTCAGACATTTGCTGACGCACTCTGTTACCTCCCTCTTCATACTCGGCCACCAAAAGTATGGTCGCAAGTCCTGATACATCTTCGTGCTTCCGGGATGCACTGAGTACCTCATACTGTGAGCTTCTTGGAGAATCTCTTCTCTTAGCCCTGGATCTAACGGTACCCAAATCCTCCCTTTAAACCTTAGCAGTCCTGCGCTATCAATCTTATACTTGAGCTCTTCCCCTTCGAAAATACGCTTCTTGATACTACCATAATCTTCATCCTTTTCCTGAGCCTCCTTGATTTTATCTAATAAGGCCGGGCTTGCTATCACTATACATAATTTCTCGTCTGACTCCATTCGGTATCTCACCTCCAGCTCCAGTCGTTCAAATTCCTTCACCAACTCTTCCTGAGTCGTTAGTATTAGCAACTTCTCTCTGCCTTTTCTGCTTAAGGCGTCGGCCACTACATTTGTCTTGCCCAGATGGTAAAGAATCTCACAATCATAATCTTTGATCAATTTCAACCATCGACGCTGCCTCATGTTCAGCTCCTTCTGAGTGAAGATATACTTCAAACTTTTGTGGTCTGTGTATATCTCACACTTCTCCCCATATAGGTAGTGTCTCCAAATTTTCAAGGCAAAAACTACCACGGCCAACTCCAAGTCATGAGTCGGGTAACCCTTCTCATAATCCTTCAGCTGACGTGACGCGTATGCAATGATCTTACCGTGCTACATCAGTACACAGCCAAGACCTTTGTGTGAGACAAAACCTCTAGTGTTGTTCGGTAAGGCCAACACTGGTGCTTGACTAAGTCTTTTTTTCAGCTCCATAAAACTTTCTTCGCATTCCTCCGTCCAAACAAACTTAACTGCTTTTTTAGTAAGATTAGTTAACGGCGATGCTATCTTTGAAAAATCCTAGATGAATCTCCGATAGTATCCCGCTAATCCTAAGAAACTCCTGATCTCCGTTAGCGCCTTTGGTTGTTACCAATTGATAACCACTTCTACCTTTGCTTGATCCACCGAAACACCACTCTTGTCAATGACGTGACCTAGAAACTGCACTCTCTGCAACCAAAACTCACACTTAGAAAACTTCGCGTACAACTTCTCTCTTCTGAGAACCTCCAATATAATTCTTAAATGTTCAGCATGCTCCTCCTCTGTCTCTGAATATACCAAAATGTCATCGATGAATACGACTACGAACTTGTCCAAGTAATGCTTGAACACTCTGTTCATCATATCCATGAATGTCGCTGGTGCATTCGTTAATCCAAATGACATTACCAGAAACTCGAAATGCCCATAACGAGTTCTAAATGCCGTCTTCGGGATATCCTTCTGTCTAACCTTCAGTTGATGATAACCCGTTCTCAAATCAATCTTTGAAAAGTACTTCGCTCCCTTGAGTTGGTTGAATAGATCATCTATTCTGGGCAACAGATATTTGTTCTTAATCGTAACTTTGTTTAACTCGCGATAGTCGATACAAAGCCTCATCGATCCATCTTTCTTCTTCACGAACAGAACTGGCACTCCCCAAGGTGACACGCTCGGTCTGATATAACCCTTGTTTAACAGTTCTTGTAACTGAACCATCAGCTCTTTCATCTCTACTGGTCCCATTCGGTAAGGCGCCTTGGATATCGGTGCCGTCCCTGGTACCAAGTCAATCACAAATGCTATCTTCCTATCTGGCGGCAAGCCTGGTAATTCCTCTGGGAAGACGTCGGGAAATTCCTTTACTACCGGTATCTAGCCCAGCTCACCCCCTACTATTCGAGTGTCAATCACATGGGCCAGATATCCCACGCAACCCTTCCTTAACAATCTCCTCGCTTGCACCATCGTCAGACAACAAGATTGTCTTGGCGATTTACTACCATAAAATACGACCTTTGACTTTTCTGAAGTCTTCAGGTGTATGCACTTCTCCCGACAGTCAATGACTGCTTCGTGACTCGATAACCAATCCATCCCAAGAATCACATCGAATTCTCCCAAATGAATTGGTATCAAGTTCACGCTAAGCTTAAGCCCTCTTAAATCGATGCAACAATTCCTATGAATGTAGTCTATGGGAATAATCGCTTAGTTGGCTACTTCTACGTTCAAAGGATTCTCTAACTTTTTACGGGGTAATCCTAATCGTTTAGCAAATTCTTCGGAAACAAAAGAGCAGGTAGCACCCGAATCAAATAACACATATGCATTTATATTATTGATTGTGATGATACCTGACACCACGTCCTTCGATTCCACCGCATCCTGCACGGTCATGTTGAATGCTGTGAGCCGGTTTACTTGATTGGTTGGCCCTCCGATGGTCAGCTTGCTGTTATTGTGGTTGTTGTTATTGTTGTTATTCCGGTTACCGCTAGTTGCATCGCCCTTTCTCTTTGGACAATCCCTAATCTGATGATCTGATGCTCCACATGAGAAACATCCAGCCTTCTTTCCTTTAGGGCACTGAGAAGTCATGTGCCCCGACTGTCCATAGTTATAGCAAATACTTTTCCCCCTCATGCATTCACCTGAATGACTTTTCCCACAGTTGTTACACTTATTACCCTTCCTAGCCTCCTCTCCAGCCTTGTTGCCTCCAGAGGTTTGGCTATCACTCCACTTACTTTTGTTCTGATTACTACCTCCACTACTACCCCCTTGTTACCATCCTGGTTCTTCTTCTTGTCCTGGTTGTATTTGATCAACGCCTCACTTCCTCCTTCCGCGATGATCGCCCTCTCCAACAGGGTGGAAAACGTGCTACTCTGCAGTACTGCAACTCGGCTGTAGATCCACGGTTATAGCCCTTGCTCAAACCTCCTTGCTTTCCTGGCCTCGGTATCAACTTGGTGAGGGGAAAATCTAGTCAACTCATTGAATCTTTCAGCATACTCGGATACAGACATGTTTCCTTGCTTCAGTTCTAGGAATTTTACCTCCATATTCGTTTGCATACTCTCCGAGAAGTAGTTTTCGAAAAACAATTCCTTGAAGCGTTCTCATGGAACCACTCCGTCCCCGACACGACCCCTATTTGCCTTCCACCAATAGTTAGCTTCGCCCTTCATCATGAAGGTAACGAATCCAGTTTTCTGCTCCTCGGCCACACGTGCGACCTCGAAGACTTTTTCCATCTCTTCTACCCACGACTGGGTTGCGATCAGATCTAAGGTTCCTCAGAACTCCGGAGGTCCTATTAATTTAAAGTCCTTGAAATTAGCCAAGTGTTGAGTTGTCTACTCCACTGTTGGTGGGGGTCTGTTCTGCATGGCCTTGGCCAACATATTGGCAAAAGTTCTTATCGGGTCGGTTTGACCCTGAGTGTTATTAACCGACTATTCGACCCTTTGGTTTCGTGGCTGCATCTTCGGCGGCATGGTCTGCCACAAAGCAAAACCTTATATTATCACTTCGATTTTGAGTTCTTATGCAACACTTTATTGACATAAGTAAAATAAAGTATAGGCATCTATTAAACACATTCGAAAAAAAATAAGCAACTTCATTTATATTCATATACCACTATTTTGGTACAATAAGACCTAACATGTGGAATACTTCTATAAATGCCAAAGGCACAACCTTTCAACTTCTACCTATCCCTAAATGAACAAAAGTAGGGATTCACAACATACTACCCCTCTGATTAGAACAGCTGACGGGGTTCTAACACTATCCCATGCATACAACCTCGCACAAGGATTTACCAAAAAAAGTGCCCCTAATATGGACAAAAGTGGGGCATACTGGGCCTAATTTATCACATCAATCGGCGCCGAACCGAACAGCTGGGCTGAACTCTCTTCGGCGGAATACCTCTGGTCTCTCAGGCTCCCGACGGCGAGATCCAATGCAATGCCCAAGGACTCAATCCGAACTGCCCTGACCTGGACTTCTCTCTCTAGCTAATCTACCCTTCTAGTAGACTGAACCCATGCTTCCTCAACGCGGATCTTGTCTGCTATCTCCCAATTGAAATCGGCCTTCATGGCCTCGAGCACCACCTTCAGTTTTGCCAGTTCTAATTATGCCTGATCCTTCTTCTCCCTTAGTTCAGTATTTCAGGCGACTAGCTGATGAAGTAGTGGCCCTACTTGCTGGGCCGAAGTCATATAACCCTCAAGTTGCGCCTTCAACCCTTTCACCTCATCTTCCAACTGATAAGCTATCTCCTTATATTGATCCTCCATACTCTGATGGGTCACATTCTGCTCTTCCAGGTCTCGGACTCTCTCTTCTAGCTCTAAGTTCCTATCGACCAGTTGGTCTACTAAATAGTTCTCGGTTGGAATCTCTTCGGGTGAAGGATAATCCTCCCCCTCTTCCATTTCTTCGGTGACGATGTGGTCCTCCCCGAACTCAGCTTCAGTGTCTTGACTACCCGATCTCATCACCCTACCCCTGACGGATTCTTCAGACTCGGCTAGATAGTCTTCATCCTCTTCGGGTTCGGACTCTACTGGTGCAGCGGGCACAGCTACCAACTGTTCCGAGATCACATGTATATCCGTGAACTCCCCTTCCACAGCTACATGACTCGACTCTCCTATCTCTATCATCCTATAACATACCAACAGACATCATCAAAACCATAATAAGACACATTCATTGATGAAATGAAAGATATTTTATCATGCACCGCATCAGCTTGATAAGTTCTTCCACAACTCATCTCCAATCACCTAAGGTTTGCGATCCTAAAGTTTATAACCTACGGCTTTAATACCAACCTGTGACACCCCCAAATTCAGGTACCAAATACTCCGAACTGGGTGCTCACGATCTACAACATCCAAACACCTTCAAGCAATATATGATAACTAAATACATAATAAATAATCATATATTGATCATTTAGAAAGGTTTACATATGGGTCCCAAGGTCTCTAACCTTAATTAATACATCACAAAGTTCAAAAATACAACTAACGTAGTTTAACCTACAGAAGAGGCCGAAGCCTAGACAACACATAATAATGGATGGTGCGCCCATCCGAAGCCTAGTACTTCATCTTCTCCTTGCCCTTATCTCTGCTCGAGCACTCGGGCTTAACTGTACAAATTCATGATATGGCAAGGGTGAGCAACAAGTTTGCTCAGCAAGTTTTAAATGAATGAGAGAGATATATCATGAATGAATATGAATAACATCAGCATAATTTCAACAATTAACCGAAGAAAACAAGCGAACAACATAATCAAAGTTCAAATAAAGAAATGAAGATTGATTATTTACTGCCAACAGTCCAAGATAGACTATGAACAAATGCTAAGGCATCAGCCACATTGTCTGATCCTTATTTAAGCTACCAACTAAAGAGTATGTACTCAAGGGGATCAACCTCTTGTACCTATGGATATGCATACCATTTAACTCTGCTTTGTATCATCTTTCAGACACTTAAGCTATTCCCCATCATAGGATTGTTCATCTCAGTCTAAGAATCCATCTCAACAATAGTTTTGGATAGCTTTTAAAAGAATTATCATGCATATGCCTAGCCAAACAAGTGACTTAGACTTCTCTTTGAATAGTGCATAAATAGCCGAAGCTTTATGTTAGTACAGTTCAACAACGGAATCTAAGAACAAATGCACAGTGTGCGAATGCCACCGATATCGGGGTGGAATAATTCTTAAAGCAATTAAACCACTTAACACGTACTGGGAAATAAAGTTCAAACTTAATTTTAAGAACTTGCAACATAATATCAGAACCGTCATACAATACGAAGGGTATGAGGGTTCAGAATTTCAAAGTGGTGTGAGTTAGGAAGCAATATATGCACAACGATATAACAAAACTGTATAGAAGAATACTAGCAAGGATATACACAATAGTATAACAATTGATCCAAAAGCTCAAAGTGAGGGAACTTGCCTGAATCGCTGCTTAACAATCTACTCTATGTTTCTGTTTGGTAAGCACCCTACAACATATGATTCATTCTCTGATTAGATATAGCTATGCAGAAATAACATACCTAATAAATAAATATGAGCGACTCGCACTATCTATCCCATGGACCATTCCAACACTCTATTGTCCGATAGGACAACTCCACGATCGGTAAGGAGGTAGTACCATTGACATGGTCCATTCTAAGATGGTCGAAGGGTTCGGCTATCTTACTCTACGGATGCCGAATAGGCTTTAGGGTCCCATCGGGATTCAGAAATAGTTCAAGGTACACCCATTAGCCGACTCGGGATAGTATGGGGTCTTACCGACCCTCTGCTAACAAGGCTTCGGCTTCGACTCTAGGTCGGAATTGTTCGTAGTTCGGGGATCCCTTCGAGATCGAATGTGCCTCGAGTCTGGCTTCGGGAAGCCAGAGGTCTGGGTTTGCTTGTAAATTTAAGACTTCGACTTCGGGTTATGACTTTGGAAGTCGGGTCCGAGCCTTACAGATATCAGGGGTTCGGCTTCGGGTCCAGTATTGAACTAAACCCGGAGCAAAGGCTACGACCTTCGGGTTCTACTATAGATTCCTCTACAAAAATCATCTTACAGTTTGGTAGTATACTTCGGGTCTGGCTGACCCTTCTGCTGACAAAATCTTGGCTTCGGCTCCAGGTCGAAACCTTTCGTGGGTCGAGAGTCTCTTCGGGGTTGGACATGAGTTTGGTTTGGCTTCAGGGAGCCAAACGTTTAGATCTCACTGACATTTTAAGGCTTCGACTTCAAAGGTCAGGTTCAGACATTACTGATACTAAGGGTTTGGGTCTGATGACTGTTCTCTTACCAAGGTTTGACTTCAGATTCCACTTCGGAAACCACTCCACAGTCTGGGGTCGGGTAACTACCGTTATCTAACCCTGTTGCTTAGGTCCATGAGTTCGGGGTGAGGTGGCGGACCTCATCGGACGATTCTGGCGTCCCCATCCGACTCTTAATATCCTGTTCGGATATGGTAATTAAGGTCTATACTGTGATTCGGGTTTACGTCATGCTTCGACTATGTATTAAAATGATACAAGACAAAGTAACTACTCTATAACTACAAAGCTTGGTACCGCCATAACGACTCAACCTGTGATGGTCGACTCCTCCAGCACTAACGTAGTGAAAGAAAATATGACCGGACAAGGGAGATAAATGCTAAGAATCAAGAGAAAGAGTCTTATCTCTTCTGCTGTCCGATTGCTAACCCTCTAGCTTTCGAACTCTGATTGTCCCTCCTAACGGCGAAACTACCTCTCAAAGTAACTCTTACCGCAATATATCTCTCTAGTATCTGTATCGAATAAACTCAACAAGCTTTCCCATGAGAACAAGGTCTCTATTTATAGGAAAATTATTATCCCGGCGATGGTCATAACTCAGGCGTTAGGACTAGTTCATAACGGTATTACCCGTTGGTTGTTCAGGTTTAGGTGAAAAGTTCCACCAACCGAGCTCCTCAGCCATCCCCATTAATCATTGTTTAGGCTTTAATCGGCGCAATATGAGGTATAGGCCATTGGCCCAGTGCAGCGCCTCATATTTACACGCAACGGCAACCTTAGAGTCAGTGTTCAACAGTAAGGATCACGTGGCCGGCAATTTCCTGGTTTGGACTGGTCTTCCTACAATCCCAGGCCCCTAACTTGGGTCAGGCCTGCTGATTGAGACTCCGTGGCCCAGCCCACTAGTAAGTATCTCTTAGTGAAACTATTAACCATCTACAAGGCCAATACACATTGGGCCTGATTAATAAACGCAAAGCTAGTCCAATATACTCGAACTATTAAATTAATTTAACCATAACCACACATAGCTACCCAAATCATTTATGGGTTTAAGATAACATACAAACTAATTATTAACAGGATTTAAATTATTAACCTCAAAATATTGCTAGGAAAATCGTGGTCATTACATTTTCCTTTCTTTTTCCTTTTCCTTTTCTTTTGTTCATGTAGTTTGGATTGATTGTACATAGTTGTTTGGACATAATTTAGTTGTTTATGGTTTAAGGATTGGTTGTACGTACTTGTACTTGTATTTTAGATGGTTTTTGATTTTGATTTGTTTGGTTTCGACCTTTATTTGTACCTAATGCTTTTATATTACTGCCTTGCTGTGTTGGGATTGCAATAGATATAAATCCAGGTATAAAAAAGGGGAAATAACAAAAAAAAATATTTTGTGAAAAAAAAAAATTCAGCGACCGCGTCGGTCGCTAACGTCTTTTTGCGATCAACACTGATATTTAATTTTTAAAAAAATTTGAAATTAGCATTAGCATAGCCTGTCGCCAATGATACGTTAAGTACACGTCAGAACCACATCAAATATTTCGCTTCGTGGCTCACATAAGTGACCACTGCGGTCGCTGTACACATCTGGTCGCATATGATTGTAGTAAAAAAAACCTTAGGGATTAATTTAACTGCGACAGTTTTTAGCAACTGATATCCGTCACTGTTACTGTATTAGCGACCGGATTAGTCGCCAATGAACGGTCGATGATAGAACTGTTTCTTGTAGTGATCATACTACCACCCTCCAAACAATACCTTTGTGAGCAATGATACTAAACTTATATATATTTCTTTCATTTAACACTAGTACCTGGAGCTAGTCATGCAGGAAACTAGTATATAGTATCCATGGTTACTTTATTGTTGTTGGACAAAGTTTTAGGAACTAGAATCCAAATAAGAACCCTAAAAGCTTCAATCGTCGTGACATCTTTAATGAAAGAAACACTATGGGAGTGCCTTTGGGCTGCTGGGTTGCAATCTTGTTTCAACCATACAATATTCAAGTGGGGTAGAGGTTAATTTATTTATTCATTAATTTGAATTCTTACTTTTGTCACAAACTTCTGTTTTGCTCAAGTAAATTTATCACCAAAACCTTCAAACGGCAAGTAAATGAATATAGCAAGTAAATGAATATAAGGGAATGGGGTCCGGTGGGGTCCAATATAAGCAACTTGTCAATATCTGGATCTGAAAAATATATAACTTCGTTCAAGAAAAAAACAAAGAACTCATCAAATAGCATTTTTTTTCGGTAATAGTAAAATATACATTAATATTGAAAAATAGTACATCTAGACTTCATAGCACGACATGCTAAAGAATTAGCACTGTCTACCACTATCCTAGGAACTTTCTTAACCTTACATAGCACAAACATAGAACCTAAAGACTTAATATCAACTAATAAAAGAAATATATTGTAACACCCCCTCCCCGAAACAGGAAAAGGGAGGTCACGTGCAAAACACAACAAATCTCAAAATTAATAATTAGAGCACTAATAACTTCAAAATATATAATAATGACACAGCATCAATGATGAACTGAATACCATTCTCCAAAAGAAGACAAAATAATCAAAACCTAAAATCAAATAAACCTAGATGGTCAAAGGCAATTCTCCCATCACACTAGCCCTGAATCACCCCTGCAAACCTGCCGGAAAAAAAAAACACAGCATGAGCCAAATGCCCAGTACGGATATAGATATGCAAATATTTACAATTGAAATACGGAAACAATTGAGACAAAATACTGAACAAGGTTGAGAGGAAAAAATATATATATAACCTCCCAAGATCTGAATAGAATATATCTGAATCAACAGAATTAACGAAACAAACCGAAGAGTACAGAAATAATGAACTCAAATATCTAACTCAATTAAATGAATTGAATTGAAACGAACAAAACTAACACAATGAAATAATAGGCTGAATCAAATGGCTGAGTGTTGTTTCATACCGAGCTCAGAAATATATCTTGCCACATAGGCAAGTCAAATAATGTCCACATAGGCAAATCACACATTGGACTGCAGATCCAAATGTATGCAAAATCGGAAGGTGTGTTTGGCACAACATCACCAATCCGCATAACAGAAACTAGGGTCGACCCATACGCCTCCCACAACAAAAACACCAAATGGCCCACTTCCTCCGGAGCCCAAAACGGAGACGCCGTGGACTGATCACACCGCCACGGAAAGTGTCATGTCTCTCGTGCCGAGGCAACATGCCTGTGGTACCCCCACAGGTGGTTATAGCTCAGGTATACTCTATCGCTTATTCTACAAAGATATGATGTCACAACACATGTAACATAATACCAACAAAGGGATCTAAACGTACATGTTGAACCAAATCAAATCATAAACACAATGTCTCCAAAAGAAAGTAACAACATGTACCGCTCTACAAAGATCAATAAGTTTTATGCATGAAGAATAAATTCAAAAGATTACAAAATATGAAGTTTGGAACATCTAGATCAAACCAAAGCAAAATAAGGATCTAATTAGAAACGAAATAATTAAGTGAGTACCAAATTTTAAACGATTAGCAAAATAAACAAATCGGTATGATGAGAGTATCGCTGAAAAACTATGGAATATGTTCAAATTATAATAGAAGGAAAGGAGTTTAAATTACAGAATAAAATCAAAGTATTAAAGATCAAACTTCTATTCAAGAGTGTCAACAGGAATATAAGAAAAATGTAACGGATAACGAGATATCACAAGATATATAGAATCAATAATCAGAGGAGTGGAGTACGGAATCCGTACCTGATATGCAAAATCACTTATATCACACTCCACAAAATCTTAACCTCCAATGCCAACGATATCAAATACGAAATCTTAATCACCACCTAAATATATTCGCCTCGAATTAAATATAATCCAAACTAATAATTCCATAATAATTCGTAACTCACTTAAGATACCTTTAATTATCGCCTTAGATCACTATTAATATTTCAAAACTTAAAAGTCAATAATAAAACTTAAGAAATCTTAAAACCCCAATATAACAACTATTTTTAATACGTCAGTCCGCTATTCTGATCTTATCACCATTGACTAAAACTTATTTGTCAAATTAATTAATTTTAACAGAAATTAGACTTCAAACATTCTAATTTAGCCTCAAGAATCATCCAAATCGGATTTAAAATCATTAAATCATACACTTTTAAATATTAGAACTTGTTGCTGAAAATTCTGCTACAAAAAGTTTAGATCAACCCTTTCTTAAAATTCATAACAAATCATACGTTAATCTTTAACGGTTCAAAATTAGTGAATATATTCTAAGCTTATATATGTATAACATATCCAAAAATTATAACGATCCAACGGTCGGATTAAGAGATATAACCCACACAATTATACCTAAAAATATAGAAAACTGATTTTCAGATTTTAACGTTTACGTTCAATCAAATTGTATTCCTCTGTATAAATTTATCTCCTCTTTCCGATTATCATGATATCTAATTTCATGTCTATATTTTTTTTAAAAATAATCACTAATTTAAAAATTCTCATAACTAAACTTGAAATCAAAATACGAAATAATATTTACCTTCCTTGTTCACCTTTCTTCAATACGCAGCAGTAAAGAATCTGACTTGTGGGTCTTCTAGAATCTTCAAAATCTCTTCATGTCTCATGAAAATTATAGCTCTCGAAAAGATACACGAAATAGACTCAAGAATCACTCGATTCGGAGTTAATATGACTGAGTTACGAATTTTTAAAACTAGGGTTAAAAATAGTCGCGGGAATTAGAACAGATTATGGTTTCCAGTAATTTCAGACATGAATATGATGTCAAATGACTCTTCTAACTCTTTAGAATTGTAGAGAACGAAAAACTGAAGAAATAGGCTTTGGATTCACTTAATTCCGACATCAGATGAATTATTTATGATTTTTCTAATGAGCTGCAGTGCGCATGATTATTCTACGCGAGAATTTAACTAACCAAATTAGAATAGGCTTAGGGTTACATCATCACTCTTTAAATATAAATAGGAATCAATATGAGAGTTACCAAAACCATAATGGACTACTCAATTTTAATTTAATCAATTATTTAATTATCTACTAAAAGAATTTAACTATCCAAACAAAACAAGGAAGAAAAAAAAATAGTAACTTACCTTTTCCAATTCAATTATATTATTATAAATGAAATCAATTAATATTTAATTATTAATAAAAATATGGGTTATTACATTCTTTCCCCCTTAAAAATAATTTCGTCCTCGAAATTCAAATAAGTTATAGAAAGTTTTATTTATATTTTTATTTAAATTGAATAATTAGTCATGCACTTTAGTTAAGACGTAGTATCTCCCTTTGTAACGATCAAGGCTGATAAGTCCATCGGTCCACATAATTATCCATGTACTTGTAGAAGATTTGGCAGCTACAACATCAAGCCTTGGTAAGGTCTTCGTTCTCCATCAAATTAAACCACATGCTCTAGAGCTGGTGCGGCCCCGTCAATTTCTTGATTTTTATTCTTGCAAACGTACTCTTCGGAACGTAATTTGAAACCCATAATTTTCTCCACATCCATAATCGAGTTCGAATACCCAAAATATTCAAAATTATCTTTAATTCGAAAAGAAAAACTCATGTTCTGCACATGATTAGGATCTAACAATTTATTATATAAAAACAAATTCATGCAAAACTACAATAACATTAGATAAACAAAATAACTCTACAAATTATATCACCAACTCTTCCTAAGTTCTTCAAGAGACTCAATCCAAATTAATTCTCAAATATTATTATACCAAAAATATATTACTAAGACCTCTTCATCGCCATATCAAATTCTAAGTCACATTTTATTATCAGTATAAGCAAACTATAGATATTCAAGATCTCTCAAAATCAATTGGATTCACCACTAATCATATATATTAACCATTTAATAAATCATCATTCTCTTAGTGTAAACCTTAACCCAACATATTCAAAGATCTCCTCATACTATCACAAAGAAACTTCGCATAACATAACTCTAATATTCTATTCCACTAGAAATAACCGCAAAATTGATCATTAACTCCAAATGATTAATCTAATCACCTCGAATATCAACAACTCAAATTTATAAGAGATCATCTATGCTTAATAGAAAAATAACTCTAACAAATAATTATCCAAAATCAAAACTCACTGATACAAATACTCATATTATAATTGTATGATCATTTCTTAACCATACAAAATATAGCTTTATTCTCCATAATGATCTAATCACAGTTCTTACTAATATTATTGCTCCATGATATAACAATAATAACCTTGGCAAAATAATCTCACCTTCCTCCAATCAACTACAAAGCAAAAAGAGATCAACACCTGGTCAAAATCAAAACCAACCAAACAGAGAACCAAATCGAAACAAACTCCTACGTCTACCCAATGGTTTACCCACAACTCACAAGTCAAGCCTAAAGGCAATCTACAGGATCATAACCTAAGCTCTGATACCAACTCTGTAACACCCCCTTCCCGAAACAGGAAAAGGGAGGTCACGTGCAAAACACAACAAATCTCAAAATTAATAACTAGAGCACTAATAACTTCAAAATATATAATAATGACACAGCATCAATGATGAACTGAATACCATTCTCCAAAAGAAGACAAAATTATCAAAACCTAAAATCAAATAAACCTAGATGGTCAAAGGCAATTCTCCCATCACACTAGCCCTGAATCACCCCTGCAAACCTGCCGGAAAAAAAAACACAACATGAGCCAAATGCCCAGTACGGATATAGATATGCAAAGATTTACAACTGAAATACGGAAACAATTGAGACAAAATACTGAACAAGGTTGAGAGGAAAAAATATATATATAACCTCCCAAGATCTGAATAGAATATATCTGAATCAACAGAATTAACGAAACAAACCGAAGAGTACAGAAATAATGAACTCAAATATCTAACTCAATTAAATGAATTGAATTGAAACGAACAAAACTAACACAATGAAATAATAGGCTGAATCAAATGGCTGAGTGTTGTTTCATACCGAGCTCAGAAATATATCTTGCCACATAGGCAAGTCAAATAATGTCCACATAGGCAAATCACACATTGGACTGCAGATCCAAATGTATGCAAAATCGGAAGGTGTGTTTGGCACAACATCACCAATCCGCATAACAGAAACTAGGGTCGACCCATACGCCTCCCACAACAAAAACACCAAATGGCCCACTTCCTCCGGAGCCCAAAACGGAGACGCCGTGGACTGATCACACCGCCACGGAAAGTGTCATGTCTCTCGTGCCGAGGCAACATGCCTGTGGTACCCCCACAGGTGGTTATAGCTCAGGTATACTCTATCGCTTATTCTACAAAGATATGATGTCACAACACATGTAACATAATACCAACAAAGGGATCTAAACGTACATGTTGAACCAAATCAAATCATAAACACAATGTCTCCAAAAGAAAGTAACAACATGTACCGCTCTACAAAGATCAATAAGTTTTATGCATGAAGAATAAATTCAAAAGATTACAAAATATGAAGTTTGGAACATCTAGATCAAACCAAAGCAAAATAAGGATCTAATTAGAAACGAAATAATTAAGTGAGTACCAAATTTTAAACGATTAGCAAAATAAACAAATCGGTATGATGAGAGTATTGCTGAAAAACTATGGAATATGTTCAAATTATAATAGAAGGAAAGGAGTTTAAATTACAGAATAAAATCAAAGTATTAAAGATCAAACTTCTATTCAAGAGTGTCAACAGGAATATAAGAAAAATGTAACGGATAACGAGATATCACAAGATATATAGAATCAATAATCAGAGGAGTGGAGTACGGAATCCGTACCTGATATGCAAAATCACTTATATCACACTCCACAAAATCTTAACCTCCAATGCCAACGATATCAAATACGAAATCTTAATCACCACCTAAATATATTCGCCTCGAATTAAATATAATCCAAACTAATAATTCCATAATAATTCGTAACTCACTTAAGATACCTTTAATTATCGCTTTAGATCACTATTAATATTTCAAAACTTAAAAGTCAATAATAAAACTTAAGAAATCTTAAAACCCCAATATAACAACTATTTTTAATACGCCAGTCCGCTATTCTGATCTTATCACCATTGACTAAAACTTATTTGTTAAATTAATTAATTTTAACAGAAATTAGACTTCAAACATTCTAATTTAGCCTCAAGAATCATCCAAATCGGATTTAAAATCATTAAATCATACACTTTTAAATATTAGAACTTGTTGCTGAAAATTCTGCTACAAAAATTTTAGATCAACACTTTCTTAAAATTCATAACAAATCATACGTTAATCTTTAACGGTTCAAAATTAGTGAATATATTCTAAGCTTATATATGTATAACATATCCAAAAATTATAACGATCCAACGGTCGGATTAAGAGATATAACCCACACAATTATACCTAAAAATATAGAAAACTGATTTTTAGATTTTAACGTTTACGTTTAATCAAATTGTATTCCTCTGTATAAATTTATCTCCTCTTTCCGATTATCATGATATCTAATTTCATGTCTATATTTTATTTAAAAATAATCACTAATTTAAAAATTCTCATAACTAAACTTGAAATCAAAATACGAAATAATATTTACCTTCCTTGTTCACCTTTCTTCAATACGCAGCAGTAAAGAATCTGACTTGTGGGTCTTCTAGAATCTTCAAAATCTCTTCATGTCTCATGAAAATTGTAGCTCTCAAAAAGATACACGAAATAGACTCAAGAATCACTCGATTCGGAGTTAATATGACTGAGTTACGAATTTTTAAAACTAGGGTTAAAAATAGTCGCGGGAATTAGAACAGATTATGGTTTCCAGTAATTTCAGACATGAATATAATGTCAAATGACTCTTCTAACTCTTTAGAATTGTAGAGAACGAAAAACTGAAGAAATAGGCTTTGGATTCACTCAATTCCGACATCAAATGAATTATTTATGATTTTTCTAATGAGCTGCAGTGCGCATGATTATTCTACGCGGGAATTTAACTAACCAAATTAGTATAGGTTTAGGGTTACATCATCACTCTTTAAATATAAATAGGAATCAATATGAGAGTTACCAAAACCCTAATGGACTACTCAATTTTAATTTAATCAATTATTTAATTATCTACTAAAAGAATTTAACTATCCAAACAAAACAAGGAAGAAAAAAAAAATAGTAACTTAATTACCTTTTCCAATTTAATTATATTATTATAAATGAAATCAATTAATATTTAATTATTAATAAAAATATGGGTTATTACATATATAGGTGAAAAGCAAGAAGAATACTACTCCTTCCTTCCTTTATGTTATATAAGTCATTTCAGAGAATTTTTTTTCTCTCATAATATAAAACATTTTTTTATATATTTAGGAGAATTAATGAGTGGATTATGAAAAAAAATAAGAGAAAAAAATGAAAAGTTGTATGCTTGGCTCGTAAAATTGAACAGATCAAAAGTAACCGAGAGAGAGGAGTACTAATGGGTAAAATTGAAATTTTATTGCAAAATTAATTATTTAGTATTGCTATTAATGAGATTTTTTTAATTAATATGTGAGATTATATGTTAAACGGAACTACGTAATAGAAAGGAGAGAGTAATAAGGAGATCCACAAGTTGAACTACATTCCACACCAACCCATTGATTAGGGACTGCCCAAGGAAGAAAGTGAACTCATCAAAAGTTGAATATAAGGGAATTGTTATTTTTACAAACTCTATCTTACATGCACGTAAAACTAATTTATTACTCGATGACTTTATAAAACTATCATTTATATTTATAAAAATATCAATTCTAAATATAATTGTTATAGATTCATGTTTGGCTTAAATACACGGGCTGTCCATCCACAAGACAACAACAGCGATGGCCAAGATTGAGACAAATTTTACTTATTTATTAATTTTTGTAATTTTGAAAAATATAGCGGCGAAGAGTCTATTGCTATATATCGATGGAAATTTTAAGAATTCTCTCGATTACATATATATCTTGTTATAGTGCACATTTTATGTTTTTAGCTTTAACTATCATAATTGTTACTATAAAAGTTAGTGTAGTTGTGTATATCATGTTTTAGTCTCTCATCCAAATAAATAAATAATGAATATGACTCCTCGTCAAGATTTATATCTTTGTGAGGGACATTTCATGGCCCACTCTTGCAGAGGCTCCCCAGCCTTTGCCCACCTACAATAATAGAAGTAAAAGTAAGTACGTGAGATAATGTATTATTGTGAAGTTACAAAAAACAAACAAGGCCATTAATTACATGTAATTTTGTGTTATATAAATACAATATTTTCTTATAACCTTGTTGGATCGCTTGATTATTTTTAATCGTATAGAATCTAAATCCTTAGGACAACTCTCCAAATTACTGCTTTTCAAAATACTCCCTCTCCCTCTAAAAAATTTGCTTAGACTTTTTCAATCAAATTAATTATTTTTATAATCAAAACTTATATTATTTTCTTATAAATACAAGTGAAAAAATATAACTATATTAAAAAATATCGTGTTTACTATTACCTTCGATTTTCATAAATTTAAAAATATAAGTAAATATGCTTAATTTTTAATTTTCAAATTAATTAATTTGACCAAAAAAATTAATCTAAGTTATGTAGTGACAGAGGTAATAATAAAGGAATTTGAATTTTTAACAATTCGTTAAGCTATCCATTACAGTTAATTGTATTGATATAGTTAGAGAGCTGAATTTTGATAGAATTATAACGATATAACTATATAATGTGCAACCCACGTTTATAGAACGACTCAAAATCAACTGTTTGGAATTAAGATCTAGAAAAAGTAGCGAGTCCACTCAAAGTCTTTCCCTTAAACCTTCATACAGTATCATTTTAGTTTGGTAGGTAATTATTACACTTCTTCTTCTTCTTCTTCTTCTTCTTCTTCTTCTTGATCTTCCTCCTTCAAACCCTAGTTCAAATGTATCCCCAGCTTGCTTTGCAGCTCATCTTCACTCTTATCTTGCTCACTCTTCCAGCATATCATACAAGTACCATTACTGATCAGTTTTCAACATGCTCAAATCTCTACAATTGCGGCGAAAGCATACGAGGGGTAGGCTACCCTTTCTGGGGAGACCACAGACCCCAAATCTGTGGCCTTCAAGGCTTCGAGCTAACCTGTGGCCAAGAAAATAATTTCCCAACTATAGACATGAATACTCAAACATTTTATGTACTCAGTATCCAAGAATCCAGCCATCAAATGACTTTGGCTCATCTTGATGTTGATGGAAAGCTCTGTAAGCAAGGATCATTATACAACACAGATTTGAATGACGCCCTTTTTGCTTACAATCACGACGACGTTGGATTTGTAAATGTTTACTATAATTGCCCTTCTGATATAAATACAAAAACTTCATCATATTCTGAAGTAAAACAGTGCAATGACAATGGGTTGATGACTAACTCAATACTCACTTTAGATGTTGTACCTGGGCTTGAAAGGTGTACTTTTAACATCACAGTTCCGGTTTTGAATTCGGCTATCCTTGAACTGAAGAACAATATATCAATGGAACTTGGGAGTGTAAACAAGGGAACTATGCCTCATTTGATGAGACTAAAAGATGTGTTTAAGCAAGGATTTAGTGTGGATTATAAGATTGATGAAGCCTACTGTTCGGCTTGCAAGAATTCCAGTGGATTGTGCTGGTCTGGCACTGATGAAGCACAAAAGACATGCCTTTGCAAAGATGGAGCTAATGCATCTGTATGTACAACTCCGAATAAAGGTAAGTTCTTCTACTTTTCCTTAATTTGCTGACCAGAATTATTGCTGCAAATTTTTTTTTATGAGGTTCGTCTTTTCTAAAATTATCAATATATTTCTAAATTTGAAGTTTTTATGAATAGTTTCATGTTCAGAATTTAGTAGCAGTTGTTTGATGCTAGATATGATTGTTATTAATTATGTTAGTGTTAAGAGAGAAGAGTCGGTAAAAGTAGAAGCCTTGTTGGAGCAAGTGTGGAAGTGTTGCTAAACTCTCGATAAAAATAAAAGCGTTATTGGAGTGTTGCTAAATGTACATATACTTTAATTATATAAATAATTGTCTCGTATTTTCAATAACCTAAATGGTAGTAAAACAAAATAATAACAAATTACAAATATCATGTCATTTTATAATTATAAAATAAGTGTTATTGAAAATTTTAAAATATTATTAAAACAAATAAAAAAATATGTTTAAATATATATTTATTCTGATAACAAAATTATCCCTGAAATTATCAATAGCCATCTAATTAAACTAAATCCCTCCAACTTAGTAGGTAAGAATTTAAGTAATCATACAAGTACTTATGCAATAATATTAGTATTTGTGTATGACAGGCACAAAGACCAAGAAAAAGAAACGTCAACATTTACTAAAAGGAAAAACGGAAAAAGGGAAAAAGAAAAAGAAAGTGGGTCCAAATATTACCCGCATTATAAAAATGAAAAAGGAATAAAAACAACAAACAGAGTTGCACCTGCCCCGCAATTAATTTTTCCTTTTTTATTTCCTTTCTCTTTGGGTGTGGTAAGACAAATGTTAGCCTTTTTCTATTTTAATGGTAATAGCTTTTGTCTGTGTTTGAATGCTGGGTCTTTTTAGTTTCAGTCAATTTAGTTGGAACAGATTCCAATCAATTGTCATTTAAAAAGAGAAAAAAAAATTACAGCTTTAGACAATCTTTATCTTCAATAGTATTAATGTGGGACAAATGTCGTTGGAATTTAAGAAATAGCTGGAGAGAAAAAAAGTTTCGAAGAAGCGTGCGTAAGGGGTTTGGGCATATTTTGGGTTCGGGGTCGGATACGTCTTCGGGAGATCGGACCTCTTCGAATATAGCGTCATGGCGTCAGGAGATCGTCAGATTCGATTTGTTTTAATTATTATTATTGTTAATAAGTGGATTCTTTTATGGTAATAGAAATTTAATAGGAAGTTAGATATTCTTTAGGATTTGGTTTCCATAATTGTAGGAATTTTATTCTAGATTGGAAAGGAAGTCTGTTACCTATAAAACCTAGTTTGTGAGTTGAAATCATAATTATTATTCATTGATTAATAAAATTAGAGTTATTTCTCTTATTTTCTCTGGTGGATTCCAGTTTATGTGTTCTTAGAATTTACGTTGATAAATTATTATACTTTCGTTCTGCGTTAATTGGTATCAAAGCCAAGGATTTTGCCTTGTTCGATGGCTAACAACGAAGATGGAAGAGCTAACCTTGACGACGCTGGTCGTAGTGATGCAGAATTATGGGCACCGATTGATGAACAACGACAGTCGATGGCGAGGGTAGAAACCTTATTGCAGCAACTGTTGGTGCAACAGCCCCATCCTAACAGCCTTGGTCGTGGCAACAGAGTTGGACCCAAGGGATTTTCCCTTGACCACCTTGGAAGAATACGACAGCCTAGAGCGGCGAGACATGTTCAATTCGAAGATTTGAGTGATGAAGACTCTGAGGAGGAATTGGCTGGAAACCAAAGAAATCCCTAGCAAAACCGAAACCCAAATCAATCTGACTATAGGATACGCGCGGATATACCATTGTTCCAAGGTAAACTACAGATCGAAGAGTTTTTAGATTGGATTTCTGAGGTTGAGAGGTTCTTCGAATTAACCGAAGTCACGCCAGAACGGCAAGTCAATCTGGTAGCGTACAAGTTGATAAGCGGGGCTGCTGTGTGGTGGGAGAAGTTACAGATGGATAGAAACGACAAGACAAGACACCTATACGATCTTGGAGGAGGATGAAACAACTAATGATGGGTAGATTTTTACCCCCTTATTATGAACAGTTTATTTTTCGAAGTTATCAAAATTGTGTGCAGGGTAACCGAACTGTTGCGGATTATACTGAGGAGTGGACTAGGTTGTCGGTTTGTAACAACCTAAATGAAACTGAAAGACAACAGGTTTCCAAATATTTGGAAGGATTGAATTCGTATATTCACGACAAAATCGGGCTACAAGTTGTTTGGACGGTGGATGAGGCGCATAACATGGCCTTGATGGCTGAATTAATGGAGAAAACTCACAAACGATTCCCTTACTATAAGAAAGAGGTGGTGGAGACATCTAATGCTACGACAAATCGATTTGCACCAAGTGATGGAAGGAATCAACCTAAAGTTATTACTGATTAGGCCCAAAGGGGTTCGGGCTCCACTAATAAACCTGTGGGAACGCAGCAAACGGGGACACCTATGAGAGAAACTTCCCGAACACCAAACCCGTATGCTAAAACCGGAGGTTTTAAGTGCTACCGATGCGGTCAACCAGGTCATCGGTCAAATGAATGTCCGACCAGGAAGCCGGTGAATTTCGTAGGTGTTGGAGAGGACGAAGAGGAGTTTCAGTACGCTGAAGAAGGAATATATGTGAACGAACTCTTGGGTTATGCGGAAATAGCAGAGGAACAGGGAGAACATGTTAATTGTGTGATCCAGCGAGTCATGTGCTCAACGAAATTAGAAGATTCGTCATAAAGGAATAATATCTTTAAAGTGTACTGCAGTGTTCGGGGAAAGGTATGTGATGTAATTGTCGACAGTGGAAGTTGTGAGAATTTTGTGTCAAGAAGACTGGTGGAACATTTAAAGCTGCAAGTAGAAAAACATCTGAAGCCGTATGTGATCGGATGGATCCAAAAGGGGCCGAAGGTGAACGTGACTGAAATTTGCAGGGTTCCTATCTCAATCGGTCAACATTACAGAGATGAAGTGATCTGTGACGTAGTTGATATGGATGCTAGTCACGTGTTGTTAGGTCGACCTTGGCAGTTTGATGTGGATGTCACTTATAGGGGACGCGACAACGTCTTCGTGTTCAGTTGGGATGGCAAGAAAATTGCAATGGTGCCGAAGCGAAATCCCGAAGGGGGCTTACCTCCGACCACGACCGAAGAACAACCTTTACTCTCTCTAATCACTTCGACAACTGAGTTGGAGTCGAAGATCAAGGAAGCACAAGAGGTACATGTTGTGATTGTGTGAGCTCTAGTGGTAGAAGAAAGGAAGGAATTGAGCGTTGTGATACCCGAGGATGTGCAATCTATTTTGACTAGATTCAGTGAGCTGATATCGGATGATCTATCGAATGACCTTCCGCCACTAAGGGATATTCAACACCAAATTAATTTAATTCCGGGAGCAAGTTTACCCAATTTGCCACACTATTGGATGAGTCCGAAGAAAAATTAGATTTTACAAGAAAAGGTGGAGGAATTACTAAGGAAGGGATTTATTCGAGAAAGCATGAGTCTTTGCGCTGTTTCGGCATTACTAGTTCTAAAAAAAGATGGCAGATGGAGGATGTGCGTCGACAGTCATGCGATTAACAAGATTACTGTCAGATACAGCTTCCCGATTCTGAGGTTAGATGATATGCTGGATATGTTGGAAGGGTCAAAGTTGTTCTCCAAAATAGATTTAGGAAGTGGATATCATCAGATTCGGGTCAAGCCTGGTGATGAGTGGAAGACAACTTTCAAGACAAAGGATGGACTCTATGAGTGGTTGGTTATGCCCTTCGAACTATCTAATGCTCCTAGTACTTTTATGTGACTTATGAATCAGGTGTTGAGACCTTTCATTGGAAAATTTGTTGTCGTTTATTTTGATGACATACTAATTTATAGTCGGAGTAAGGAGGACCATATGAAGCATCTTCGGGCTGTGTTAGAGGTGTTATCCGAAAATAAGCTTTTTATTAGTTTTAAAAAGTGCAACTGGCTGACAGAACGACTATTATTCTTGGGATATGTGGTCAGTTCGGAGGGAATTTTGGTTGACGAAGACAAAGTGAGAGTCATACGAGAATGGCCTACTCCCAAGACAGTAGGAGAGGTCAGAAGCTTCCATGGGTTGGCGACGTTTTATCGTCGATTTATTAGAGATTTCAGAGCATTGTGGCACCTATTACTGAATGTTTAAAGAAGGGTAAATTTCAATGGGGAGAAACAGCTGAAACAGCTTTTGCAGTCATCAAAGAAAAATTGTGCACTACTTCTGTTCTTGCTTTATCCAATTTTGAAAAATTATTCGAGGTGGAATGTGATGCTAGTTGAATTGGGATTGGAGCAGTTTTATCACAAGAGAAGAGGCCAGTGGCATTTTTCAGTGAAAACTTAGTGATGCACGACGAAAATGGAGTACCTATGACCAAGAATTTTATGCGATTGTTCGTACTATGAAGCATTGGGAGCATTATTTGATTCAACGAGAATTTATCCTGTACACCGATCATGCATCAAGCTTTGAAGTACTTGAACAACCAGAGAAGCTTAAATAATATGCATGCTCGGTGGGTAAATTATTTACAGAACTTTCCTTTTATTTTGAAGCACAAATCTGGGGTTCTAAATAAGGTGGCAGATGCATTGAGCTGGCGAGCGAGTTTGTTAGTCACTATGCGTCAAGAAATCATTGGGTTCGAGTTTATGAAAGAGTTGTATTCGAATGAGGATTTTGCCGAAGTCTGGGAAACTTGTGATCGTAAGCAAACAGAAGGAGAGTTTCATGTGGCCAATGGCTACCTGTTTTCGCGGAAATCAGTTATGTATTCCTCGAGGTTCTTTGAGAGAGAAACTGATTTGGGAGTTATATGGAGGGAGTTTGAGTGGTCATTTGGGACGTGATAAGACCATCAGTGGCGTAGCCGAACGGTATTATTGACCTCAGTTGAAATGTGACGTGGGTAAGTTTGTCCGGAAGTGCTATGTTTGTTAGACCGCTAAAGGCTAAGCTCAGAATACAGGTCTCTATATGCCTCTACCTATTCCGAAGGCTATATGGGAAGATTTGTCAATGGATTTTCTTTTAGGTCTTCCTCGGACTCAACGAGGGGTGGACTTTGTGTTTGTGGTGGTTGACAAGTTTTCTAAAATGGGACATTTTATCCCTTGTCGGAAGACATTCGATACATCCCATATGGCTCAAATGTTTTTTCGAGAGGTGGTTCGTTTACATGGGGTTCCTTAGACCATCATTTCAGATCGAGATTCGAAGTTTCTTAGCCATTTTTGAATCACATTGCGGCGACGGATGGACACTACTCTAAAGTTTAGTAGCACTACGCATCCACAGACTGATGGGTAAACTGAGAATTTGAACCGAACGCTAGGAAATTTGATTCGGAGTATTTGTGGTGATAAGCCGAAGCAGTGGGATGTGGCATTGACACAAGCTGAGTTTGCATATAATAATGCGGTTCATTCCGCTACTGGCCAATCTCCGTTTGCCTTGGTGTATAGACATGTTCCTAAGCATGTGTTAGACTTGGTTCGCCTGTCGAAGGTTGCCGGAACGAGTGTTGCCGCCGAACACATGGCTGAGCAGGTTCGGACAGTTCAGGCGGAAGTAACAGCTCGATTGGAGGAAAAGAATACGAAATATAAAGCCGCAGCCGATGTAAAGCGGCGTCGAAATGTGTTTGCCGAGGGTGATCAGGTTATGGTGTTTTTATGAAAAGAACGATTCTCGGTCGGTTCTTATAACAAGCTGAAGCCACGGAAATACGGTCCGTATAAGGTGATCAAGAAAATCAATGATAATGCCTATGTGATTGACTTACCAACGGAAATTAATATCTCTCGTACTTTCAACGTCTCTGATCTTTACGGGTTTCATGATGATGTGCCGCTTTATCCAGAACATAACTCAGGGTCGAGTTCTTCGCAGATGGGAAGGACTGATGTAGGACAAATGGCGTTGGAGTTTGAGGAAGAGCTGGAGAGAAAGAAGGCTTCGAGGAAACGCACGTAACCCTTCGGGTTCGGGCATGTTTTGGGTTCGGGGTCGAATACGTCTTCGGGAGATCGGACCTCTTCGGATATGGCGTCATGACTTCGAGAGATCGTCAAATTCGATTTGTTTTAATTATTATTATTGTTAGTAAGTGGATTCTTTTATGGTAATAGAAATTTAATAGGAAGTTAGATATTCTTTAGGATTTGGTTTTCATAATTGTAGGAATTCTATTTTTTCTTGTGGATTCCAGTTTATGTGTTCTTAGAATTTACGTTGGTAAATTCTTATACTTCCGTTCTGCGTCAAGTATTGTCATGGAAGAAGTGAAATTGTGATTTGATGGAAGAAGTGCATTGAGCACTACTAATCGGATCTTAAATAAATTATTAATTTGATGATGATTGCAAACTAACCTCCAATACAAATAAATTATAGTTTATGAGCATTAATACCAATAACATAAAGAGAAAAAAAAAATACATTGGCACCATAGAGCTTACTGATGCTAAGCTGAAAATAATAAAATTGGAAGCTTGTTGGTTCTACTTCTTTCTTACGTTGTATGCTTGTATTATTGTTTATCTCATATCATGGCCACATAATTATAATAAATTTATTAAAAAGTTTCTTCTTTTTTTTCTTAAAAAAAACAAAACCGATATGTAATCGGTATATTACCGGTACCATCCCTATACCGAATCGGACATACCAATTCAGGATACCGGTATTTTGATATGGGTATCAGTATTCATTTTTTTAAACATTCCCGATTGGGTACGGTTTAAACTGATTTGATACAATTTTTTATCGATTAACACCCGTACTCACCAACAGCGGATGACATGAATAATGGTTTATTTTGTTAATTATTAAGATAGTCAATTAAATATAGGATAAATATTTAATTAAAATTTTGAGAAGATAGTTATAATTATTAAATTATTAGATAGTTATTCAAATTATATATTTTTGAATTATACATTATAGGTTCCTTCGATCAATTATTAAGCTAAACATTTAAATGAAGTGCCTTTATTTAGTTATGATTATGAGAAAATAATTATTTTAATTTTATTTAAGTTTGTAATGAAATTCTATATTAGTGTTTATATTGACAAAATTTGTTTAAAATATCTAATCCAAATAAAACTATAAAGCTCAAACTTTAATAAATTTTGAGTTAATTATAACAATTAGTTATTAATGAATCCACTATAATTTTGCAACTAATTTTATAATTACTATGTTTAAAAAAAATCATATATATTATTAATACAATTAATCATAAGATTTGGTAAAATTTCAAGTTTTAATGATTTTAATTTAGTTTATGACATTATTTAATACTGAAATTCGTGTCTAATATTAATATAATTGCATCACTTGATACATTAAGAGATATTTTGGTATCTTAATTAAATTATAAAATTAAAATTATCCTACATAAAGTTTGTTAATTGAAATATATTATCTTACATAAAATTGTAATAAAATTAATAGAACCAAAAATAAAAATTGTTTTAGAAGTTTGCTTTTTTAGACATGGAAAAAAAACATACATCCTCCTTATTTTTTTCTAACATGTTGGGATTTCTTTTGAATACTTTACAAATCTGGATAATATTTTAATAATAATAAATTTGGATAATACTTATACTAATTTAAATAGAAAAAAAAATTGAATCAAAAATTTGTTAAAACAAATTTGTGCTTTTAATTATATAGTTGATTGTCACATCTTTAACTATATACAAGTTGATAGGTTTTTTTTTTAAATTATATTTAATATAGTAAAAGTTCTCCATCATCAACATGTTCATCAATTATTTCGATTTGTTTGGCCACATCCTTTTTATACCTATATATATATATATATAGTCAATTTCAAATGCATACCCCCTTAATTTACATACCTTACATACCCTATTTAGCGACGGACTAGGCGACGGTTCGGTCTGTCGCTATATCATAGAACCGTCGTCTTAGCTTTTAGCGACGAACAACATATAGCAATGGACAACATATAGCGACGGACCGAACCTAAGACGACGGATCGAACCTATAGCGACGGACCAAACCGTCGCCCGGTCCGTCGCTAAAGGGGGTATGCAAGGTATGTAAAATCAAGAGGTATGCACTTGATCTTTTTCCTATATATATATATATATAATTAATAGCACAAAATAATTTTTCAATCATAAAATTTAGATTTGGTCTTTCAACAGTAAAATCTTAGAATTTTTTTTTAAAATTTTTTATTTGATTTCAGAATCTTTTCATCTACATTCTTACTACCATAATTATCTACTTATCACAATCTATTAAACTCATATATATTTTTTATAATTTAATCAGTATTCTTAAAAAACTAATATTATTGCTAACAACAAATTTTAATTATCTAATAACTTTTTTTTATTAAATTATATAACTATAAAAGTATAACTATTTGAGTTTAGGCTGGCTCGCTTAGTCTTTTTCATACCTCACATCGTCAATCAATAAAATTTTAATATTACATACATTGATGAATATATAACCAAATGAATCACTAATTTAAATATGAATACTATTATTTAATTATATTATATAAATAAATGAACTATCAATTATTGTAAAATTTTAAATTTATTTAATCTTTCATCAATAATTTATTATACATTATTAGTTAAATAATATTTATTAAAGAAATAAGTTTAAAAAAAAATTATCATACACAATATTAATTTGTTACTATAGTAATTAATATAGAGAAAGCTGTACATCTGGTTTCCCGGAAATACTTATTTAGGCAGCCAAATAGAACGACGTCATAAACTTCAAATTCTAAATAGTTACGCATACGGACTCTTCTATTCATCTCAAATACAAGACCCACTTTACTTCCAAGCCCCTTTCAATCATCAATTTCAAACAAATCTTGGAGTGGCGGGTGATGAGTAGCACTTGTGTGTTCACTGCTTGGTGGTACTATGAATCTATGTTTCGTGGTTGTGATGGGTAACAGTTGTGATTTGGTTGGTAGTGGTGAGGGTTGCGGTACAGGTTGTGTGGATTTGGTTGGCGGCGATAATGGTGGTGGTTATGTTTGGTGGTTTTGATGGGTAACAAGGCGGCGATGGTGGTGGTGGCTATGTTTGGTGGTTGTGATGGGTAACAATTGTGATTTGGTTGCAAGTGGTGAGGGTTGCCGTACAGGTTGTGTGGATTTGGTTGACGGCGGCGATGGTGGTGGTGGGTGTTGGTGGTGGTGATAGAGTGATAGTGGTGGATATTGGCGTCAGAGAGAGAGCAAGGCTAAGGATTCATATGAGAGACAAGGAAGGGAAGAAAGCAGGGAAGGAGAAGTGGGTCATGATTTAAATTGCGTAAATTAGACATATCCGGTACTCCGATATCCACTTTACTCATTAATATATTAGTATAAGAAAATATAAAAAACATAAACAATACAATAATTTTATAACAAAACTCATGTTTCCCACGAGATCATGAACTAATTATTATTATTATTTTCTAATGTTTGACATATGTCAGTTAAAAATATGAAAGACGACATAATTTAGTGAGGAAGTAGAGATATAGGAAGAATAGTTTTATTTCAAATTGATTCCACTTATATTACACTTATTTAGTAATAGCATAAAATGACTCACTTACAAAATTATATATAAGACTCCTAAGATATTTTTAAAATCATTCTAATAATTATCACTTGACCAAATACTTGTACATCAACCTACTCATACATGTCCTATTAGAATATATATGTTGTCCCACTCAAATACCTTGTCAAAGTATGTTTAGTATATAATGAGTTGAATCATCTCTTCTCATAATTAATTAGTTTTGAGTTTGAGAGCTTAATGTCTTTATATACTAGACTTGTGTCAATGTATAAATCTAACATGGTATCAGAGCGAGCTATCATTAGACCTAATTAAATACTTCTTCATGACCTTCATTCTTATTCACTCGCAGTCCACTTTTTATAGGTCAATGTTACCCATTTATTAACCGGTAGCCATCTTCTCAATTGGACCAAAAAGTTGTTCGTAGTTTACTAACTCTTTGAGACCATAGTGTACGTTATTTCTTCTATGGACTTACTTATCTTGTGTGGGTCTCGTATCTAACATGTTCCAATACACTTTTAAATATATTTATGTATATACTTGTACAATAAACTTAAATTAATTCACTCATTCATGTACTAACACAAATTATTAATACTATTAAATCATGTTTATATTTTCAATAATGTCTAATACCGGCACCTTACGTTTACTCTTTATTTTTGTCCTTCTAATTTTCAGAGCAGTGCCTTCCAACCATCTCTCTCCCTCCCCAAGGTTAGTGAGAACCTCTCTCATATGTAATTGTTATTTCATTGAAAAAAAATGCTTACATATGTTTTAGAATTTAGAGACATATTGTACATCATGTTGTAGGAGTTTATTGCTTAGGTTCACAATTTCGTGTTACATTTACAAATACAGTCTCAGAAACAAGATATAGATTAAAACAGCTTATCAAAGTACACTAGTTGTAATACTGAAAATCAACACTTTCTATATATGTTAGCTTTCAATTCAACTGGGAAACACTTTTGAGTTTCATTTTGTAGCAAATTACATCATTTTTGGAAGAAAAAAATTGTTAGGTATACTAGACTTGGGTCAATTTATAAATCTAACATGGTATCAGAGTGGGTTATCATTGAACCTAATTTAATACTTCTTCACGACCTTCATTCTGACCTACTTGCAGTCCACTTTTTACGGGTCAATGTTACCCATTTATTAACTGAGTCATCTTTTCAATTGGGCCAAAAAATTGGTCGTGGTTTACTAGCTCTTCAAGGTCATAGTGCTATTTCTTCTCTGGACTTGCTTATCTTGTGTGAGTCTCATATTCATCAGTTCTATGTGCACCGGGTTACACCTGAGGGAGAATGTTAAAATATATATGTTGTCTCACATCGAATAATTTGACAAATTATATCTAGTATATAATGAGTTGGACCAACTCTTCTAATAGCCAATTGGTTTTGAGTTTAGAGAGTTCGATGTTTTTTTTAAAGAGTTTAATGTCTTTATGTACTAAATTTGGACCCATTATAAACCTAACATGTTCCAACACTCTTCTAAATATATTTATGTACATACATGCACAATAAACTTAATTTAATGTACTCATTCATGTACTAACACAAATTACTAATACAATTAAATCATATTTATATTTTCAACAGTTTCTAATACATGCACCTTACGTTTACTCTTTATTTTTGTCCTAATTTCCAGCGCAATCCCATCCAACCATCTCTCTCCCTCCCCAAGGTTAGTGAGAACCTCTCTTATATGTAATTGTTGTTTCATTGAAAAAATGCTTACATATGTTTTAGAGACATATTGTACATCATGTTGTAGGAGTTTATTGCTTAGATTTACAAATACAGTCTCAAAAACAAGATATAGATTAAAACAGCTTATCAAAGTACACTAGTCGTAATACTGAAAATCAACACTCTTTCAATGTTAGCTTTCAATTCAACTAGGAAACACTTTTGAGTTTCATTTTGTAGCAAATTACATCATTTTTGGAAGAAAAAAATTGTTAGGTATACTAGACTTGGGTCAATTTATAAATCTAACATGGTATGAGCGCGAGAGTGGGTTATCATTGAACCTAATTAAATACTTCTTCACGACCTTCATTCTGACCTACTTACAGTCCACTTTTTACGGGTCAATGTTACCCATTTATTAACTGGTAGTCATCTTTTCAATTGGGCCAAAAAATTGGTCGTGGTTTACTAACTCTTCAAGGTCATAGTGCTATATCTTATCTGGACTTGCTTATCTTGTGTGAGTTTCATATTCATCAGTTCCATGTGCACCGGTTACACCTGAGGGGGAATGTTAAAATATATATGTTGTCTCACATCGAATGACAAATTATATCTAGTATATAATGAGTTGGACCAACTCTTCTCATAGCCAATTGGTTTGGAGTTTAGAGAGTTTGATGTTTTTTTTAAAGAGTTTAATGTCCTTATGTACTAAATTTGGGCCCATTATAAACCTAACATGTTCCAACACTCTTCTAAATATATTTATGTACATACATGCACAATAAACTTAATTTAATGTACTCATTCATGTACTAACACAAATTACTAATACTATTAAATCATATTTATATTTTCAACAGTTTCTAATACATGCACCTTACGTTTACTCTTTATTTTGTCCTAATTTTCAGAGCAATCCCATCCAACCATCTCTCTCACTCCCCAAGGTTAGTGAGAACCTCTCTCATATGTAATTGCTGTTTCATTGAAAAAATGCTTACATATGTTTTAGAGACATATTGTACATCATGTTGTAGGAGTTTATTGCTTAGGTTTACAAATACAGTCTCAAAAACAAGATATAGATTAAAACAACTTATCAAAGTACACTAGTTGTAATACTGAAAATCAACACTCTTTCTATGTTAGCTTTCAATTCAACTAGGAAACACTTTTGAGTTTCATTTTGTAGCAAATTACATCATTTTTGGAAGAAAAAAATTGTTAGTATGAATGGAATTAATGGCAATTCGTTATTTAATATAAAAACCAAAATTACTAGCGCAGTAGCATAAACAACATTGTAACTTTTGTTCCCAATGGTCCAAGTTACTTTTTTCTTCCTTTGAAGAGGAGTTGTCAGGTGAAGTACTTCGAGAGATTTGAAGTCTCGGCTCGGTTGAGTCATTTTATTCGCTCGACTCGCAAGATTAGCAAGATTTATTAGATAACCGTAACAGAGGATGGTCCAAATTACTTTTGTATCAATAAGACAGCTTTCGAAGTTAAATTTATCTATCTATCTATCTATATTATAAAGCCGGGGGAGAGTTGACCGTTATTTTGTATAAACAAAAAAAGCGAAACTTTTTGTTTTTCCATTTTAAATTGGAACAATTACTTCTTAAAATTTAAAAACTTTTATTTTCTCTCAAACATTCTCTCATTTATTCTACACACACGTAGTGTGTGCCACGATACTAATAGATATAAAGTTGCATGACTTACCCATGCTCATGTAAGACTAAAGTACAAAGTTATACCTTGAGTTTATCATTTTGTAAATATATGGTACTTGACTTTATAATATAGCAAATTGCTACATCATAGTATAATTGTCGGTGCAAAATCGTACATTTTAAGGTATAATTAGCAGTGTAATACTGACCTGAAAGGTATACTTTTACACTATCAATTGTACTACGAGATAGCGATTTGCAATACGGTAAAATTAAGTATCATATCTTCACAAAGTGAAAAACTCGGTGTGCAATATTTTAACTTCTGAGGTTGTGTTCTTACTTGCGTTAATTGTTTCAGTTAATTTTTGCCTATACTTTAATCATACTCGGATCATTTCTGATGTAGGCGTTCCATCAAATGATTCTGAAGGCACAATTGACGAAGGTAATTTATTTCCCTTAAAATTATTATATGCACTCAAATTGTCTAATTAGTTTATGAAATCTTTTCCTTTTCATTCAAGCTCCCCCCTTACAATATATTAACCATGTTTTTTTGCCCCATTTACATTAGTTTTTCATAAATCACTGCGACTCGAGAGTATTTTGCACCTATAATATCAACCAATATAAGATACCTGTCTTGATAAGAAAGAAGTCTGTAATTACCTTATGTTACATAATAATACCATTAACCATGTTTTTTCCCCATTTATATAATCATATATTAATGCTTTTTTGTGCAGGTGCACGATCAAATTCTGGAGTGAAGATTGGTATAGGTAATATATATGGACCTTATGTTAAATGTACCTAGTCATTTTTTCTTTAATCATGAAATATTTACTAAGAAGTAGGGGTGCGCCATCCACATGCCTCACTACACGCGGTTAAAGTGGGGGTGAGGTGTGGCAGGATGTGTACGGGGTGGGGTGCGATTGTTGCGTATTCTCATCTATATTTGCACGTACGTGTGTGTGTCGTGTTGTGCTGAAGGGCTAAGTGACATGTGTTGTGCTGAAGGGCTAAGTGACACGTGTTGTGTTGGAGGGTTGTTGTCCCGTTGACGATGATGAAGAGTTTCATAGAGGGAGAAAATTGTTTCTCTTGTGCACTGTCCGAGTTGGGGATGAACGAACTTTTTATATGACACCCATTGGAATGCGATCGGTTAACAGAGCTACCCCTTATCGTAAGTTTCGAAAACTAGACTAAATTTAATAATATCACAAAAAAAAAAAAAAAAATCGGGGTCGATAGTTAAAAATGGGGAATAGCTGAATTCTCTCCGAATCGCAAGAGATAGTTGCCCATTAAGATTATGGGAAGGAGATGGTTGATGTAGAGATAGTGGACTTATTACATAGAAGAAGGAGAAGAAAAAGAATATTTGGTGCGAGTACAGAAACGTGGATCCTTGAGTACGATGATTTTTTCTATTACTTTTCTTCACCTACCAGCTGCTACATTTACTTTTCTTGCACATGTAGGTAAGACAGATAATCCACTTCAATTTCTTATATAGTTTAAAGTTATGTATAATTAATATGATACAATTTGTGCGTTGGGCCTGTAACTTTGGGCTCAAACCTAATAAATAAGTAAACGTCCTAAATAAAATGACCCAATATAAAAATAAATACAAAGACAATATTTAAATATCTAACTATACAGGCACATGAGCGTGCGCACACACGTATATAACACATATATTTTTAATAATTAAATATGTGATATATCTTGCTGTATCCAAATTCTCATTTTTTCAGATTTGATAAACTTATCCCAGGCCACGCACCCGTGTACTTGCTTCTTAGAATATTTATCTTGTCAATTTCTAATCTACATGAGTGAAGTTCCTAACATTTTATTATTTATATTCTTAATTGGTTGAATATCATCATATCATCACTACCATATATTTAGATAAATTTAACTAATAAGACACATACACAACAATTTCCAAAGATCTCCGTTTGTGTTGTAAATCTCTTGTATAATCCGTAGAACAAGAAGTATCCAAATCAATGGGAAATATAAACTACTCATCATCAAGGAAGAGAAAAATGAAGTTTGTATAGGTTGATAAGACACTAGCTATTTCTTTTATCTTTTATTTTTTTGTTTTTGTTTTGTTGTGATATAAGAAGCTATTTAAGTTCACTGCAGGAAGCTATTTAAGTTCACTGGAAACTGATATTAAGTCGGTAAAGAAGTGACTTATCTTAAAATAACTTATAAATAGATTGTCCAAGATGTAGTATTTCAATTAATGTTGGTTAATGATTTATATGTCATCAAATCTACGATAAAATTAGATTCCAACTAACGTGAAACTTTAAGCGATAAGATAGAATAAATTAGTATGGAACCTTCTTAATTCGCTCATATCTCATATATCTACATACGTCGGAATTTATAATCGACATAAATTTGTCATTATATGTAACAAGACTCTTGTTTAGTAAAATGCATATGAACAAATTAATTAATATCTTTAAGCCTTTCGTAGGTGTCGGTTCATTTGTATTCACTAAAATTAATTAATTTCAAGTTGGTGGTCTGATAATTTTTTGGAACAAAATCTGACATTAATTGTATTTGTGTTTCAATATAAAGGGATTGCCGCTGCTATACTTGGGATATTATTAATATGTGCCATAGTTCACTTCTTTAAGGCCTTCAAGAATCGAAGAACAAAGGAAGACAAAAATATTGAGGAGTGTATTACGGAATTTGGATCCTCAATTCCGCAAAGGTATAGGTATTCTGATGTCAAAAAAATGACCAAGTCATTCAAATATGAACTAGGTAAAGGAGGTTTCGGAAGTGTATACAAAGGAATACTATCCGATAATCGTCTTGTGGCAGTGAAGCTTTTGAATTCTTCTAAAGGAACTGGTGAAGACTTCATCAACGAGGTTGCGAGTATTGGTAGGACTTCTCATGTTAATGTGGTAGCTCTTCTTGGATTTTGCTACGAGGGTAAAGACAGAGCTCTTATCTACGAGTTCATGCCAAATGGATCCCTAGATAAGTTCATATACCGGGAAATTCAGCTGACAACAGAACCGACCTTAGGATGGAAAATTTTGTACAATATCACACTTGGAATTGCTCGAGGATTGGAGTACTTGCACCGTGGTTGCAGCACCCGTATATTGCATTTGGATATAAAGCCTCATAATATCCTTCTAGACCAAGAATTTTGCCCTAAAATCTCGGATTTTGGGTTGGCAAAAGTGTACTCCGGAAAAGAGAGTATTGTATCCATGACGGGTGGAAGAGGGACGTTTGGATATGCAGCTCCCGAGGTAGGTAACAAGAATTTTGGCGGAGTCTCACATAAGTCTGATGTTTATAGCTATGGAGTGATGGTTCTAGAAATGGTGGGGGGAAGAAAAAATGTCGATCCTAAATTGATTGTTGATAACCCTAGTCAGATAATTTTTCTCAACTGGATTTATAAACGAGTTGAGCTCAACCAAGATTTGAGTTTGCATGGTGAAATGACAGCAGAGGAAACTCAAATTGCAAAGAAGATGATAATAGTGGCTTTTTGGTGCATGCAGCAAAATCCATCTCAAAGGCCATCCATGAATAAAGTGATTGAAATGTTGGAAGGAAACTTAGACGCCTTGCAACTCCCTCCAAAACCATAGCTTCTTGTTCAAGATTTGCATAAAATTCTTCTACCATTTGAGCGTGATTTAAATACATTATCATGGTTTGGCCTTGGCAGATGCTAATATTGCCAAAGAAATTTGACAATATATATATATATATATATGCTAAATGTAATTAAGTATGAATATTTGGGCATTTATGTAGTTCATGTTTTTCTTCTTTGTTAATAAGTTATAGTGTGAATATTTGAGCATTTATGTTTTCTTTTTTCCTTTATGATAAAAAGAAAAGAAAAGAAATTTTATTAAAACTCAGTCCTTCAATATGTGCAAATCCAAAAAGACAGAGATAGCTCTCTTCATAGATTTGTAAATGTAAAAAGCTATTACTAGGCTCACCTAAAGGTAAAGAAATAAAGCCATAATAAAGTAGTCACAAAGATAGAATGTGACCTATTCATCCTGTCAAAATTAAATTTCTTATTTCTGTAAAATAAACTGAAACAAGCAACCTTACACTGCCTTTCCATTACACCAAATTCCCACATGCTTCTCTTTCTAATTATTTAAAATCCTTACAATAATTCTAACCCGTGCAATTCTTACCGGCCCCGATTATGCCCAACTACTTTTTAGACTCAAATTATATATTTTCCGGATGATTTCATTTCTTCAAACGATGTCTCTTTCTGATAATGACCCATTTTTTATCCTCGATTTTTGACCTTTATTTTTTTTTTATTTTTTTTTCATTTTTCCTCGAGTGAACTTCCTAAAAGATCCTCCAAATCATGCATATATTCTAACTTTTAATCCTTATATTATTTCCTTTCCCTTTACTCCCTGTCGTTGCTCTTGAAATGATCACCTCTACTTTCGTGACAACTATAAGGAGATAAGTGTTCGTTTTGATTGACTTTTATATTCTTTATAGATTTGCCTATGACAAATATTCTGATCTTAATATACCAAGATACAAAATATTGGGAACCTAAAATAATTTTAATATCAGACATTGCTTTTCCCTTTTTGTGCCATTAAATGGAAAATCAACAAACTCAATAATGAGAGCGACAATAATAAAAATTATTCACAAGTAAGACACAATATTTAACTTGAAAATTCTTAACCGGAAAGATCACGGGCCAAACTTCGAATTTCCACTATATCAATAATTATGTGCTTACAATAATTCTAATTAACTAAACTAGAGTACAAATTTACTTTTAATCAGGTTGAAAAACCTAATTAATTTCACCACCCAAAACACGCAAAACAATAAAGTCTTCTAATTTTCAATTGAACAGAGATGGTGTCGAAAGTCCACAAACAACAAACTACAATTCTCTTAATTTATTCTTTCAGTGCCTTCTTGCTACTGAGCCTCTCTCATAATAATAAGACTTCCTCATAGCCTTATTTATAATACTTTTTCTAATCCATTCCTATTATGGATTGGAAACAATCTTGGGCCCACCACATGTTCCTGGCTAACATATATATTACTAGTAAACAAATATGAATCCGTGATGGAATTATGCAATGGCTTTTAAGAACAATCACAAAAGATAATAATATGTTATGAACTTTTTGAGCAATCACAAAATAATGGTATATATGACAACTCTTTGTGATGGCTAATTTTGCCATCAATGTAACGTAATTGTGATGGTCATGTCAATCCAAATTTTTCAGGCAAAATAAATTTTATTTTAGTGACAGACTAAGCCATCACTTATGAAAATACCCTTTTTGTGATTGCATTTAAGCTATCACCAATATTGTAATAAAAAATAAATAAATAATCAAAGTGATCTTGTGACGACCTGATAATCATTAAAAAAGAATTTTTGTGACGACTTTGATTTACAATCACAAAAAAGGTATTTTGTGATGAAATTTTCAAGCCATCGCAAAATAATATATATGACGGTTCTCTATGATTACTAATTTGAACATCGTTATAGAGTATTTGTGACTGCCATTGCAATCACCAAATCTTATGCGAAAATAAGTCAACTATCATGTGTTTCCTTTTATATTTTTGTTTAAAATTCTAATTATAATTTGACTTTTGGTGTAGTGGTATTACTCCTTATTTAGATTGCAAATGGAGGGAGGGTTCGAATCCTACGAGTATCTTTTAACGCACAATTAATATAGTGGAATAAGTTCTCCATTAAAAGAAATTCATTCTTATCTTTGATATCAAAAGTCTTGTGTTTTTCTATGATTGCTTTGATAATCACAAGAGGTTATGTGCTAATGTGATTGTTGCATTTGAATGTGATTGTATTAATCATCACAAAAGCATTCCATGTTTGCGTGATTGTCAAAACCATCATAAAAGGCTTTCATGATTGGGGGGTATACAAGAGTGCATCCGTGACAGCTAAAGTAATCACAAAAATCTTTCGTGATGATTTTTTTAAATTTATGTGATGGATTTGAGCCATCACAAAAGCCATTTTTTAGTAGTCTTAATCAGATTAGGGACATATTTACTTGTGTTGGTCGCCATCTAATAAGTAAATCCCTTTTCAACTTGGATTACTTTCATGGGTGAGGTTCAAAAATCACACTCAACAAAGTCTTAGCTAGCTCTTACTAATTTTTCCTTCTGAATCCATGAGAGAAGGGATCACCAATCACAATTTCTCACTTGGAGTTAATCCCAACGAAATCTCGGCTCAACTCAAGCTTTTTGAAATTTCAACTATCTTCATACCCGGTTTCATCTCATTGGCATGGTTCTTTTAGATGGGAGGATTTAACTTGATAGATTTTTTTCGTGCCAAATTCATTCAAAACCGCTTTGTATCGTGGCCATGAGCTACCACTTTTCTTCTTCACTTTTTGGTACCCATTTAAACTGAAAAGCTTTCTTCATGTGGTTCTTATGCAAGACATTTCTCCCATCTTGCACAACTTTGTACCACATCTTTCTGCACCTAACTTACCCATCTTCAACACCTCCACATGCGCCTGCATCGTGAAAAAAATGTATACCTTTTTACCTTTAGTCACCATTAGAGATCCTTTAGTGAGCTTCCACTAACTTTCCACAAGTAACTATTATAACTATTTTCATCAAGCTTACCAGTAGAGATCAAATTAAGACGAATGTTCGGAACATGTCTGATTTCTCTAAGCATTAACTTTCAACCATTGTTTATTTGTAAACAAATATCTCCAATGGCATTGGTAATCTTGGATACACTTCTGTTTCCCATCCATACATAGCCAAAATCACCACTAGTATAGGATTTGAAGATCTCACCATGCGAAGTAACATGAAACGAAACACCCGAATCAATCACTTAGGTTTATCGTCACAAATAATAGCTACATCGATGTCGGATAGATACACAATTTGCCTTTAACATGTATGAATTCATATATATACATATTTATTCCATAAAACATATTTTCTAAGAACTAGTTTAGGGTTTTATAACTAGTTCATGCTTCCTCCTTATTTTCTTTTTATTTTCGACTTTTCCTCCATAATCTATGGTATCACAACATATATATCTTCAAAATAAACTTAAGCATACATAGAGCCTAATTATATTCATAAAAGGAAAGACTTTTGTAAGGAATTTAAATTTTTAAATAGATTAGGGTTTATACCTAGTTGTTGTGTTTGCTCCTTTTGGTTTTGATCTTCTTATTCTTCCTTCTTGGTTAGCTTGAACTCACTTCTCCTTCTCCCTATGTAGCCGACTCTCTCTCTTTCTCTCTGTCTCTCTTTCTCCTTACTTGGCTTTTTGATTTGTATTGATAAAATGAAATAAGTGAAAGGAAGGCTTGCTACATATATATAACTTATTTTTACTTTGACATAACCCTCCGAAGCGCTGCGATCCGTCCGGTGAGCCGTTGGACATCCTTGAAAGACTGTGGGGATCTCATATCCATTATCGCCCGTATCTTTTTGGGGTTGGCCTCAATTCCCCTCTTGCTAATCAAATACCCCCAAAATTTACCCGAATCGAGACCGAAGGTACACTTGGTCGGGTTCAACCTCATTTGATGTTCCCGAACAGTCTGAAAACACTCCTCCAAATCGTCTAAATGATCACATGTCAACGGGCTCTTTACTATCATATCATCCATATATACCTCCATATTGCACCCAAGTTGTTTGTGGAACACATAGTTCATCATGCGCTGATACGTTGCCCCCGCGTTTAGTAGCCCGAATGTCATCTTTTTGTATGCGTATATTGTCCGATGGGTGATGAAGGCTGTGTTGGGGGAATAACAGATATAAGGTCTATCAGTAGGGGAGCTTCGGTTGGTGATTGGTTGGGAGGGTTATCTCTTCGATTGGATTGGGAGTGACTTCAGGCGTTGTTGTTGAAGATGACGTATGGTCGATGTATTTGATCGTCTTCCGCTTGATAAGAGATACTGTAGACAAGGGAAATGTTAGGCAAAATTATGATAGTTTGAAAGTAATTGTGTAAACAAGCCGGTTTGACTTAGATTTATGGTTATATAGCCAAGCTTAGTCGTTTAGTAGGTCCATGTTCCATTCTTCTTCTGGCATTTTGGCTATGAGTAGAGCTAACTCTTCGACTCGGCTGCAGGAGAATTTATCCAACACTACGTTGGCTCTTGAGGCTTCGGTCTAGTCTGGAATTTCATAGGTTTCGGGTCCCCTGATGAAGAACCAGTGGGAGTGCCACCCTTTGTTGTTGGTAGGGGCCTTCATTAGGAATCGTTTCTGAGCAGCTTTGTTCGGTTGCTTGTTAATTTGGCGAAATCCTGATTCCCTGGATTTGCCTAGTGTGAATAGGGTGAAGAAGAAGTCGATGATTGGTTCTATGCCACATTCTTGACAAAAGGCGATGAAGCAGATAAGATGGATAAAGGAGTTCGGGACTAATTGAGCGAGTCCTACTCCAATGAATCCGAGGAAGGTAATGATGAATTTGTGCAGGGGGAATCGGACACCGCATTTTAATGCGTATAGGGAAACGACGGTCTAGCCGTCGGGTCATTGATACATTCTTTCGTCTAGGTTCGGGGCCCGGAGGTCGTGTGTAGAATGGATGAGATACTGCTTGCGAATGTCAGAAAGATTTTGTTTAGTGATGGAAGATTTGTTGTGGATATGGGTGAATGCTTTCTCTGAAGAATATTCCTGTTGCATTTTTAGTATCCACCTCGATTCGGATCGGTGAGGGGGTAGTAGAGGTGGAAGTGGTGTGAGAGTCGGAATCGGTGGTGGCGGCTGTGGGGGTTTGTGGAGTTGCAGTAATGGTGGTTGGGATGTTCTCTGAGTGGGCTTGGGTTGGGGTTTGTGAAGGAGTGAGATTGAGATGAGCTGCGATCGAGGCAGATGGGTTGTTATCTTGGTTGGTGGTATTGGCCATGATTGACTAGAGTTTCTGGGGAGAATGGTGTGTCTTATCCGGAAAATATGGTTGTGGATGCTTGAGAAATTTGTTGCAGAAGGAAAGAGAAAATCTTTTGATCGGTGAGGCGGTTTGTTTTGGGGAGAATGGGTTTTGATGTCTCTTCAGCTTGCACGTTTCTCAAGTTACGGCTATTAATGATGGTGGGGTCCAATGTTTGGCGTGGGCAACAAGAATGGACTATTTGGTTTCGAGTAAAATGGTCGGAATTGCTTTTATTTGTGTGTACTCTCTTGCTATAAGTCAGGTATAGCTAGAGAGTGGGGGGCAATGTTAGGTCGTGAATAATTGGGCCCGAAAGATTTGGTAGGCCTTGTCCACGTGGAGGAAGTGGCCCTATGTTGGGATCTATTTTGGATAGTGAGAGGACTTTAAGGAATCTAAGATTTCTAACTATATTTAAATTCTAGTTCCTAAGGAAAGAATCAGGATTGTATCCGACTTTCTTTTTTTAAGGAGATTGAGTTCTATCCAATCATAGGTAATTTTCATGATTAGGAGTCCTATGATGATTTGGGGACAGGGCAATGAAGGTGGTGTGCTCATCTATAAATACAAGGCTAAACCCTAAATCTACAGGTAATGACTTTTTACTCACTAAAGTGCTAAACCTCCATTGTTAATACCTTAAACAACTTGTACTTATTCTCACACCAGAGCTATCCCCCGGCGGCGAAAGTCATCAGCTCTTTGAGTGTGGTTTCGTTCTTGTGCACGAAATCTTGGCGTTAACAGTGGGTAGCTTGGTAATTCGAGCTTATGAATATTATTGAAGAAAATAGATTTTTATTAATATTATTCTGTGTTAAGCGTTTAAAGGTTATATTATAACCTAGATTATACGCATGCGATGATTATAAGTGTTGTGGTTTCGTAGAAGCAAATAGAAAGATTTCGATAAATAACACTAAAGTACTATTCACGTGGTACTATTCGCGAGGGTACTATTTATGTGGGCATTATTCACGCCAAGAACGCTATTTATTGAATAAAATAAATAGTTTGATGGAGATTATTATTGGAATAATATATTTGGTATAAATATGTTAACCAAATATATATGGATTACATGTACATTTAGGTACATGATTTTGATAAGTTAATTAGGTAGTAAATAGCTAACCCATATTTAAGTGAGTCCAATAATCTAATTAGTGGGCTAATAAATGGCTAAATGAAATTTTATATTATTGTTAAAAATCCAAGTGTAGGATTTTGTAAGAGCCCATTGATAATTTAATTAGTAGCCCAAATATTTGATATGGGTGGCCCAAATAAATGGCCCAACCCAAGATCCACTATTTTGACCCAACCCCATATTGCATGACCCATGTGGGGATTATTTTGAGAAAGAAATTAACATTTTGGTTTATTAAGGAGGAAGTATTCGGGTAGTGGGAGGAGAGAGAGAGAGAGCAAATGGGTGTGTGTATATATATATATATATATATATATTATGTGTTGCACAAATAGGAAACCAACTAAACATTTGGACCAATCAAAGAGAGGAAAGGAGAGAGAGTGTGCGGCATGTTGTGCAAATTGTGAAGCACCAAGCATTGAAAATACAATATGTTGGGAATCTACATGAGACTCTTAAGTCCATTCTCATAAGGGGAGATTGTTAAAAAATCTGTATGATATCACTATAGTTCATTATATGAGATTTGATTGATGACAAAATAATTAAAGTACATATGCAATGATAAGTCTTGTAAAGTCCTTAAATGAATATGATGTACAAGGACTTAGATAGAAAAGATCAAACTTGTTAGGTTGATCCCATGAGCTGAATTTATATATGTACAAGGTCTTAGAATGGAAAGATCAAATACGTTAGGATGATCTAAGCTGAACTGTCATTTATACAATCAAAGCATATTTGTAATGTTAAGAATTGTAAAGTCTTTAAATGAATTTGATGTACAAGGACTTAGAATAAAAAAGATCAAACTTGTTAGGTTGATCTTGTGAGCTGAAATTATACGTAAAAAGCAAGGTTAGACTGATCGCAGAGCATAGCAAGGCTAGACTGATCATAGAAGAACTTCTAAAGCTATCGTAGAGCACCTCTGGTATGATTATAGAGCAGTTGGCAACAGCAAGAATGGTCAGCAACGGATCGCAGAGCTAAATGCAAGATCGTTGAGTCTGTAAGGCATAACAGAGTAAAAGCTAAGTCAAGAATCGTAGAGCTGTCTCGGGATCGTAGAGTCATCTCGACAAGTAACTCTTCGATTCCCATAGACAGTCTACGACCGAGCAGAATCGTAGAGTCTCCCCTGCAAGAGCATTCAAGAATGAGGCAGCTATCTTCACAAAGATTATCAGGCTCATCAAGTAATTTATCTCTGAATGATAAACAAGATAAACGAAGATCTTAGAGCACATCTGAAGCATCAAGTCCGAATAGAGATCGTATAGCAGCTTAATCTAATACTCTACGATTTCACTAAGATTCTACGACTTACACTATAGACAAGATCGTAGAGTGGCCAAATAACTGAACGACCAAGTAATCGTAGAGTTGAGCCAAAGATAAGAAAGCTACTCTGCCTGATATGAACGTCCACCTAATACAGCAGAGATAACATATGAGGATCGTAAGGCATTCCTCTACAACGAAAGAGCCACTCTGCCTGGTATGAAAGACCGTTTAAAAAAATAGCAGAGCTAGCTCCTGAAGATCGTAGAGCAGTCCTATGATAAGAGAGCTACCGCAAAAGCTTAACCGGATGATAAACACATGCTTTGAGAATGTAAATCTCAATGGAGATCACAGATCATGAAAAGCATAACTTAAGGATAATAAGGCTCGTACAAAATCATAGAGCAAGTGCAGAACAAAACACTCTACAATTTTCAAAACAATCTACGTTGAACATGATCGTAGAGCTACATAGTAGGGCAAACAGATGACTCTACGATCAGAAGTGAAAGGCTACAACTCAGTCGATCGTAGAGTACTTAAGTGCCAACAAAGATTGCGGATATCAAGCAGTTAAGTTAATAATCCCAATATGAGTAGTGGCCAAAGATTCTACGACTTACACTATAGACAAGATCGTAGAGTGGCCAAATAACTGAACGACCAAGTAATCGTAGAGTTGAGCCAAAGATAACAAAGCTACTTTGCCTGATATGAACGTCCACTTAAATGCAGCAGAGATAACACATAGGATCGTAAGGCATTCCTCTACAACGAAAGAGCCACTCTGCCTGGTATGAAAGACCGTTTAAAGAACAGCAGAGCTAGCTCCTGAAGATCGTAGAGCAGTCCTCTATGATAAGAGAGCTACCGCAAAAGCTTAACCGGATGATAAACACATGCTTTGAGAAAGTAAAGCTCAATGGAGATCACAGATCATGAAAAGCATAACTTACGAATAGTAAGGCTCGTACAAAATCATAGAACAAGTGCAGAACAAAACACTCTACAATTTCCAAAGCAGTCTACGTCAAACATTATCGTAGAGTTGCATAATAGGGTAAACAGATGACTCTACGATCAGAAGTGAAAGGCTACAACTCAGTCAATCGTAGAGTACTTAAGTGCCAGCAAGGATTACGGATATCAAACACTTAGGTTAATAATCCCAAGATGAACGACTGATTACTTAAATAAGTGTAATCGGGAACCAATCTCAGTGGGGTTCAAACAACCATGTTTTCAGCAGTTAAAGGCAGCACATATGACTCCACTATCTTGGTACCAGTTAGTGGAAGCTGACTCAGCCATCACTAGCAGACTTCAAGGAGTAAAATATTCATTGGTATAATAAAAAGTCTGCCACAAGAAAATCTCCAACGGGAAGATTTGCAATTGGAAGATATCAATGGCAAGACTTCAACGGAAAGAAAAATGGAGGAATCTATAAAAGGAAAAATGTATCGGGATTACTTAAGGTGGTGAACAGAAGCAAACACACTCATTTGAAAGAACACATTTGCTGAAGCTACATCGAAGAATGCCAAAGTGTTGACATATAGGCTAAAAGTCAAATGACCAAACAAGCCAAGAATAAGAGTGATAATAGCTGAAGGCAAATCTCGAGAGTCACTCTATGATCAACCAAGAACACTCTAAACTCGAAAGATGAATAACATAACGGGTTCTGTGTACAAGTCAACTAGTGTTCAAAGACTGCTAAGTACAAAGCCTATTTGAAGAACTTAGCAATATTTCAAGGATGATCATTTGTAGCTGCTGAATACCAGAAGGAGAAAAACATCAACGACCAACATCAGCAGCATCCAGAAGTTGATTACAAGTAGCTGCTAAGTACCAGAAGATGAAAAAGCTTAAAGTTCATTTTAGCAGCTCAAACCAACAACCATTGACAAACCAGGAGGGTCTTCGGGTCCTTATCTTAAGTGACTAAACTCTTCAAGTCTGCTGGGCTTGGAAAGAGGGTCTTTGGGTCCTTGTCTTAAGTGACTAAACTCTTCAAGTCTGTTGGGCTTGGAAAGAGGGTCTTCAGGTATTTGTCTTAAGTGACTAAGTACTTCAAGTATGCTGGCTTGGAGAGAGGGCCAGACGATCCTTGTTTTAGTGACTAAATACCTCAAGTCTGATGGGCTTGAGGAGGGCCAGAGGATTCTTGTCTTAGTGACTAAATACCTCAAGTCTACTGGGCTTGAGGAGAGTCAGAAGATCCTTATCTTAGTGACTAAAATCAACTCAAGTCTGCTAGACTTGAGGAGGGCGGAGCGTCCTTGTCTTTGTGACTAAATTCTTAGTGGATTTCCTACTTGTTAAAGTAGAAGAGTGGAGTAGGAGTTGTTTAGTCTCCGAACCACTTAAAACCTCTTGTGTCATTTACTTTATGTCATTTACATTATGCGCAATAAATGCTATATCTGCTATTAACCATATCGTAGATCTAATCATAGAACTAAGATTATCTTCATATCCTTGAAGGGGTTCTTAAAGTATATTCCGTTGTGCATGAATTGATTCTGTTAATCATAACTGTTATACTTTCGTAATAAATGAAAAACGTTTTAAGGATTTATTCAACCCCCCTTCCAGATCATTATTTTGTCCCAAGGAACAAACAATTGGTATCAGAGCAGGTTCTCACGAATATGTAAAAGTTTACGCTTTGAGTTGATCCATGACACAAATTTAGATCAGTTCTACATCACAGTATTGGGTAAGAGACAAATGAAGATGAGCTTACAAGTTGAAATTGTATGTGCAGGTATTCTAATGAATAACTACTTGAGGCTATCCAGGCTGGCCCACGTGCTTAAATGAAAATGTCATCATCACCAGGCATGCCTGCAAAGGTCAATCAACAAATCAAACAACTCATTGGGAGGAAAGTACAGATCCAATAAGAGCTGAGAACTCTCCATTCAAAATATGCATCTCTACTAAAGGAGTTTGAGAAGCTTGACGCATGATGATCTATGATATACCTAAATGATAACAATCCGTCATCAATGCATCTCAACAAAAATTCTATGGCCTTCTTAACTACTTGTGGCATGACCTTACTCAACAAAAATATGAACCTTAAGGTTCATTCAAACGTATCAAAGAATATGGGATGTCAAGATGGGATGTCAAATCAACGTAATGAATGAACAAATGATGATGCTGGTAGAGACTTGAAGGATTGCAAATCACTGACTAACAACAGTGTGCATCATCACAAACAGAACCACTAACTGTCAAGAGATTGACATTAGTGAGGTATTTAATTCCATCACCTCCAATGCTAATATTATTGATCGTAGAATAATATTGCATGATAGCATATTTGTGTTGCACCACTATATATCTTAGAGTTCTATTAAGGAATCATCTTCTTTCTCAAAGGAGAAAGAGAGAAAGTGTAAGCTAGTATTCATTTTACTCTTCATCCATGTTTGAGACTGAAAATGAAACATTTAAGAAAGATATCTGAGGTGTATCTACTGATAGAGTCTAATCTTATCCTGTTGGTAGAAGAGTTAGAAATGTTAAAAAATATGAAATTGCTCTTATGTGTACTGATTAATCACTTGTCAAGGACTTGTCTTTGATTAAATTGGTTCTGAAGTTGAAGGTTTATCTTTCACTTTGGATGTGGAAAACTCAATAGAATTTATCATTAATGAATACACCTCTTTTCATTAGATTTATTGTTTAAGGAATTCAAAAAGGTGGTTATACTTAATGTTTTAAATTCATCCTACCTTAGCTTACTGGCGTGTTGTGTTTTTTGCCCATTTCTCAATGATCTGAGTTTTTGATAAAACGTAGAGTGTAATCATATCTATTGTTGTACTTCGAAAGATCTTAGAGACTAATCAACTTTACGAACCAACTAGGTACAACTCATAGAATAAACCATTACTCTACTAAAGTTCAAAAACTTATAACATGATATAAGTAAGAAGTGTTTTATCTAAGGAAAAGGTTTGAGTATCCACATTAGTTCCACACAAATTTGTCCTCTCTCACACACACTCTCATGAAGCATATTTAATTGTCATCATATATGAGTTGCATTATAACAATGCATGTTGTGAATCCAATGTCTGATAGACTTAGGCATTCAAAAGAACTAACCCCGCAGGACCCAAATAAAAGTGGGAACCAAGTTAGAAAATTTCTTAACCTGTAGGTATCATGGTTGATCAACCCTTATTGAAGCCCATTCAAGTGGAAACTTGAAACTTATGACCTTCGTCAACAATCTTCTGACCAACTCTAGAGTCATGATCCTCCAGTGATACTCTCTTCGGACCTTCAGAAGCTAGAGCTCAATTCAGCATCATGCAGTTTTTGAAGCTAAGTCAAAGAGGTATATAAGAGCAATGTCTACATCAAAGTTCAGACCAACTCTACGATCGCAGAAGTTGAAGAAACAGACTCTACGATCGAAGTAACAGCTAAGAAACAAGCTGTAGTCTCAAGGATTTCATAAAGCTCAATATCCCTTTTATCTATCAAAGAGTAACTAGGAGGTCGCCTACAAGTATGATCTCTGGAGAACTCGAGAAGATTATAGATCATATAGAAAAGTCGAGATGAAAAAGATCATATCATTCAAGTGATAGGACAAGAAAAAAGATCATATCCATGTCTATCAGTCAACTACAGAGCATTATAAATCGTAGTTTAGGAACTCTACGACTACAAATGCTGAAGTCCCAAAGGCAAACTCAACGATCGTAGAACAAAATCAAGAAGTCGTAGAGTTGCTAGTTCTTGAAGAAAGTACTCTACGAATTAGTGATGCTAATCCAGAATCATAACTTAAAGAATTTAGACATTCCAACTGAACGAAGATAAGCAAACAATCCTGCTCAAGATCTGCTCATTAGCAACTACCAGAATAAGGACAAGGTCTGATTAAGTACTCCTATCTTATATCTCTCTTTATCGGAGAAACAAAGGAGAAAAACTACTCTCATAAAGACGATTTGATCATGGGACTTTCTAGAAGAGAAAGAAGCTGGTATTAAAAGGAAGTTTTCATCAAATAGCCAATTAAGCTCACCTACTGGTGCAGGAGAACATACAAATTATGAAGACTATCATCACCAATGACAAGGTGAAGTAAGGTTTCTTTTGAGAACCTAAATGCACACACTAAGGGGGAGCAACTACAAGTCATGCATGAAGTTCCTCCCATTTTCACAAAGAAGAAATTATTTCTAGTCACATCCACCAACATATGTGTCAATCATAGTTCAAGCAAAAGAGGAACAATAAGTAGAAGTTTCAGTGGAAACCTTAAGATAAGCAAACTGTGATGTCAGTATTCGAGTAATAAAAGTTGTGACTAAAGTCTGCTCTCAAGAGACGATCATAGAGTGAAAAGCCAGGCCATCAAATCACTCTACGAACTAAAGAAGTCAACGGTCAAAAAGAAAAATGATGACCACGCTCTCCTAATGAAAGTGAACATGAGTAACTGATGTGCATCAGTTGTGGAAGTTATAAAAGTTGAGGCCACGAGCAGCTAATGGCTCTCCTACACATGTCCCTTTGTGCAAAAATAAGAGGGAACTAACATAGGACAAATTCAAATACCAACGGTTGTTCTTCCATATCAGTTATCGAAAGTCTATCCATCAAATCCTGCGAACTTTCAAATCTCTCAAATCCCTAAAAATATCAAAACATCTAACAAACCCAAATCGCCAAAATCTCCAAACACTCCTTGACCCATACTAACCAAAATATCCATCTCCCCACTCGAATACCCATCTTCTTCCAAAACCTTGGTATGAAAAACTTTCAAGTCGTATTAGGCATCAAACTTGGTTTCGATAAGTTTGGTGCATCAGAAAAGATATTCAAGGATATTCTCAAGATCGTAAAGGAAGCTGGGTTCTCAGAATGTTTAGAATGTAACACCAAAATCTTCTCTGATTTGGTGAAAGAGTTCTATCAGAACGCAGCGGTCAATGATGGTGTTTTGTCTACAAAAGTTAGAGAAGTAAACCTAAAAGTAGGGGCTGCTGAAATCAATCAATGTCTAGGATTCACCAATCAAGGTCTTTCATCTCTCAAAGAAATAAATATTGATGAAGGCATGGGATTAATGGGATACGGAAAGAATCCCCATCTTAAGGGAATGAAGAAAAAGGAATTCCCAGAGGAATTTGAGTTCTTAGCGGAGATTGTAGGGAAATGTATCTTATGCAAAGATATCGCTCACGACACCGTAAGTGATCTCCAATTGAGAATCATGTCTGCCATTATCTTGAAGCAGAAGATTAACTTTGGAACTGTGTTGCTTGAATGGTTAGCCAAATGGCTAGAAGAGGCTAAGAAGAAGAAGGCTTCAGATAAACCTATCTCCAAGGTGTATCATGGAAGGTTCTTAAGCATCATACTGAAGAAGAAGCTGAAAAGCAAGATTGGGGATAATGAGGGAGAAACCCTAAACGTCAACAAGGTTGTGTCCCCTAAATTGTTTGACAACTGGAAGAAGAATCCCATGGAGAATAAGAGATTGAGGATATCTGGTAGCAGTAGCAATGAGACTTCAAGACCAGATAAAGGGAAAAGAAAAGCAAGTATGATAAAGAGTGAATCATTACATCTGATGACTCTTTGTCGCCAGTAAAGTCATCCAAGAAGAAATTCAAAGATGGAAAAGGCTCTCCAAAGGCCCCATTGAAAAATCCTTCTATCTCTGAAGATGAATCTGAAGAAGAGGAAGAAGCATCTGAGGTACCTGTTATCGAGCCTGCAAAGAGAAGGCAAAGTGCACGTCTTCGGCAAATGATAAAATTTCCAAGTCATAGAAGTGAAGAAAGAATTCCACCTAAGATCATTGATCTTGGTGATGATGATGATGATGAGGTTGATAGTGAAGAGGCTGAAAAGGTTAGTGAACCTATGCCATCAAATGATGGGTCTGATAAAAAAGATGTGACTATAAGTGAGTCAGAGTCAGAAAGTGAGGATGAAACTATGTCCACTAAAAGAGATTCTCGATGAATCAACAACAGATGATGTTGATAAAGAAGTGAGCAATAAAAAACAGTTAGAAGAAATGACTGGTGAGCCAGTTAAAGTATCAAAGAAAGTGACTATGGAGGAACCAAGTTCAAAAGCAAAGAATGTCAGAGAGACTGACATCGGGAAAGGAAAGGAAGCAATGGAAGAGGATGAAGCACAAAAGGATTCTAACTCTAAGAATGATGGATCATAAAGCTACTCTGATCCACCTCCAACATCCTCAGAGATTCGAAGAAGGATAGTGTTGGAAGCAATTGAAAAGTCAGGGGCTGTGTTGCCAAAGAAATGGATAGATCATATAAACAAACAAATCAAAGTGGTATCAATGACCATAGAGGATCTACTTAATAATTTTCAAGACATTGAACTGGATCAGACTACTGTTCTATATGATCCTGAAAGTCAGCAGTTAACATGGTTTTACCCATGGATGCCCTGGTTAAAAGCCATTTCACTTGAAGATAAGAGCTTCATCAACTGGTGTTATTCACACTTTCCCAATCTAAAGATGATCTCTCAGAACTTTCCAAGGGTTCAATCATTTCCAACGATGTTGATCAAGAACTCTCAACACTTCAGAGTGTACCGTCATGCTCAAGGTATATACATTCCATACTATCTTCTAGAAAACCTCGATAGTGGTAGAAATAATTCCAAAGTCGTAGAGCCAATGGTTGTAGATCCCACGAACTCTACGACTGCAGGAATACAGTCTCATCTAAACGATCCTAACCCTCCAACATCAAATTTCACCACTGTTATACCCACTAATGTTCCTTCCTCATCCAATAAAGAACTCTTTGATATAGTCACTGCTCTTTACAAGAGTGAGAAACCCAAGCAAACTACACCAATCCTATAAAGACCCCTTGATTGATCAAGAGTTGCTGAAAAACTCAGAAGAGTTGCTTGGAAACATTTCCTCAGTTACTGCTGCCACAAAGGATATACCTAGAGGTGAAGAGAATGATTTCTACAGAAAGCTGCAAGCATCATTCACATATATGTTTATCAAGCTTCATCAATTTCAACCAGAGTCTCTCTCTCAGCAAATGGAAGTTAGCCAGCAGGAGATCAAAACGGAAGTTGGAAGCACCTCTTACTTAGTTGAACAACTCATTACCCATGTTCAGTATCTCTCTCAAATGATTGATGACAAAAATGGGGAGAAAAAGAAGAGCAGAAAAAAGAGGAGTAGAGCTATCAGAAAAAGGAAGGATCAGAAGCTGAAGCTGAAGAAAAAAGAGAAAAAGTCTATAACTGAGGGGGAACCAGAAGAAGATGAAAGAAGAAAGGCAATATCTGAGGGGGAGCAGGAACCAGAAGAAGATGAGGCATAACAACAAGAAACAAAGAAGTAACAACAGCAGGGAAAACAATAAGCAGTAACAAGGTATTTGATCACAAACCAACAATAAGAAGGTACATTTCTAACAAGCAAGGAGAAATTAACTGTGATATGCAGGAACAATAATCTAGATCTAGGATCTCCTTATTGAACTGATATACCTGTGAGATGTATGACTTATGGCATGCATATTTTATGATTAGCATAAACGTTATATAGATAATTATTCTTAATGCACATCATTATATTCATATCTCTTGGTCTAGCAATATAGTGACTAACTATATCTTAAGTCTCATTCATACTCATACATCTGCATGTATTGCTTGAAGTGAATGGTATGCTATAAGTGTTTTTGTCATCATCACATAGGGGGAGATTGTTGGGAATCTGCATGAGACTCTTAATTCCATTCTTATAGGTGGAGATTGTTAAAAGATCTGTATGAGATCACTATAGTTCATTATATAAGATTTGATTGATGACAAAATGATTAAAGTACATATGCAATGATAAGTCTTGTAAAGTCCTTAAATGAATATGACGTACAAGGACTTAGATAGAAAAGATCAAACTTGTTAGGTTGATCCCATGAGCTGAATTTATATATGTACAAGGTCTTAGAATGGAAAGATCAAATACATTAGGATGATCTAAGCTGAACTGTCATTTATACGATCAAAGAACATTTGTAATGATAAGTATTGTAAAGTCCTTAAATGAATTTGATGCACAAGGACTTAGAATAAAAAAGATCAAACTTGTTAGGTTTATCTTGTGAGCTAAAATGATATATGTAAAAAGCAAGGCTAGACTGATCACAGAGCATAGCAAGGCTAGACTGATCATAGAAGAACTTCTAAAGCTATCGTAGAGCACCTCTGGTATGATTATAGAGCAGTTGGCAAACTTGCAGCAAGAATGGTCAGCAACGGATCGCAGAGCTAAATGCAAGATCGTTGAGTCTGTAAGGCATAACAGAGTAAAAGCTAAGTCAAGAATCGTAGAGCTGTCTTGGGATCGTAGAGTCATCTCGACAAGTAACTCTTCGATTCCCATAGACAGTCTACGACCGAGCAGAATCGTAGAGTCTCCCCTGCAAGAGCATTCAAGAATGAGGCAGCTATCTTCACAAAGATTATCAGGCTCATCAAGTAATTTATCTCTGAATGATAAACAAGATAAACGAAGATCTCAGAGCACATCTGAAGCATCAAGTCCGAATAGAGATCGTATAGCAGCTTAATCTAATACTCTACGATTTCACTAAGATTCTACGACTTACACTATAGACAAGATCGTAGAGTGGCCAAATAACTGAACGACCAAGTAATCGTAGAGTTGAGCCAAAGATAACAAAGCTACTTTGCCTGATATGAACGTCCACTTAAATGCAGCAGAGATAACACATAGGATCGTAAGGCATTCCTCTACAACGAAAGAGCCACTCTGCCTGGTATGAAAGACCGTTTAAAGAACAGCAGAGCTAGCTCCTGAAGATCGTAGAGCAGTCCTCTATGATAAGAGAGCTACCGCAAAAGCTTAACCGGATGATAAACACATGCTTTGAGAATGTAAATCTCAATGGAGATCACAGATCATGAAAAGCATAACTTAAGGATAATAAGGCTCGTACAAAATCATAGAGCAAGTGCAGAACAAAACACTCTACAATTTTCAAAACAGTCTACGTCGAACATGATCGTAGAGCTACATAGTAGGGCAAACAGATGACTCTACGATCAGAAGTGAAAGGCTACAACTCAGTCGATCGTAGAGTACTTAAGTGCCAACAAAGATTGCGGATATCAAGCAGTTAAGTTAATAATCCCAATATGAGTAGTTGATTACTTAAATAAGTATAATGGGGAACCAATCTTAGTGGGGGTTCAAATAACCATGTTTTCAGCAGTCAAAGGCAGCACATATGACTCCACTATCTTGGTACCAGTTAATGGAAGCTGACTCGGCCATCACTAGCAGACTTCAAGGAGTAAAATATTCATTAGTATAATTAGAAGTTTGCAACAAGAAAATTTGCAACGGGAAGATATCAATGACAAGACTCCAACGGAAAGAAAAATGGAGGAATCTATAAAAGGAAAAATGTATCGGGATTACTTAAGGTGGTGAACATGAGCAAGCACATTCATTTGAAAGAACAAATATGTTGAAGCTTCACCGAAGAATGCCAAAGTGTTGGCATATGGGCTAAGAGTCAAATGACCAAACAAGCCAAGAACAAGAGTGACAATAGCTGAAGGCAAATCTCGAGAGTCACTCTATGATCAACCAAGAACACTCTAAATTGGAAAGATGAAGAACAGAACAGGTTCTGTATATAAGTCAACTAGTGTTCAAAGACTGCTAAGTACAAAGCCTATTTGATGAACTTAGCAGTACTTAAAGGATGATCATCTGCAGCTGCTGAATACCAGAAGGATAAGAACATCAACGACCAACATCAGCAGCATCCAGAAGTTGATTACAAGTAGCTCCTAAGTACCAGAAGATGAAGAAGCTTAAAGTTCATCTTAGCAGCTCAAACCAACAACCATCGACAAACTAAGAGGGTTTTCGGGTCCTTGTCTTAAGTGACTAAACTCTTCAAGTCTGCTGGGCTTGCAAAAAGGGTCTTCGGGTCCTTGTCTTAGTGACTAAAAGCAACTCAAGTCTGCTGGGCTTGAGGAGGGTCAGAAGATCCTTGTCTTAGTGACTAAAAATAACTTAAGTCTACTGGATTTGAGGAGGGTGGAGCGTCTTTGTCTTTGTGACTAAATTCTTAGTGGATTTCCTACTTGGTGAAGTAGAAGAATGATGTAGGAGTTGTTTAGTCTCCGAACCACTTAAAACCTCTTGTGTCATTTACTTTATGTCATTTATATTATGCGCGATAAATGTTATATACGCTATCAACCATATTGTAGATCTAATCATAGAACTAAGATTATCTTCATATCCTTGAAAGGGTTCTTAAAGTATATTCCGTTGAGCATGAATTGATTCTATTAATCATAACTGTTATTCTGTCGTAATAAACGGAAAAAGTTTTAAGGATCTATTCAACCCCCTTCTAGATCATTATTGTGTCCCCAGGAACTAACACAATATGCTAAACATTCTCCTCAATTGCCTAACAAAGGGGCTCGGTATAGCTAACTCCTCCCTCCGAAAGCCACTCCATCCGAAACCATCTTTTTTTTACTTCCAACTTCAGTTCATTTGCAAGCTAAGGAGAGAAATTTTCAAAGATAGTAGAGAGAAGAAGGAGAGCTCGGTGATAGCATGAGAAAGGGAAGGGAAAGTTGAGCTTAAACCCATCTCCATCCATCTTTATTCATCTCATCTCACCCAAGTCTCTAAATAACCAAAGAGTGAGAGTTAAAGCTGGAAAGAAGGGTTCGAGAGTATTAAAAGAGGAAAAGAAGGAAGCTTTGGCAAGCTCTAGAAGATTTTCTAGCATTCAAAGAGGAGAAACGAAAGAGTAAGTTCTTAAAACCTTGAACTTCCATTTTTCTCTAAAGTTTGATATTCATGATGGATATTGTTGTTATTGAGTTTTATGGGTTGAGTAATACCCTAAGAATGATGTTCAAAAGTTTAACAAACCATTTAAAGAAGTGTAACAAAGAATGAAAATACGAACCTATGCGTAAGGAGGAAGAAAATGAACAATAATGGACTGATAATGGACTGAATAGAGGACCTTTTGTGTTTATATTCATGTCCGAGATTTTTGTTGGTTAATATTATGTTGTACTACCATAACTTATGAGAATATTCCAGTTGGAATGAAGCAAAAATGTGTTAAAACGAATCAGTGGCGAAGATTTTAGTAAACTTGGCCTAATAATGAAAACTATATGAATAGTGATTGTAGAATTAATTCTGGTATAGTTACGATGCTTGGAAAAATTTGAGTTTCTAAGTAGTTGTAATGCACTGAGTTAGGAAGCCATAGGCTTTGGAATGACCTCATTTCGACCTCAGATGAGGGAGTTATGGTGATTAAAAGAAAATGTGTCGAATCTGTTAAAAACTCAGAAAACTAGTCGACTAGGCTTTTTGGAGCCACTGTTTTGGCTAGTTAGACTTACTGAAAAATTATGATCTTATGGAGTTTTGTAGATTTCAATCCCAGCAATCCATAGCCTCAAGAACGGACCAATTCTGAGTTCCTACGACCAAGTTATGACGTGACAAATTAAGCGCATCAAAACTGTCCAATCTGGAAAATCCGATTCAGACATGCCTCTTGTATGAATTTTCTAGACTTATGTGTTCAGAATTTGAAAATGTTTAAAACATAGAAGTTGTAGCCCCAGAAGTTAGCTTCGTGTGGGCGCAAGAATTGCTCAAAAATGTTTTGAAACGAATTAGTTATGACTATTTTAGCGAGAGAGGGTAAAACTGGCGAGATTTTATAACAATCTGATCTTGGTTGTAAAATGTAAAAATCTATTTTGATTGAAGAAGGACCTAAAACCAAGGCCTAGCTATATGTTTTTAAGACTTATGGCATGCATATGTTATGTTTAGCATAAATATTATATGGATGATTATTCTTAATGCACACCATTATATTCATATCTCTTGGTGTACCAGTACAGTGACTTACTGTATCTTAAGTCACATTCATACTCATACATATGCATGTATTGCTTGAAGTGAATGTTATGCTATAAGAGTTTTTGTCATCATCAAATAGGGGGAGATTATTGGGAATCTGCATGAGACTCTTAAGTCCAAGGGGAGTTTGTTTAAAAGGTCTGCATGAGATTACTATAGTTCATTATATGAGATTTGATTGATGACAAAATGGTTAAAAGAACATTCATAATGATAAGCCTTGTAAAGTCTTTAAATGAAATATATGTACAAGGATTTAGAATGAAAAGATCAAATATGTTAGGATGATCTAAGTTGAATTGTCATTTATCTGATCAAAGCATATTTGTAATGTTAAGTATTGTAAAGTCCTTAAATGAACTTGATGTACAAGGACTTAGAATAGAAAAGATCAAACTTATTAGGTTGATCGTGTGAGCTGAAATGTTATATGTAAAAAGCAAAGTTGGACTGTTCGTAGAGTACTACAATAGCTATCGTAGAGCAACTCTAGCATGATCATAAAGCAGTCAACAAGCTAGCAGTGAAGTCAGCAAAAGATCGTAGAGCTCACTCGGCATCGTAGAGCTCTTTCTCTCAGGATCATAGAGTTAATATAGTTAGCCACTCTACGATTCCCATAGACAGTCTACGACTAAGCAAGAACATAAAGCAACCTCTGCAAGAGCATTCAAGAAAGAGACATATGTCTTCATAAAGATTATCAGACGCATCAAGGAATCCATTTATGAATAATAAACAAGCTGAACGAAGATCTTAGAGCGCATCTGAAGCATCAAGTCCTAACAGTGATCATAGAGCAGCTCAATCTAATACTCTACGATTCCACCAAGACTCTACGACTTGCACCTTAGACAAGATCGTAGAGTGGGTAAGTAACAGCTCGATCAAGTAATCATAGAGTTGAGCCACAGATAAACAAACTACTCTGCCAGACATGAATGACCACTACAACACAACTGAGATGCCACCTGAAAGTAGTAGAGCATTCCTCTACAATGAAAGAGCTAGCATCAGAAGATCATAGAGCAGTCCTTTATGACATAACAACAGAGCTAGCACCTAAAGATCGTAGAGCATTCCTCTATAGTGAAAGAGCTAGCACCTGAAGATCGTAGAGCAGTCCTCTATGATAAGAGAGCTACCGCAAAAGCTCAATCAGATCATGAACATATGCTCTGAGAACACAAAGCTCAATGGAGATCATAGAGCATAAAAGGCATAACTTCATAATAGTAAGAATCACATTAAAGCGTAGAGCAAGTGCAGTCAGACACTCTACGACTTTTAAAATAGTCTATGACAAGCATGATCGTAGAGCCACTTTGTAGAGCAAATAGATAACTCTACGATCAGAAGTAAAAGGCTACAACTCAGTTGATCGTAGAGTACTTAAGTGCCAACAAGGATTACATATATCAGAGCACTTAAGTTAATAAATCCAAGATGAGCGGCTGATTACTTAAATGAGCATAATAGGGAACCAATCTCAATGGGGTTCAAACAACCATGTTTACAGCAGTCAAAGGCAACACACATAACTCCACTACCTTGATACCAGCTAATGGAAACTGACTCACTAACAGACTTCAAGGAATAAAATATTGTACCAATGATCCTTGTCTTAGTGACTAAAAACAACTCAAGTCTGCTGGGCTTGAGGAGGGTGGAGCGTCCTTGTATTTGTGACTAAATTCTTAGTGGATTTCCTACTTGTTGAAGTAGAAGAGTGGAGTAGGAGTTGTTCAGTCTCTGAACCACTTAAAACCTCTTGTGTCATTTACTTTATGTCATTTACATTATGCACAATAACTGCTATATCTGCTATTAGCCATATCGTAGATTTAATCATTGAACTGGGATTATCTGTATATCTTCGAAGGGGCTCTTAAAGTATATTCCGTTGTACATGAATTGATTCTGTTAATCGTAACCAATATACTTTAGTAATAAACGAAAAAAGTTTTAAAGGATCTATTCAACCCCCCTTCTAGATCTCTATTGTGTCCCAAGGAACTAACACATAGTATTTTAGAAAAATACAACTTGTCCCAAAAGAATTCTTTAAGACATAAATACAAAGGGTTAAAAATGCTCTGTTAGCACAGTTTTCATTTTCGAACTAGTTTACTGGAAAATTATAGAAATCATTTGGACTTGATTTCCATCACTCAAACAACATGAATTACTTTCAAACTCATTCATGTTTCATAAATTCTCATAATCAACCATCAATCCTCATGTTTTAGCTAATTATTTTCATTTAGGCATTTTTACAAATACCTTGAATGCATGTTTAAAAACTCATGTTTTTCATGATTTGAAACATAGAAATTCTATCTCTACACTTCAATTCCATCACTATATCATCTGAACCCTTCATGGTTCCATAATTTCAATCTTCTCACAACCAATTTCACAACAATAACAGTTATTGTTTACTCAAATTTCATAAATTTGTCAAGAAAGATATAACTTACCTTTTTGTTTAATATTATGGTTGAATCCTTGCTTCAATCTTGGTTGTGGTTGAATTAAATCCTTTCTTTGACAGCGTTTTGCTTTGATTCTTCTTCAATTTCAGTTTGTAACTTCAATCCTTAATAGATTTGGGGTTGAATGGTACTTTTGACCCTCCAAGTTGCCACCCACTTTTAAAGTCATTCCTAAAATTCATTTTTCGTCAATTAGGTCTTTAAAGTGATATTTTTTGTCGATTATGTTCCTTTTACCCGATTTGACGCCAACCCAACCCATTTTGACCAAATTTTGACCCAACCCAACCCAATTTGACCCGACCTCAATTTCACCAATTAACTTTTTTAAAAAAAAAAACTAAAATGTTTTAAAATTATTTTAAAAATAATTATTATTTTAAAGATAATTATTATTTTAAAATTATTTTAAAAATAATATTTTATTTTCAAATATTAAAAATAATTATTATTTTAAATATTTTGAAAATAATAATTATTTTCAGGAAAAAATATTAGAAACATTTATTTTTTCAAAAAATGAGTAAAGTTTCATAAAATATAGATTCAAAAAAATTAACTAAGAAAATAAAACTTTATTTAAAAAAAAGTAGATTTTATTTATTTTTTATGTAAAATTTTATTTTCAGAAAAATAAAGTTTATGCCTTTACCATTATTATATGTATTCTTAATATTAGAAATTTTAAAAACAAAAACTAAAAATAGAAATTAAAATACAAAAACCAGTAAAAGATAAATAAAAAAATAGATTCAATTTAAAAAAAAAGAAATTAAAATGTTTTAAAAATAATTATTATTTTCAAGAAACAAAATTAGAAAATTTTTCATTTAAAAAAATGAGTAAAGTTTTATAAAATATAGATTCAAAAAAATAAAACTTTATTGTGAGAAAAAATAGATTTTATTTTTATTTTTTTTAAAAAAATGAGTAAATTTCATAAAACATTAATTTTTTTGAATATATATTTTATGAAACTTTACTCATTTTATGAAATAATAAAAGTTTCTAATATTTTTTCCTAAAAATAATAATTATTGTTAAAAATATTTAAAATAATAATTATTTTAAAAATATGATTTTAATTTCTTTTAAAAAAAATTAAATCAGTTTTTTTATTTATCTTTTACTATTTTTTTTATTTTAATTTTAATTTTTAGTTTTTGTTCTTAAAATTTCTAATATTAAGAATACATATAATAATGGTAAAGACATAAACTTTTTTTTTCTAAAAATAAAATTTAAATAAAAAATGAAAAAAACCTATTTTTTGTAAATAAAGTTTTAATTTCTTATTTAATTGTCATTCAGCCTAGATTTGGTGAGGTCTTTAACAAGAATTGGTGAATTCTTGTGTTTATGGCTTGAAGTAGGAAGAGCTAAGGCAGAAAATTGGGTTTTCTTTTTAGAACGGATGGAGTCAAGAGTGAGAGAGCAGAAAATAAAGTAAGTTATCTCTTATACATTACATTATGGCTAGGTGTCCTCTGTTAGCCCAATAAATCCCCACCTCATGCTTAAGTACAATGACTCAATAACATGATTTATTATATATCTTATTACTCTTATACTTCCCATTTACACATACATATTATATTACATTTTCAATACACACATATATATTAATTCATGTATCATAATTACATGTATTCCCATAAATTATGAATCACTTGGATATAATTATACATTTATAATATGTATAAAACCATTCCACTAATTATGGAATTAATTTATAATTAATTTAACACTTTTTTGTGTAACGAATCATTACTTCAAATATTTGATTCATTAATTATTTATACAATTAATATTGTATAATTAAATTCAATTTGCTCATTCCTTCCATAAAGTGTTCCAAGACAATTTATTTAATATTAACTTAATTTACTAATTTGTCACCAATATTGGTCCTTGAAACGTATTCATCAATATATTCATTTGGCGTAATATCGAATATTAAGCCATTAATCATGTTATATTTAATTATTGTAACATAGTACCATTTCTCATTTAATCAAATAAATTTCTTTATTCCATTAATTAAAGTCAATATATTAATTTCCTCATCTCATATTTTCTATTCATCTCCATTTGGCATAATATATTAAGTCATCTTGTAAATATATTACATTTATATGTAATATATAAAAAAAGGGTTAATTGCATATTATACCCCAAAGCATACATCCTTTTACCATTCGCAGCCCGATGTTTAAACGCTCTCATCCCGTTACCCAAAGTTCCGTTAAGTAATCACGATGGAACCCTTTTGTAATTTCCGGTCAATTTGTTTTGCCGAAAAATGGTCACGTGTCATAATTTAATATATAAATATATTTGACCGTATAAATACGTATTTGACTTATTAAAATAGTAACAATACATAGAAGAAAGAAATGATAATATATTAAAGGTGTATAAAAATTCATACATAATTAATTCTTAACTAACAAAGTAACCTAAATTAACTCAAATAATTAACACAAAATAAAATAATTAACATACTAATTAATCTAAATAAAATAATTAACAAAATAAGTTATGTCAAATAAATTACTTAATTAAACTAATTAAATCAAATAAAGTTATTAGCAAACTAATTGCCCAAAAATAAAATAAATAATCAAATTTATCAACTCAAATACAATTTGGGAAAAAGGATTTGAAACCCAAATCCCTAGCTGGGTTCTCTGTTTCTCCCTCAAAATTGTCGGATTCCTCAAGGGAAAGTGCGATTTTTTCGCCTTGCAAAAAGGGGAAAGATGGAGAACTGGGTTTGGAATTGAAGTCACGAAATGGATCTTTTCGATCTCCTTCGAATTCTGGGTGTTCATCAATGGAGTCTCGGTCTCCACCTCGAAGAATTGGTTATTTTTGGTGCTCTCCAAAAACAACAAATATGTGCCTGCAAATATACGAACCAAGACCAGCCTTCTCTGTTAAATTTCTGGAATTTGATGCTATAAATCAATAACCCATGACCACTGGCTCCATAGTGGACATAGTTTTTAGATTTGGGCTTCATGTTTTAGAGAGAGAACATATTTCAGATTTAGATTTCTTCCCTAATTTCTGTTTCAGATTTGGGTTTCATGATTGATTTGAGTTTTGAGAGTTTTGATATAACATAGTTTTCAGATTTGAGTTTCATGTTTTATAGCGAGAACATGCTTCAGATTTAGATTTCTTCCCCACTTTGTGTTTCAGATTTGGGTTTCATGAATGATTTGGGTTTTGGGAGTTTTGATAGAACATAGTTTTTAGATTTGGGTTTTATGCTTTAGAGAGAGAACATGCTTCAGATTTAGATTTTTTTTCCCCAATTTGTGTTTCAGATTTGGGTTTCATGAATGATTTGAGTATTTTGGATTTTGAAATTTTTGAGTTTAATGATAGATGCAGAAGATGATGAAAAAAGAAAAAAAAATAATTACATTATTTTTGGGTATTTGAAGATGTATTGGTACATATTTTTGAATAAAGTTAATATAAAATTATTTTTAAGTTAATTTTATACGGTTAAATGTAAAAATATATGGTCAAGCCGTACTTATACTCCCTCTATCGGAACACATGGAAGTTCCAGCCCTTTTTTTGGCCGAAAATTATAAAAGGGTCAGTTTGCTTACTTAACGGTACTTTGGGTAGAAGGATGAGAGCGTTTAAACCTTGACGTGCGAATGGTAAAAGGGTGTATACTTCGGGATGTAATATGCAATTAACCTTAAAAAAATACTAAGTTTAATTAACTCCCTCATTTTATTCTAGTAAAACAAAAATACTTACATTAATTCACTATTTTAATTAAGTGACTTAATCAATTCATTTATGAAATTTAATTCATAATAACTTCATTCCCATTCAAGGCTTATTATTCAAATTATATTATTCATAATATAATTCTAACTTAATCTCAATTAATTAATACTAATTCTTTAATCTTATTCACTTCCATATTTCATTTCGTAATTACTTTCGTCCACTTTCTTCAATAGTTTAATTAACTATTAAATCTCATTTTCCCAATGTGTGTGTGTGTGTATATATATATATACAGTACATTTCTTAAGCTCACCCTTATCCGGCTCACCCCAAGCTCACCCTCCTTTAACGACGGACCCGACGACGGTTTGGTCATACAACCGTCGTCTATACTTTTAGCGAAGCTATATATTGTCCGTCGCTAAAAGTATAAACGACGGTTGTATGACCAAACCGTCGCTAGGTCCGTCGCAAAAGGGGGTGAGCTTGGGTGAGCCGGATAAGGGTGAGCTGGATAAGGGTGAGCTTAAGATCCGGACCGTATATATACATATATATATATATATATATATATATATATATACATATACATAGTCCGGATCCAGTGAGGGATCTCTGACTTTGTTAAAATGCGGGAAACTTTTTTTTTTTTTTTTTTGCTTTTTTTTTTAAAACAACTAAAAATAAATAAATAAATAATTATGGAACTGAAATTTTTACATAATACAGTGTTTTGGGCGTGGTTTGGATACATATAACAAAACATGTATATACAGTCTGCACAAACTGTACATACATGTTTTGTTATATGTATCCAAATCACGCCCAAAACACTGTATTATGTAAAAATTTCAGTTCCATAATTATTTATTTATTTTTTTTAGTTGTTTTTAAAAAAAAAAGCAAAAATAAAAAAGAAAAAAAAAAGTCCCGCATTTTAACAAAATGCGGGATCCCTCACCTGATCCGTGTTGTATATATATATATATATCACATTTATATACAAATTTAACCATTCACACAAAACCACATATTTCAAAATATACATAACACATACATATTCTACTTCGTCTCATAATAAGAATTTTTTATTTATTTAATTTTTATTTTATTAAAATAATTTTTAAAAAATTCGGGTTGTCACAAAATATGTTATACCGAAGTTATGGCGAAAATTTTAATAAAAGACGCTAACTAATGAAAATCATAGCTTGGTACGACTTTCGTGCCAAGTTTACGGGTAATTAACGCTTCTGAAAAATATTAATTTTTTGGAGCTTTTGTAGAACGTAGTAAAAGTGAGCCGCAGGCTCAAGAATAAGCTCATTCCGACTTCGGATGAGTAAGTTACAAAGAATCAAATAACCGACGTTAGAAACGTCAAGTAGTAAAAACTAGTTCACGAGGGATTTTTGAGCCAACTTTCAGGCTTGTTAAGGAATCAAGAAAATTATTCCGTCCAGGGGAAGTTGTAGAGGGTGTTACGAGCTAGAGAATGACTCAAGAACGGACTCATTCCGATATCGAATGTGAAAATTATGACGTTCGGAAGTAGGCATGTTAAACTGAAAACTCCGAAGCTAGGGAGTTGGAGCCGAGCGCCTAGGCGCTGGCCGGGGTGCTGAGCTGCTGGAAGGCAGCGCCTAGGCGCTGGGTAGGCGCTGGCCTGGAGACAAATATGGGCTATTGTGCAGTCGAGCGTTCGCGCATTCGTCGTGAAATGTTTCCGATGCTAAGCTAGTTTGTTCTAAGTTATAAAATACGAAATTTATGAAATGTAAAATACTTAACATTAATCAAAAAGTATTATTCAAAATGCATGAGCATGTTAAGCGTATGCAATGACGTGTCACTTGGGCGTTTGCGTAAGCCAAGTCGGGCGTGCGATATGCGAACGTCCTAACACCATAACAAGTGTTTGTAACCTTGTTTAATAGTTTGTTTCTAATAAAAAGGAAACATTATGGACAATGAATTGGGATAAATATAAACCATCGTAGAGGATGATTATGTGGGTTGTGACGTTCCTGAACGCCGCGACGCCGAGAGACGTTTTTAATGTTTGGTCGCATGAATTGAATTATAACACGTGAACCATATAAAATGAAATGAAGTTAATAAAGTCATGGATGGACTTTGAAATGTAAATCTAAATTAGGAATTAGACTAAATTGGAAGTAAACCAATGTGTGTCGACTTCCGAGTGTCGAGTAGTCGTGCAACATTATGTTACGTTGTTCCGAGCTATATAAGGCAAACGTAATAAAGATTATTTAAGGATGATTTAAGATGTTTCGAACTATAAACGTGAACATCGGGAGACTTCAAAATTGAAGTCTAAACTATGAACGAATTTAAGAGAGAAGTAAACCGAGGTGTATAGGGTTATGTTACGTTGTTTCGAGTTGTAAAACCCGAACATCATGAATTATGAAATAAGCTTAAACAAGCTAAAATAAACTAATTTGAGCATCATTATGTGACTAACTGGTATGCTAAACCTTAATGATATATATAGGTCATTTGAAGAGCGATCGGATAGTAATCCGGTAAATCGCGTTGAAAGCAAGTTTCCTAAACTTACTCAGATAATTATTTTGGGCAAGTTTTCTATCTATGTGCAAAAGTATTATGTTTGTACACGATGTTTAGCTATAAATTATGCTATGTGTCATTATCTGCACTTATGTGCTGTTAAAATGAACTATTTTGTTATTAAACTGTTCCAGTTGTTAAAGTTCTGCTATTCACGAATTATAGAAGAAGAGTGTCAATGTCATTTGTTTCAGCTAGACAAATGCTAAGGTATTGAATTGAGTTGAAATAGACACAAGTTGTGTCATAGTAATGAGGTAGACATAATAGGTGTCAAATTTAAGAAAGAATAGTGAAAAGTGTAAGGTCTTGGGGATTAGTCAATATGTCGTTTCAAAAATTTCAAAAGTTAAATCGGGTCAAAGGAGAGAAGAAAAAAGAGAGAGATCAGCAGAATTTTGGAAATTTCCAGCAAGGAGCAGTCAGAGGAAATAAGGATCCAAGATTTTTTTTCAAAGTCTTATCTAATATATATATATATAGTAAGTTTCAAGAGCAAAACTCTTAAAGAGCATAACTAGCAGAACTCTCTTTAGCGACGGACAGGCGACGGTTTTGTCTGTCGTCATAGGTCCAGTCCGTCGCCATAACTTTTAGCGACGGACAACATATTTCGTCGCTAAAAGCTATGGCGACGGACTGGACCTATGGCGACAGACAAAATCGTCGCCTGTCCATCGGTAAAGGTAGTTATGCTAGTTATGCACTTTAAGAGTTATGCTCTTGAAGTTTTCTGTATATATATATATATATATATATATATATATATATATATATATATATATATATATATAGTACCAAGAGTGAAGCCAAAAAGGAAAAAAGAAAAGGAGAAAAAGCAAACACACCCCCACCCACCAAGTCGACAACTTCAGCAAGAGGAAGAGAGAGAGAGGTGGCTGGTACAAGAGAGAGAAAAGAGAAGAGAAAGAAGAAGAAAAGGAGAAGAAGAAAAAGGGAAAAGTTAAAGGTATATTTCTAAAACCTTAATTATTCTTTTGATTTTCATGTATGAAGGTAAGTTTTTATGGAGTATATGAGAGGAGAACATGTTTATGCTTGTGTGTGATGGGTTAAACTTGTATAAACAAGAATCAAACAAAAGAAATTAAAAAATCAAACGAAAAACAAAATCCGTAAAAAATTAGTTATGAAACCTATTTTTCCGAAGACAATATCTCCTTGTATATAAGGAGTTGGGATGAGTTCCTTCCGTCTAAAAATAGTTTGTAGTATCAGCTACACGTAAGAAAAAGAAGCACTTAAAAATACCTCATACATTATTTGTTATTATTTTTCAAAAACGGCTAGCTGAGCACAGAAAATCTGGAAATCTTCATAAAACTAGTTTAAACCCTGTTTTTGTATTTGTAAAAATCATATAAAATTATATGTTTGGAATTTGAAGATGATAAAAGCAAAGTTATAGCCCTAGAAGTTGTCTAAATATCCCCATGAGTTTCATCAAATTCTATCGAGTAGATGAATTATTATGATTTTTCTAGTCGAGCTGGCCAGAATTAATTTGTAATATTCTGACTTAGGTTATTAAAGTGGAAATGTGACGCCCCCAAATTCAGATACATGTACCTCGAATCTGGTGCTTCACGATTCAGCTCATACAACATCTTATTAACAACTAATAGCGGAAGATTTGAAAATAACTACATTAATACAATATAATTATCCTTGTCCCAAGTCTCGCAACCATTATTACACGCTACATAGCTTAATACATTAATTAAGTCTTAATACATCATAAGAGTAACACCCTAGCATAATAGAATAAAGCTACTCCGTAGCCTTGTCTTTGCCCTTGTCTTTTCCTGAGGTCCCACTGTGTTCTGCCTTAACTGAGATGTTTAAAGAAAGCAAGAGTGAGCAACAAATTTGCTCAGCAAGTAATATAACAATAAACGTGAACGAATATATATAAAATTCATAATATCAAGGTTATAATGACAGTGGATAGCTTAGGAATTTAAATAAGGAAGTTGTGAACAAAGTACAAATTAATAGTTCCAATTCTGTCCTTTGAATTTAAATATTGAGTCACTATGGACTGAAGGAATATTAAAGGAATTCAAAGGTTTCAACAATTTCAAGTTAATGAGCATTTAATACTGAGTAGTCACTATAGACCAAGAACTTCTACTAGAATTAACAGTATTACACTGATAACCCACAATATAAACAAGTACGATAGGAGATCAGCCTAAAGTACCATATGTTATGCATAACATTCAAACATGTTGTTCGAGCGCGTGTCGGTCTCCCGTCGTTATATAATTTCCCCTTTTATGAGGGTTGTTCATCTCAGCAGATTATCTAAATCCGCACCAAAGCAATTAGTTTGGATAGCTTTCTAACTCATGGATATTAGTCTAGCCGAATCAAATGGCGTAGACATTCTTTTCAATACACTTAGGAACATTTAATGTGTCCAATATTCGCAAAAAGATTCGAAGAATTATTTCAAGAATATAATCATGATTTAATCAGGTCTCAGAATATGAATATTAATTTTTCAAGAATTTATATGTCAGAAGAATTATTCTGACAATTATTTACTTGTACGATCAATAAGAGTACAAGTTAAGGTACTTGCCTGCGTCGTTGATTATATCCGACTTCGACTTCTTATCCTCTGAATAACCTATTTTTATCATAATGGTTAATCACCATCCACCCATAAATATAAACCTTAATCGATCTAATTTACTAGCATTAGATAACTAAGACTACACAAATAATTAATTGTTTCTTTATTATCAAACTCTTTATTTTATTTAATGGTCTTCACAATTAACACATCTTCACTCCATTTACTACAAATAAAATAATTTCTTTATTATTTTATTTGTTTATTGAATTGTTCACACTTTATTTTATTTATTCATGTCTCATTACATAAGTAAAGTATTCTTACTTTACTTCTTAATATTTAATCATTCTTTAAATAATTTTCTTAATCAATAATCCGACTTCATTGGTCTACAAATAAAATAATTTAAGTTATTACTTTATTTGTTTCATCCATAATTAGAGTTGTCTCTACATTTCATTAGTTCACAATTAAATAATCCTTTAATATTATCTTAGTTGTTTATTATCAATCCATAATTAAAATAATTATTAACCTTTAATATTATTTTAATTATCCACCCTTAATATATTCTTTAATATTATCTTAATTGTTTTTACTTTATTAATCCACAATTAAAATAATTCTTATTATTATTTTAATTGTTTAATCATGATTAAAGTAATCTTTAATATATAATTAAAATAATATTTTAATATTATTTTAATTATTTATTATTATTAAAATTTAATTATTTTATTTTATTACTATTTATTTATTAATATTATTATTGTTTTTTTTTGTTCCGGCCTGTTTGACCCGATCCGACCCGGTGGACCCTCGCCCGACCCGGTTTGATCCAGATCCGGGTCAACTACAAAAATGACCTAGCGCCTAGGCGCTTGGTTTAAGCCTTGGGAGAGCGCCTAAGCGCTCCCTTGCAGAATGGCCCAACTTCGATTTTCCAACATTTTATTTTTTTGACACCCTTTGACTCAATCTTCCATAACTTGCTCATTTTACATCCAAATGAGCCCAAATCAGTTTCATTATCTTTTAAACTCACATATCTTCAATATTCAACTTTTTAATTAATCATTCAAAATATTTATTTTAATCAAAATTTTTGATTCTCCCATCTAGGGTTCTTATTAGACATGTTTTACGAAAACGATTCGCTACGGGTTCGTTCTAAGTCCGTTTTCGACGATTCCACTTGGGTTGTTTTCATATTTCATAGTTCTTTAACATCAATTCTTTAGATCAAACAAGTAGCTAACACATTTTATGTCATTTGTCACCAAATCTCATGTTTTCAAAGATTATAATATATGTTTCAAGTTTTCATGCGATATTCTTGTTCATTATGGCACAAGACACACACTAAGGCATGCAAAACATATATACTCCTTCTAATACTCATCCTTATACCTTCGGATCCTTCATGATCCCACAACACATAAAACTCCCACAACCAAGCATGCATTTTCTCTACTCTTAAGCATGATACACTAACTTAACTTACAAAAATAGAGCTAGGTGATGATCCTACCTCTTTGATGCTTTCCTTCTTCTAGCAATGAACCTCAAGTACCCCTCCACCTTCCTTCCTCTTCCTTGAATGCCTCTTGAATCACAAAGTTGCAAGAGTTCCCTTAGGTTTCTTCTTTTTCTCTATTTTTCTCTCTATATATGCTAATACTTGAAATTTGAACAAATGAAGCATTGCATGCTAGGAGGGCTCTATTTATAAGCAAGACTTATGTATTCAATACCTATACTAATACTAGTATAATACTTGTATTTTATACACCTAACTAGGTAATAACCAATGGTAAAAGTTAATTAGGTAAAAAGTATTACCAACTCCCTACTTTACCACCTCCTTCTTCATCATTAACCCCCACATGGACCAATTGCAAGGCTCAAGGCAAGGAAAATCAGCATTCTAGCTACAATTGGAGGCTTGGGTCGGTTGGGAGGGAGTATTATAGCCACATTAGGCTTGTATTTCATTTCTTTTTGTCCTTTGCTAGCTTATTCATGCATACACACACACACACACACACACATATATATATATACATACATATATACACACACACACATATATATATATATATATATCCACATCTTCCATGTTACATTACACATTGGGCTAGTCCCAAGTTAAATTAGATTTGGGCTAGATACACACTTATACACATTAGGTTCACACACCAATCTAGCAAACAAGCAATTGGGCTAACTTTCTAATACTTGTAACATAATTCAATTGGGCTAATTATTATCATTTACCCAACTCAATAACCATGCCACATAAGGCGTAATACTTAAGCTTAATTAAGCTTACCATTATCATTACCATACTTCTCAATTATCACATACTTATATAATTCAATTTAAATTGAATTACTAAGGTTCATGTCATATATATGTATATATATATACATGCACACAACTAATTTTAAAATACGCATTTTCATTTCTAATATAATTTACAAAATTCTCGGGTATTACAGGAAATCTGTTATGGTTGAGGAAGGGGCTGAAGTCAGGTCCTAGATGAGGTTAAAGTAGATTGTATAAGCTTTAATTTGACGTAAGAATGAACGAAAACGGATAAATGACGAATGAGTTATGATTAAATGAAAAACAATATTTGTTAACGATTAAAATAGTTATAAACAAATTTGATAATTCGTTTTGAAACGAAATTTTGGATAATGATATATTTTGACGTAAAATAGCATATATTGACATGAGGAAGATATTGTTCAAGATTTTGGGATTTTTTGATTTTGTTCTGGATGATAAGAATTATTGGAGAAATTAACAAGAATATTAAAATATAATTACGAGAAGTAATTTATATAAGTCAATGCTATTATAAGGAAGTTAATTTGTTGATGAAAATATTTTATAATGTTGTAGATGACTCAGATTTGAGTACGGGAGAAATGAATATTGGATGTAAATGATGTAGATGATGAACTATGGACCGAGGCAGGTTTCCCTCACTTTGAGCAAGTTTCCTTAAGATTTTGCAATTGCAAGTTCCCTGACCTAATGCAAGTTCTCCCATTTTGGGCAAGTTCTCTCATTCTGAGCAAATTCCCTAACTTATGCGAGTTTGTATTTTGTGCAAGCTTCGCAAGTTATGCAATTTAGCTTTACTTACTGCAAGTTTCTTGATTCATGAAAGTTCTTAAGTTTATTGCAAATTCTTAATTGTGCAAGATTCTTGAATGATGTGCTAGTTCTTTTAGCTTATGTGCAAATTCGACATTTTATTAAGCAAGTTCCCTAGTTTATGCTAGTTTCCGTGAATTCTGCAATTTATGCGAAATTTTTGATTGAGCTATGATTGCAAGTTTTGAAAGATTTGTGAAGTTTTGGAACTCCTGTTAGTATGGAAGTTCTTGGGCCCATAGTGTTACTATAGTGAGCTCGTTTTTGGGCCCATGGTATCATGGTAAGTTCCTAAAGCATTCTTGAACTCATATTACTATGGTGAGCTAAGGAACCCATATTATTGGGGCAAGTCCTGTGAACAGAACAATATTTCTGAATTTGCAAGTTCTTAATATTCATGAACTTATGTGAATTAAAGGGTATGTCAATTGTTTCGACTACTCTACAGTGGAAAACTCAGGATGAACAACCCTATAATATAAGAGAATATTTTGGAGAGTTTTTCAGTCTATGTGACTGTTAAATACTTATGGAGAGTCAACAATTTATATAACTGTGGGACACTTTTGGGTCATATAGTGTCGACTTATTTATGGAGAGTTTATGGTCCTTACGACTCCTCCTTACGACTCCTCAATACTGATTCAAAAAAAATCTGATGTTGAAGTTTTATTACTTCTTGGTAAACATGTGCTGATGCAGATTCCTAAAGTTTCAAATATTGAAAACTTATATTGACGAGCTATTCATGTGTTCAAAGTTTATTTATTGATTGTTAAGTTGTTCTGAAAAGTCGTTGTGTACTACAGTGAGGTAACATGTCACATGTCATATTCAGTGTTGCTAGGCTGATCGCCTGCAGTACGACTCTGAAAAACTCTTGGTCCTTTATGACCATTCAAGTAACTAAAGTTGATAATCCTTACAATTCGAAAATATTGAATTATTGATTCATGTTTATTCGTTGAATTGTTTCATTCAGTTTCTTACTTGCTGAGCATATTTGATGCTCACCCTTGCAATCATTAACATATTGTAGGTAGAAAAAAATAATAAGACTGGAAAGGTCAGAAGTTAGAAAGTAAGAGAAAGAGGAATCTTGTCAAGGTTATAGGTTGGTATCAGTGATACGGTGAAGAGTAAGACCTAAGTTGCGATCCAGGGACGAGGTATGTGATATAATGTCTAAACATACTAGTTAAATCAACTAAAATATTGATAGATAATATGGAAGATGTGTATCATGATGCACTGAATCTGCTGTAGCGAGTACAGAGATTTGGGGACGTCACATAGCATGTACAAATTCATGTACATATATATTTACTCCATAAATATGTTCTAGGAATTAGTTTAGGGTTTTAACTACTCAAAATTTTTAATTCATAATTAATTCTCTAGATCTCCGATTGAGCTCAAATTTTTGGCAGCACCTCTCCTATAATATCATTTTTCTATCCCCAGAAGTTCAGGGCCAGTCGTGCCCTTTGAACTCCACCACAAACAACAAAACTCAATTTTGCCCTATCACAAACCAGCCTCCTTACGAAATTAATAATAAATAATCTATCCACGGAAAAATTTCCAAATTCTCAGGAAATGTAGCTAACTTCCATAACTATAACATACCTGGAAATCAGATTTTATCTCCTTATGGTTTAGGAGTTATAGCTTTCACAAAATAATGGCAGCAGTTACCCTTATTTCCCTTTTCTAGGTTTTTCTAAGTTTGTTTGTTTTATGATTTTGGTTCCTCTTTTTCTTTCCATGCTCACACACTATTAAAGATGTATATATATACTACCTTATCATGGTAAGAGTTTAAAAGATTTAATAAGGAAAAGATTTATAAAAATTTCTAAGAATTAAAAGTTAGTTTAGGGTTACCTTTACAAGGTTTTTCTTCCTTTTCTTTCTTTTTCTCCTTTCCTGCTTCTTCCTTTCTTACTTAGCTTCCTCTTGTTCTTGGCAACTCTCTCTCGCTCTCCCAGTTGAACATGGGGGTGGGGTGGTTATGTTGGCTTTGTCTTTTTTTGCTTTACTTATCAACATATATATATATATATATATATATATATAATGGCTTTCTGGATAAACTTTTGGAAAAATATCTTAGGAGGCCTACCCCTATCCTTATCGCCATCAGCTGAAATTTCAATAGTGGTTGTTGTCACTTTTTTTTCTTTCTCTCCTTTGACTTTTTAACTTTTGACTTTTAAAAGACAACTTTTCTACTCTTGTCATGTTTATAGTCAATTCCTATTAAAGTTAATGTCTTAATCATCATGGTGATATCTGTTTTCTCAAATTCGCCTTCGAACTCAAAGTCAACCTAAAAGTCAAATGTTAACTTTAACCATAAAAGTCAACCCCTACACACATTTGTGTTTATAGTTTTTTCCTACTAAATTCGACATCCCAAACTCAACGGTGAAATCTGTGTTTCAAAATTCTATCCCGAACTCAAATTTTAATTTTGACATAGTATAACTTTTTTCCCTTCCTTTCTTTTCTTTTCTAGTTACTTTTAATTCGTAACTTTAATTTATAAATTAAATACATTAGGATTTAAAATCACCCTTCATTGATATTTTCATTATAAATATCCGGGATGTTACATTCTCCCCTCCTTACAAGGATTCCGTCCCCAGAATCTACGTCATGTTAATAAATTCTATTTCAAATTATTTTCAGCTCTTACGCAACTTCTTCCATCGAATAATTTTTTTTATATATACGATTGCATCTCTTACAGTTATATTAAAAGTTCTATCCATTCCTTTCAAACATACTTTCATTCCTTTATCTCAATGTTTTTATTATTCATATTATTATTCCATTTCCTCCTTCCCATCTATTAAAATGTATATATATATATCTATACATACGAGTAACTATCATTCTCAAATTTTATCCCAATTTAAGGGTACTCCCATTTTTTTTCACGTACAAAAACTCCATACCTTGACATTTTTCTGCTGCAATATGCAAACTTGCTACAGACAATTAGTTGTAAGATCATCCATGAATTCCATTCACCAATTTTACAAAATCTATCGTACTTTACTTTCATTTCTATTATGAAAACTTCAAAAATATACCAAACCTTTTAATTCTGATATCCGGTTTAACTTTCTAACCGACAAGATACTTATTTATCTCTTCCATAATTTCTTCCGTTACGTTTAATCACCAATATACTAACAAGGTCTTAATACCTCTTCATACTTTAAGAATAAATCATTTATTTCAAATTATTCACTTCTTGCAAAATTTATTTTTCCAATTCTACCACCGAATATATTTACATTCTTACCTCAAATCATAAAACTTTATTTTTATTCATTTAAACCTTTTGTTACCTTTCTTCACTTTTTATTTCCTTACAATAAGAAACCTATTTCAATATAATGATTTTTTGTGTGACAATTATACCCTTTTATTGCAACACTAATTGTACCCTCTCACCATTACTGCCACCCACCGCTGCCACTCACCACCGCCACCCACCATCGTCACAAACACCAAATCTTTTCTACTGTTTTTTGGATGAGGGCGGTGTATATATTTAGGTCATTTAAATTTTTATTATTTCATTATTGATTTCATTCTTGAATTCAGTCAAACATACATTTGCACTACAAGAAAATGAGGATATTGTGAAGGAAAATTTGTGAAGGAATTAATTCCTTCACATGAAAAGTTTTCTAGTGAGGAAAGAGTGAAGGATAGTTCGATGACAATATAGTTATTAGTGAAAAAAATATCCTTCACAATTTATTTTTTTCTTTCGCAAAATTGAGGCGGTAAAAGATTAGTTGGCGCCAATTTTGTGGTGAAAATTTGCGAAGAAAAATATTATTAACGAGGAAATTATTATTCATTATAAAATAGTTGTGAGAGTTTTTTTTTTTTGCGAGAGATGAATTTGTCACTACTTTGTTAGAAGTAATTTTTTAGAATTAGTTATGGAGAATACTAAAATGTTACTCCTTCGTTCCAAAAAAAAGTTTCATTGAGTTTGTTTTTATTATTTTATGAGATCCTAAAATTCAAATTATAATATAATTTTATTTAATTGTTGAAAATAAAAATTTTATTTTCAATAAGTTTTATGCTATTTACAATAATAAATATTACATTATTTAAAATCAAATAAATTTACAATAATTGGAATGATAGAATTTTGAAAATTGATTATGAAATTTTTTTCATATAAGACTCTTTTGTGGAATAGATCACAAATTTTAGAATATCACTTCTTTGTTCTACAAATTTTTTTTATTTAAATTCGTTCTTAGTTAATCTATGACATCCTAAAATTCAAATTATAATGTAAATTTATTTATTTATTTCAAATATTAATTTTGTTTTAACAATACTTCTTAAATAGTCTACAAATATCAATATCAATGTAAAAGGTTAAAACGATGTCGTGAGGTAAATGCGTTGAGATACAAATGTTTATTTTTCTTTATTTTTCTTTTTTCTTTCCTCTCTTCTTTCAGCAGTCCAAATCTGCCGTTTGCTTTTTCGTTTCAGATAGAAAGACAAATTCATTCTCTTTTGAAGATGGTAAAACAAACGGTTTGCATCAATCATGTTGGTGTAGAAATTTAATTAGAAAATGGTGCCACTTGCCGACCTCTCTCAAATCTCTCTCGCATAGATATTCTTCTGCCACCACCGCCACCGCCGCCCAAAGTTTCATTTACCAGAGAGATGTATTGCTAATTTTTTAAATTTAAGTATAAACTTAATGTGCTGCAATTTCACATCCATTTCATTTGGATACTCTGAACCATGTTTTGGAATTGATTTGTCTAATGTGAACTTTTATTTGTAAAACTCTATATGCCCAAACCTAATTATAAAGCAGGTGTTTGGTTGACCCTAAATTTGTAATTGTTTCAGTTTTTTAAATAAAAATCTCTAATTCTTTGTTATTATATTATTCATTATACATCTTTAACATTATATACATCGGGTGAACTTGAATGGTGCATAACCTATTTGTTTAAATGCCAAACAGAGGGTAGACGCCTATATTTTAACAAGTGTAGTAAATTTTTTACTTTTATTTCTTCACAACCCCTAATTTTCTCATTAGCCTATCTGTGGTGGTTCAAGAACCTTATATTTTATGGATTACAAACTAGGTTTTACTAATTAAGCTTATTGTAATTGGAGTTGGGTTAAGTTTACAATTTATGAAGTCTTTCGAAAACGAAAGGTGAGGTGACTAATGTTTTTTTTTAACATTTGTAATTACAAGCTTCTCAAGTTAATTAACATATGGATTTTAATTTTGGAAAGATGAGTGAGTTTTTGGCAAGCTAATTCTTATATCCCGTTAGCAAATTAATGTGTAATCATGCTTTCCTCTTAAAATTTTCCTTTTAATTGTTGTTTACTAATTGAATTATTATACAGAATGAGTTGTGATTTCAGTTGTTATGCTATCCCTTCACTGTCTCTCTGTCTCTTGTAAATTGCGATGTAGAACGATTTTGTTAGCTCTGTTTCACTCAAGTCAAGATTTTGGTTGTCCAGATGAGTTGATTTGTCAAGTTTGAGATTTATATAAAACATGTCTTGGTTTCTGTTGTATGCTTGATCTTTGTTTGGAGAGAAAGGTAATTATGAGATATACATATCTATATGTAAGTTTAGATACATACTGAAAATAGATTTAATTTGGGAATACTTGTACGTACAATTTTTTAACAAGGTATGTACAATTATTAGCAAGGTAATTGACTGTATTTCACTTTAGAAAGAATTTATTTCTTATTGTAATTTGTAAGCTTTTTATTAAAAATTTTGATATTTATTTTGCTAATCTTACTGAATTATTGCTTATTCATATTATCCTCTCAAAGGAACTATTAAAATGTGCACTACTTTTTAATTACATTCTAGTCAAAAAAATGAATTGAATCTTATATACTTTTTTCTTTTTTAAGAACGTTCATTAGTCCTCTCTGATAATATACTTTACCTTCTCTCTGCATTATGAAACTCTGTTTATCTCTATTTTTCTCGAATTAATTACTATTTTTCCTATCTTTGCACTAGAGGGGATCAACGATCTGGTGGGTTGATGGTTTTTTCAAAGAAGGTGTAGAAAGTTCATCAGCCCTCTCCTGGTGTTTTTAATTGATCTGGTGGGTTACTCCCTGCTCAACTTAGCTTTGGGCTTTATGTTTGTTCTGAGTAGAACTTCAAGTACTCTCAATTATGTTCTTCTTTATTTTCTACAGATTTTATTCTCTACATGCATGTTGGGTTGAAGTTATTTGCAGTTCATTTAATTGGATTGTACCAATATTTTTATTTTTGTAAACTGTGTAGAGGATTCCTAGTTTGGCTAAAATATGTTCAAGCATCAACTTCAGTTTAAGCCTTTAAGGTCATAATTCCCAACTTCCTGCTATCTTTTTGCAAGTTACTCAACATTAAAGCAATAGAAGTGCATTTAACTAATCCTTTACTATTTGATTCCATGGTGTTGCAGATGGTTGTGAAAGGGTTTGATAACGACTTAACGAAGAATGAAAGTATCAACTTCAGGGTTAATTGCCCCAATGTACCCTCTCTGGTTTGAGTTTAAGAGTTTTAATATTTCAACTTTTGATTCTATAAAATACTTTTTCAGTTTTGAGGTTTTGAGCATATAACTTTCTTGGGTTTGTGTTATAGTACTCTTACTTGCTTACACTAATTCACCAATTACTGAAAATAGATAGCTGCATGATTTAGGAACTGGGCTATTGATAATGATTATGCTGACTACGTCTGCTTCTAGAGATTGAGAACGAGTATTGAACAAAAGGTAAAAAAACTTGGAGATATTAAATTGATTTGACCTTAAATTGATGTTAAAATTATTTTGGAACTGCATTATTGATAGTGATTACACTGGCTACATCTAATTTTTGGTGGTATACTATGTCTTAGAATCTAAACTATCATCATTTGATTTGTAGAAGTACATTAGATTTAATCAATAGAATTGTAATTTAGTGTATGTGCACACCTAGGGGGGTGAATAGGTGTCTAATCTAAAAGTGATAAACAATGAAATTTTTTTAAATTTTTCTGCAACAGGTTATAATCGGACAGGTGTACTTGTCTGCTTTAGCTTATGTTCTTCGTAAGTTATAATCAGACAATATACCCTGTCTGCTTTAGTATATATTCAAGGAAAAAGTAGAACAACATATGCAGAAATAAATGATAGAACTACAGAATTAAAGAACCAACAAAATAATAAACACACCAAGATTTTTTACGTGGTTCGGCTCTTATCCTCTAATCTAATGGCCTAATCCACGTCCAATACCAATTGGTATTGGAGATTCTTTTTATTAATTAAACTGATCAATTACAAATACTCCCTATACAAAGAAGTCCAGCTTTGTTGGACACCACTGCCCCCTTGCACCTCTGTAACTTTTGCACCTCTGCAACTTTTCTCACCATTGAGACCTTTGAAGCTTCCTTTGTACAAACTCTATCCACTATTGGATCAACCAAGCCAAACAAGGCTTGAATATAAGTTTTAATAAAGAGGATTATGATTACAAGATAACTATGATTTTCCAACCAAAAGAGATTAAGAACAAGGCACAAATGGTTGCTGAAAATTTTCTTTGAGAACTCTTAATATCAGAATGTGTAGCTTGAATAGTTCTGCCTTCTTTTTGTCGAGCAGGAGAGTATATATAATAAGGAGACCAACGGCTATAAAATATTGTTAGCATGAAAAGCTCATATCATAGTTGGAAAAGAAACATAATTTTAGCAACTTATTTTGTCCAACGGATATGAGATATACATCGAATCAGTTATTCAAAAGATATGGTTTCCAAAGTAGTCTGAAAGGCTTAATTAAAGGAGAGAAAGAGTCTATATGATAATATTTGATATACACCAACTCTAAACAGATTGCACAACTATGATAGATTCCTTAATAGACTCCTATTCAAATTAGATTGCATATTTTTATTCTTGATAAGATATATTAAAGAGATCTTTTCAGCAATGATATTATCCAACGGTTATGATAAGATATCTTTCCAAAACAGATTTTCAAAATAAAGCAATTTGAAAAAGTTTAGTTGAAGGAAAGAGAATCGGAAAACATATATGATAAGATATGGATAATTGACTTATTTGATACCTTAAAATTAGAACCTTAATTCTTGTCAAGATTTTTTAAAATATTTCCAGCAATTAAAATATGCCTTAAAATTTAAAACTATGAGCTGGAAAAACTTACAAAAATCCCAAGACCAAAAGACATTCTAATAGACTTTATTTTCAAGTGGGTCTTCATGAGATCAACTCCATTAACAGCAACACCATATGAGACCAACTATTGCCATTTAGCTCAAAAACCTGTTTATTTACATTAGCTCAATACAACACATATTGTCATCATTAAAATAAGAATAACAATGTACACATATATGTCAGATGTTTGGTTTTTGAAATCTTATTTCTGCGTACCATGCATGTGTTTAGCCATGTAACTGGAAATATTAAGATTTGAAGCTTCATTTGCAACTTATAATTAAAACATTTAGATTTAAAACTCAATTGCAACATAATAGTAGGGAGAATAATAGTTTCTAGCTTATTACAAAGGGGCTAACTTCATAAACTTTCAAGGTTTTTAGAGTAATATTTTGTGATAGTTATATATCGTGTCTCTATTTTATTAATCTTTCTCTCTTGAATTTTAAGTCTACTATTTTGATATATTCTTATTGTTCTTGTCGTTTTGAATAGAATTTTGGTGTTTTTCTTGCAGTATGAAGTTTACGAGTCATACCTTGATTTCTCTAAAGAAAATGATGATGATGACCAAACATGATGCAATTATGATTCATTCGAGCTCGTTGTTTTTTCACTTTTTCTTATGTTAGTTATAAATATCCATTAAGTCCTTAGGCGACCAAGATATAATACCAAGTGTTGTAGTAGTCATGAGTATTTATCTTTTGAGATGCCCTTGTATTGGTTATATTAGCTCTTTATGCATTTTATTTTTTTGGTAATAATATAATTTGTTTATCTTTTATTTGTGAAATATGTATTTTGCGTTATTTATATTCAACTTAAATGTTAAATCTAATATTTGGGTGTAGAGGTTAATAAATAATTTAATACATATAAAATAATTAATTTGAAAATCAATTATAATTTTCAATGAATTTGATTATTTAACAATTAATTTATCTATGAAAGAATCCCTTTGTCACTAAATTGAAGAAAAACTCTTGATATATAATTAGTGATGAAAAATTTTCTCTTACTAAATAAATTTGTTTGTCACAAAATATTTTTGGCTGAATGGCACTTTTGCCTCTAAAGTTCATTTTTCGTCAATTAGGTCCTTAAAATGACCTTTTTATCAATTTCGTTCCTTTTATCCGATTTGACTGTAACCCGACCCAGTTTAACCCGACTCCAATTTCACCAATTCAATTTTATGTTTAAAAAAAAACTAAAAAGTTTTAAAATTATTAAAATATAGATTCAATTACTAAAATATAAAAAAGCTGATTCAGTTTTTTAAAAAAAGAAATTAAAAGGTTTTAAAATAATTATTATTTTCAGGAAAACAAAATTAGAAGTTTTTTCATTTTTAAAAAAATGAATAAAGTTTTATAGAATATATGTTCAAAAGAATAAAACTTTATTTTCAAAAAAAAATAGAAATTTTTATTTTTAAAAAAATAAATAAAGTTTCATAAAATATAGATTCAAAAAAATTAAATAAAAAAAATCTTTATTTTCATAAAACAAAATTAGAAATTTTTTATTTTTTTTAAAAGATGAGTAAATTTTCATTTGAATCTATATTTTATGAAACTTTACTCATTTTTTAAAAAATAAAATTTTCTCTTTTTTTTGAAAATAAAGTTTTATTTTCTTGTTTTATTTTTTTGAATCTATATTTTATGAAACTTTACTCATTTTAAAAAAAAAAAATTCTCTAATTTTGTTTTATGAAAATAATTTTTTTTTATTTTTTTGAATCTATTTTTTATGAAAATTTACACATTTAAAAAAAAAAAAAAATTTTCTATTTTTTTTGAAAATAAAGTTTTATTTTTTTGAATCTATATTTTATAAAGCTTTACTAATTTTTTAAAAAAAATGAAAAATTTTCTAATTTTTTTTCTTGAAAATAATAATTATTTTTAAAACATTTTAATTCCTTTTTTTAAAAAAATTGAATCAGATTTTTTTTTATATTTTAATAATTGAATCTATATTTTAATAATTTTAAAAAATTTTAGTTTTTTTTAAAAAAATTGTATTGGTAAAATTGGGGTCGCGGGTCAAATTAGTTCGAGTTACATCAAATCGGGTAAAAGGAACAGAATCGACAAAAAAATGTTAATTGACATAAAATGAACTTTAAGGACGACTTTAAAAGTGGGTGACAACTTAGAAGAACAAAAATGTCATTCATCAAGTATTATTTGTGAAGGCAAATATTTATTCACTAATTTAAATTAGTCATTCGCAATATATTATAGATGAAGGAAATTATCATTTCACTAAATAGCATTATTCCATTACAATATATAAAATATATAATTTGTGAAGAAAAAATCATTTAGTGATTGTTCCATTACAATATATAATATTAATATATGCATATCCAAACATTTCCTTACCAAATCACCACAAGAAATTAAAAAACCTAAACAAATCCTAGTATACAAAAGCGGTTGCTAAGATCAGCAGCCCTTTGTTTCTCTCAAGTGCATGGGCGAACACAGACGAAAATTCCAAACAAGTTCACCATCTCCACTGACCAAAGAACCGGTCCTTGCCTTTCAGTCCACGTTTTGTTAAATTTCATAGAATTCCAAACAAAGTTCACTCTCTCCATCGACCAAGAACCGGTCCTTGCTTTTTAGTCCACTTTTTATTAAATTTCATAGAAAGTACTCACCTTGATTTTTCTTCCTTTTTAATTAATATTAAACCACTTGTCTCCACAAAACCAAATAATTAATTCTCCCTATACAAATAAATCCCTCAAATTAAGCATATACCTTTCGATCTCCCATCAGCCATAACCAATGTATGCTCAACTCTCCCTCATCATTTCACTCCATTTGTTCGTACTCCTTAAATATCATGCCCATTCTCAATTAGATCATGAAAAATACTACTTAGATCAGTGCAATAAAACTTTCGATTGCGGTGAAAATGTGAAGGGAATCGGGTACCCTTTTTGGGGAGGCGGTCGGCCTAAGTATTGCGGACTTCCAGGATTAAAGCTCAGCTGCGAAAATATTGATGATGAGGATTTTGCTACGACGTTAGATATCGGTTCTGACACAAAGTTTCGCGTACTATACATAAATATGTCCAGTTATGAGATAGCGATGGAACGTGAACCAGATGATATTCTTCCCTGCCCACAGAAAATTTTAAATAGTGCCAAGAAGTTTATTGAAACAAAATTTGGTTACGGGCCTAATTACGGCCAAGGTAGTGGAGATCTCCACTTGTTCTATTGTCCTCTGGAATGGCTAAATATGCCTGTTGTGAACTTAATTCGGAATAATTTTAGGTGTGAGAGTCAAGGGTTTGAATATGTTGGTTTTTTTGGGAACGAAACTTTGCTACAGGATTTCCCGATTCTTCATGATTGCAAGATTAAGGTAGGGATTCCGGTTAACAGGACGGTTCTTGAGGAATTGGGGAAAAGTGAAACGATGGAACTACGGGATTTGTCGAGCCAGAGTTTTGTTGTGTATTATGGAATTAGTGAAGAGTGCTCAGCGTGTGTGAGTTCCGGTGGATTGTGTTGGTCAGGCATAAATTCAACTGATCCCCCGTGCCTCTGTCGCGACGGGGCTTATCGGTCCACGTGTCCAAAGCAAGCAGGTATGTTCATCTTCTTCATTGTTTCAACTTCGTTATGTTAGAAATTCCATCTGGAGTCCAACTTTGAACAAATAATGATACTAATAAAAAAATAAATTATTAATATATACACATGAATAAGTTCAAGATAAGACCTAATAACTTATGTTTTTGGACCGAGTTTCAAAAATGTGTGCCAGTTGAGTTCTATGATTTTTTTCCTATTTGAGTTTAGTTTGATCATTAGGTTCATCCACATAATTAACCGCAGTTTTAACTGTTTCGATGATCCCTCTTAGTATTTGTCACATATTAGGCATCACAATCTCCACAGGATGTTCCATTTGGTTTTGAATCATTTTTACCCACTTTGTTTTCATCTTCACCCCTTAATTTATGTCGCGAGTCTTGTTTAAGCTTTTAGTTTATGGAAAGGGTCTAGTCTAAGTTATGTACTAGGATCCTCTCCTAATTCCTAAGTTAAATCCCCTGCTTAGAAATTTTTTAAGAGACCCTTGATGATTGAATTATGAGATTGTCAGATCTTTGCCTTAGTATATTAGTGTGTGTTCAACAGAGTGATGGATGCAATAAGTAAAAACAACTTACATTTAGAAATTGTGTTTGAGCACGTTTAGATATAGATATCGTAACAAAAAAAATACATTTAATATTATAGCTTCAAAGTGCACAAGTATTTTTTAGCACTAAAAATTAATGTTTTTTTTAAACAAAGTTTTTTAGTCGTACAAAAAAAAAAACTCAAATATATATTTTATAAATTATGAATAACAGTTTGTTTAATTTCTCAACATGGAAAGAGAAGTGATAGTTTAATAGTCACTAGTATAACTGAATTGATGTGCTTGTTTATTTATTGAAAGTTTAGGTGTATTGTTCCATTCTATTCAAATACTACTCTCTCTATGTCTTTTTGACCAGAATGGAAAAGTAAACTTTAGACAATGGTGGGGAAGGTTGCATGTAGTTGTTAATAATGGTTGTTGTCTACATATATTGAACATGTAAATGGTCCAGCAAGGGAAGTTAATGGTTATGTACCCACTGATCTTATTTTCCTATAAGAAGAAGTTAAAAGTCAATTTTGGAGACTTACATTATTTTGGTTTTTTTATAATTAATTAGTAATAGTGGTCAAGTAACCAAATCTTGTAACTGATACTGAGCGTCTTTATTACTTCTATCGACACTAAAACTATTCTTTTTTAGTAGTTTCATTAAAATATTTTATATAATGACCATAACTGATAATATTATTATAAATTTAAATCTTCATTTTTTATAATTTAATATAATTAATAATATTATTATAATTTAAACGAGTTGGACGGGTTAAGTATTCTATTTGACTAAAGTCTAGAATTGAAAGCCCAATAAAAGTCATTGGGAAAAGGCCTATTAGGCTATAGCTAATGGGCTAGTGAATGGCCTATTCAAGTTTGTTAAAAAGGTTTAGCCGAGCCCCAAACACCAGCAAATTTTAGCTTATTTGACAGTTTGTCATATATTTGTGGGCCTCACTTCTTCACATGTTCAAATCAATTAAATTTGGCCCAATAACTTCAAAACTATTCTGGGCTTTACGGTAGCATTCCGAAGGTTAGAGGCCCAGAAATATAAGCTTGTTCAAGTATTGTTTATAGTTAGTTGATAACATTTCCAACTTCGAGATGGTCCCACATGATGAAGGATATATATATATATATATATACACACACACACACACATACATATATTCATTATATTATAGTTATATAAAATGAAAAATACTAGTTAGCTGGACAATATTTGTACAATTTACTTATAATTATACATTATGATTGATGTTTTGTTGAAGTAAATTTGAAAATGTTAACTGATATTAGTCGTATAAAATAATTATTTAGAAGTGATTTAAGTGTCGTGAAAATATTACTGATGACTTATATAAATAGTTAATAGTGATGTTACGACTTATTCTACATTTATTTTGGTGGTTTTAAATTATTAACATTACCATATATTATGAAAGAGTCAAGAGTCAAGGTATTTTTTATTATGTTTTCTCTACCTAATTCTATTGTTCTATCGTCACTCCTTTGAAATTATTAAATGCATGAGAATTTTCTATTTTGAAGAAACATAAAAAAATTACAAGGACATAAAAGTCAAGAGTCTTGTTTGGTTGTGTGAATCTAATAAAAGCGCGTCATTAATGTCAAAGGTGAAAAAGAGTTTCCGTCTACGCGTTTCTATCACTAAACCAAACAGGGCACTCATTTTCTTGGCCATAACTTTCAGCGCATGGGAAAGCCAGCTTTTTTTCTTTCTTTTTCCAAACTTTCGGTTCAAATCAACCAACCCCAAGTCCCCAACCCTTGACTCTTTCAAAGTCTGTACTCTCCACTCAATCACACCCTTGCTTCTCACTCAATTTTTCATACTAGTTTTACACAAATGCCCCCTCATATATATATATATATATATATATATATATATATATATATATATATATATATAGAATGTCCTAATCTATTACAATAATTATTGTCTTTAATCTTCATTGAGCTCACACTGAAAACATCTGAACCTGTTATTGTTGAATCTATCAACAAAAATCGAACTCTCGACCTCTATAACAATAGAAGTGAGTCATACCAGTACATCAATCTTATATATTTGTTATGAAATTATTTAATATTATTATAATAATTTGAATACATCTTTAAAAAAAACTTAGAATAAGTTTTAGGGGTCATCGCATAGGTATAATATCACATACATAAAACGCATACTAAACTTATTTTCGTATACTTTTATATGATTTAGTGATGTCTAACTACTTTATCATTACAATTGTGCATTATATGTTTTAGTTTCAGTTTCAATTCGATGTTAAAGTTCATCTTTTATATTTTCAAATCATATGAAAATTTATTCATTTTTTTTTAATTTTTATTCACATTTTCATCTGTATGTTGAAATTATTTAAAATATCTGCAGAAAAATTATTTCATCTATCTTAGATATCTCCCTTTCATGTAACTTTTAAAATGATACTTTTGAACCTGTTACTAATAACTTAAATTTATTTATATTTTTTTTTCATAGAGTAAACTTAACTCCAAAGAGGATACTTTAGTCACTAAGACTTGAACAATGAAGTCATTATGACAATCCGAAACATGTCCTTAATTATCACTAGTTTTGGATTGTTGGAGGATCATTCACACTCTAATAAAGCTTTACTAATTTTTTAAAAAAAATGAAAAATTTTCTAATTTTTTTTCTTGAAAATAATAATTATTTTTAAAACATTTTAATTCCTTTTTTTAAAAAAATTGAATCAGATTTTTTTTTATATTTTAATAATTGAATCTATATTTTAATAATTTTAAAAAAATTTAGTTTTTTTTAAAAAAATTGTATTGGTAAAATTGGGGTCGCGGGTCAAATTAGTTCGAGTTACATCAAATCGGGTAAAAGGAACAGAATCGACAAAAAAATGTTAATTGATATAAAATGAACTTTAAGGACGACTTTAAAAGTGGGGGGTGACAACTTAGAAGAACAAAAATGTCATTCATCAAGTATTATTTGTGAAGGCAAATATTTATTCACTAATTTAAATTAGTCATTCGCAATATATTATAGATGAAGGAAATTATCATTTCACTAAATAGCATTATTCCATTACAATATATAAAATATATAATTTGTGAAGAAAAAATCATTTAGTGATTGTTCCATTACAATATATAATATTAATATATGCATATCCAAACATTTCCTTACCAAATCACCACAAGAAATTAAAAAACCTAAACAAATCCTAGTATACAAAAGCGGTTGCTAAGATCAGCAGCCCTTTGTTTCTCTCAAGTGCATGGGCGCACACAGACGAAAATTCCAAACAAGTTCACTATCTCCATTGACCAAGAACCGGTCCTTGCGTTTTAGTCCACGTTTTATTAAATTTCATAGAATTCCAAACAAAGTTCACTATCTCCATCGACCAAGAACCGGTCCTTGCTTTTCTAGTCCACGTTTTATTAAATTTCATAGAAAGTACTCCCCTTGATTTTTCTTCCTTTTTAATTAATATTAAACCACTTGTCTCCACAATACCAAATAATTAATTCTCCCTATACAAATTAATCCCTCAAATTAAGCATACCTTTCTCCCATCAGCCATAACAAATGTATGCTCAACTACTCTCCCTCGTCATTTCACTCCATTTGTTCATACTCCCTAAATATCATGCCCATTCTCAATTAGATTATGCAAAATACTACTTAGAGTGCAATAAAACTTTTAATTGCGGTGAAAATGTGAAGGGAATCGGGTACCCTTTTTGGGTAGGCGATCGGCCTTCGTATTGCGGACTTGAAGGAGTAAAGCTCAGCTGCGAAACTCATGATGATGAGGATTTTGCTACGTTAGATATCGGTTCTGACACAAAGTTTCGCGTACTATACATAAATATGTCCAGTTATGAGATGACAATGGAACGTGAACCTGATGATATTCGTCCGGATGATACCTGCCCACTGAAAATTTTATATAGTGCCAAGTTTCCTGAAACACTATATGGTTACGGCCAAGGTAGTGGAGATCTCCACTTGTTCTACGATTGTCCTCCGCAACTGCCAAATATGCCTGTTGTGAACTTAATTCGGAATAATTTTACGTGTGAGAGTCAAGGGAATATTGAAAATGTTGGTTTTTTTGGGAACCAAAGTTTGCTAGCTCCGTTCCGGATTCTTCAAGATTGCAAGATTAAGGTAAGGATTCCGGTTAACAGGACGGTTCTTGAGGAATTCGGGAAAAATGAAACGATGGAGCTACAGGATTTGTTGAGCCCGAGTTTTGTTGTGTATTATACAATTTATGAACCTGTGTGCTCAGCGTGTATGAAATCCGGTGGATTGTGTTGGTCAGGCATAAATTCAACTGATCCCCGGTGCCTCTGTCGCGACGGGGCTTATCGGTCCACGTGTCCAAATCAAGCAGGTATGTTCATCTTCTTCATTGTTTCAACTTCGTTATGTCAGAAATTCACAAGTCATCTGGAGTCTCACTTCGAAACAATAATGAAACTAATAAAAAAACAAATGACTAATATATATATACATGAATAAGTTCAAGACAAGACCTAATGATTTATGTTTTTGGGTCGAGTTTCAAAAATGTGTGCCAGAGTGAACTCCCTCCCCAGTAACCTAGTTGAGTTCTATGAATTTTTTCCTATTTGAGTTTAATTTGATCATTAGGTTCATCCACATAATTAACCGTATAGTTTTAACTGTTTCCGATGATCCCTCTTAGTATTTGTCACATATTAGGTATGACAATATCCACAGGATATTCCATTTGGTTTTGAATCATTTTTACCCACTTTGTTTTCATTTTCACCCCTTAATTTATGTCGCGAGTCTTGTTTAAGCTTTTAGTTTATGGAAAGCGTCTAGTCTAAGTTATATCCCCTACTTAGAAATTTTTTAAGAGACCTTTGATGATTGAATTATGAGATTGTCAGATCTTTGCCTTATAAGTATATTAGTGATGGACTCAATAAGTTAAAACAATTTACATTTAGAAATTGTAGTTGGGTGCGCTTAGATATCGTAACAAAAAATGCATTTAATAGTATAGCTTCAAAGTGCAAAAGCATTTTTAAGACGCTAAAAATTAATGTATTTTTTAAACAAGGTTTTTTAGTCGTACATAAAAAAAACTAAAATATATATTTTATAAATTACTGAATAACAATTTGTTTAATTTCTCAACATGGAACGAGAAGTGATAGTTTAATAGTCACTAGTATAACTGAATTGATGTGCTTGTTTATTTATTGAAAGTTTAGGTGTATTTTTCCATTCTATTCAAATACTACTCTATATTTCTTTTGACCAGAATGGAAAAGTAAACTTTAGACAATGGTGGGGAAGATTGCATCTAGTTGTTAATGGTTGTTGTCTACATATATTGAACATGTAAATGGTCTAGGAAGGAAAGTTAATGGTTATGTACCCACTGATCTTATTTTCCTATAAGAAGAAGTTAAAACTCAATTTTGGAGACTTACATTATTTTTGTTTTTTTATAATTAATTAATGATAGTGGTCAAGTAGCGGAATTTTGAAACTGATGCGTAACATCTTTATCACTTATATCAACACTAAACCTATTCTTTTTTAGTAGTTTCATTAAAATATTTTATATAATGACCATAACTGATAATATTATTATAAATTTAAATCTTCATTTTTTATAATTTAATATAATTAATAATATTTTTTATTATAATTTAAACGATTTGGACGGGTTAAGTATTCTATTTGACTAAAGTCTAGAATTGAAAGCCCAATAAAGTTAATGGTTATGTAACACTAAAATTATTTTCCTATAAAAGAAAGTTAAAGTCAGCTTTGGGCTCTTAGATTATTTTTATTTTTTATAACTAATTAGTGATAGTGGCCATATAACGGACAAGGATCCTCTCCATTTGGGATCCTCTCCATTTCGGTCAAGTTCACCAATTTGGGTTAATAAAAATTTTGTTAGTAATGATCAAAATATGTTAATAGATAGTTAAAGATATTAACTACAATCCTAAAAAAAAAAAATTAGGATTTCGACACTTTTTCACCGTTAAATATCTAAAACAATTTTCACCGTTCATTTCAACGGTGAAAATTGTTTTAGACTTTTAACGGTGAAAAAATGTCGGAATCCTAATTTTTTTTTTTAGGATTGATCTTAATATCATTAACTATCTATTAACATATTTGGATCATTACTAACAAAATTTTTATCAACCCAAATTGGTGAACTTGACCGAAATGGAGGGAGAATGAAATGGAGGGGATCCATTTCCCCATATAACAGTCTTTATTACTTCTATCGACATTAAAACTATTCTTTTTTTGGTAGTTAATTAAACTATTTTATATAATGACCGTAACTAATAATCTTATTATAAATTTAAATCTTCTGCCCGATTTTCTGTAATATAATATAATTAATTATGAGTATGTGGCAATTAGACTAGGAATGAGATGGAGAAAAATTTGGACTCTGTTTGAACGAGTTGGACGGATTAAGTATTCTATTTGACTAAAGTCTAGAATTGGAAGCACAAAACTTTGCTAGCTCAGTTCCCGATTCTTCAAGATTGCGAGATTAAGGTAAGGGTTCCGATTAATAGGATGGTTCTTGAGGAATTTGGGAAAAATGTAAAGATGGAGCTACAGGATTTGTTGAGCTCGAGTTTTGTTGTGTATTATAGAATTAATGAAGTGTGCTTAATGTGTGTTAATTCGGGTGGATTGTGTTGGTCTGACATAAATTCAAGTGCCGGGCTCAAGTGCCTCTGTCGCGACAAGGCATATCCGTATCCGTGTCAAAAGTCAGCATCAGCTGTGTTCAAAGGTATGTTCGTCTTCGTCATTGTTTCAACTTCTTTCTGTTAGGAATTTGCAAGTGAGTGGGAGTCACAAATCGAAAAAATAATGAAAATATAATGAAATAGTGAATAATTAACATATATGAATGATCGGTCCAAGATCTAATGACTTAAGTTGTTAAGGTTATTGGGAATATTTGAACCTTATATGCTCATTTGAAATTACATCTTGACCCAAAACGTTAAAATATTAGGTTTATAGTTCATTAGAGCATATATGTCCTCACTTTTTCTCCTTAAGTTTCGATATGAGACTTTACTATCACGCGGTACCTCAACAATCTCCCTCTTAACACGTTATCTCTCCATCCACATCGACACCAAGTTCCCCCTTGAATTTTAACCATACTCTTTTGAACATTAGCCCATCACTTGACGAGCCACCCTCTTCATAATCATTTGTTTGATCCACCAAGAGTCTCTGCCAAGCCTATCAAGTCTCCCTGTCTGACAAGCTTATCTCTCAATATCTCTTGTTTGATCAACCAAAGAGTCTGTCTGAGAAGAATCCACCACTTGCTTAAAGAGTACATAATTCACCAAGCATCTATAACTCATTGAGTCTAGCTCATCACGTCTCTCCCTAATGACGAGCCCACACTCTTCAATATCTCTTGTCAAGAGCCAACTAAGAGCCTCTGCGAAAAGAGTCCACCACTTGCTCAATGAATTATTTTTCGTCCATCATGCGCAATACATACCATATTCATGACCCAAGCCTAATACCGGTTATTAGGAATATCCGGCTCATATATACTCATCTGAAGTCACATCTTGACCCAAAAGGTTAACTTATTAGTTCTATGGTCCATTAGAGCATATATGTCCTCACTTTTTCTCCTTATGTTTCGATATGTGACTTTATTATCACACAGTATCTCAATAAAGTCAAATTGAGCTTTAAACATGTGTACTTTTTAGTGCTTTTGTACGCGACAGTGCGGGCTCTGTAGTTCTCCCCTAATGCTATAGAAGTATCTGCTAGTTAAGTTTATGATACTTTTCCTATTTGAGTTTTGTTTCATCCACATAATTCACCATAGTTTTAGCTGTTGAGACGATACCCCATTAGTTTTATCACATATTACTGCATGACTACTCCACAGGATTTCCCATTGGTTCTGAATCCATTTCCCCTCTTTATGTCATGACTCATGAGTCTTGTACTCGTGTTTAAGCCTTTTTTTTATGGACATAGTCTTGTACAAGTTATTATTACCTACTTTAACATCTCTTTGAGCGACAGTTAATGATTGGAACCTGAATCCTGTTTTTTTTTTAATTTTTTAGTGGTGCGAAAAAATGCGCTACGATTACTCTAATTTGTTCAAAATAGATATCAGTCTTGCCAAAAAATTTGCGTACTTGACATCAATCAGTCCACGAATGGAATAAGGATTGTAAGCGATGATATCCCAAATGATACAACTGTTTGACCCTCAGTAGTCACTAGTACAAATTTGAATAGAACCCTGTTAAGTTACAATTATGGGACCGAGATTTATACTTGTACGATGATTGCCCCTCTGAGCTAAATACGGAATTGCCAGTTGGCTCATTTTGGGGCAATTTTAGGTGTACCAAAAATGGGGTTAAAAATATGGTTTCTACGCGGGGGAATCATTTTCGGCTGCTGAGCTTGGGAAATTTGAGGTATGTAGGACTGAGATAGTGGCTCCAGTTCTTCGGAGGGCTTTGGAGCTTATCCGTTTTCATGTCCAAATCCAGGTCAGTTCATTTTCTTATTTGCTATACACTCACCATATAGAATATCTTGGTCCACTAGTTTTGCCTTTCTATATAAGCAAAATATTGATGTAGTACATTATTGAAAATTGGCTTAACTAAGTTTTTGTATTTTAGAACTTAAAAGCACCAATATTTGAATGTTATGACATTGAACATTGATTTTCCTAATTTCTAGAAATAAAAACCTTTCGACCATTGGTCTGTGATTAATAATGATTTGTTATCAAAGAGCGATTACTAAAGCCTCTTGCTTTATTAATACTAGTCACGCGGCACACACAATGTTTGTGCAATAAATTTTTACATATAATATATTCCCTCCGTCCCAAATTAATTGCATTTCTAGGACTTTTTAAAGTCAAATTGACTATTTTTAAAACTAATCTTTTTACTATTTTTGCTAACATATAGGTGAAGATATTATAACCAAAAGAAAGTATATATAATTTATTACTAATTTCATTTTTTATAATTTTAGAAATATATTTATATATGCTTAATTATTAATTTTAAAAATAGTCAATTTGACTTAAAAAAGTCCTAGAAAAGCAATTAATTTGGGACGGAGGGAGTAAAACATATATACAATTTGTTCAAAAAATACAAATACAAAATAAAAATAAAGATAAAATAAGAGATGTGAGAGACTTCATTAATTGGAAATAAAGTGCATTTTCGGTTACATAGATTATGAGCATTTGAAGAGTTTGGATTGCAAAGGCAGTTAAGATCTTGTTCGGGACGACAAACGCGGAGTCCGGAGTTAGCAGCCGCATTTTACCCCTGAAACGCAACGCAAAAAATTTGTGAAGTTACATTTAGACACACCAAAACGCAGTTTGATTTGAAATTGTTCCTACCTCTTTTGCCCCTTAATTCATCCTCAGTCTCTCACTTTCTCTTTCCCAAAAACAACTGCCATGATAGACCTTTAAAAAATTGTTCGCTACCCAAAGTTAGTCACTCCCCGATTCAAAGAAGCTTCCTTTCAAAATTATAAATTTAATTCTTTTCATAGAATTCGTCCACATCTTTTTAAATTCTCTCGTGTGCGATATTTATCCATCCAAAAAAAAACCAACGAAGACTAATAGCAGAGTAAAGTACAGAGGCGGACAGTCGGACATAGATGGAGAAGAGGATGATAAGGAAAAGTGCAGAAGGATATACATGCTATGTGTGATTAGGTGAAAAAGGTTATAAGCATATAGATTGTGGTGGAAATTACTGGTGGACAAAGTTTGTGGGATTAAAAATTTTGTGGTGGAGAAAACATCCATAATATTATTATACTATTGTTATTAAGTAGTGTCATCAACTAGAATTATTATTAATATTATTAATATCACCAGCTAATACAATTATATTTTCTTATTTAATAGAGGACAAAGTTTGTGGGATTAAAAATTTTGTGGTGGAGAAAACATCCACAATATTATTATACTATTGTTATTAAGTAGTGTCATCAACTAGAATTATTATTAATATTATAAATATTATTAATATCACCAGCTAATACAATTATATTTTCTTATTTAATAGAATTAATTATTATTATCATTATTACTTTATTTATTATTATTATTAATATTCTTAATAAAATAGAATACCAAATAAAAATTGATATTACATACTATATTAATTTTTGTTTCACAAACTATTATTGTTGTATGATTAATCAATTAATTTATTATCATATATCTATACGATATAACAAATCATGTCTTTTTTGGTTATTTTGCACCATTTTAGCTACAACCGTTACAATTCTAACCGAACAATAATCATAATTTCAACAATATAAATTGATGGTAAACAAATAAGATCATAACTTTTCAAACGCAGCTTCAACTGCAAACACACTTTTAACTGTGTTTGCAAAATGTTGCAACCGCTGCAACTGCTAGCATGTAAACGAATAAATCAAAATAGAAGATGTGAGGGTTTGATGGAGATAAAATAGGAGACCAAAGAAAGAGAATTTAATATTCAATTATTTTAGCACAATAAAAAAATTATTATATACTATATGACACAAATTGACCAAGAGGTGGTACTATCACGCCCCTAAATACGTGCACTTGCAACAGTGGGCCTGGTACTGACTAACCATCATCTTTCTTAACATTCACTAACAATAAACTTGGTAAAAACTCATTTATTCAAAACTTTACAACATAATCTTTATTTCAGAATCGTATGCTTTACAATTTCCTATTACATTCCAAAGTCATATATATTAATAAAACTTACAATCCATCACTAAATCTTTCTTCCTAACTTCTTCTCCATTTATCTATCCGAGATTTTGCACTATTAGTAACCAGACAGTTCCCAAAAAAGAGTAGGCTTTCCGTTAAAACGTTGCTTAATTAGACATCCCCTTTCCTCGATAAAACTTTCTAAATATTGCCAATAAGGACAATCTAGCATAATCAAATGAATTCTACATCTACTAACTTATTACAACCTACGTTCTATTACAACATACTATAAGACAATAAAAATATGTCTCTAAGCTTAATCACATTCCTTCCTTTCCTTTCTATTCCAGAACCTTTCTGAAATTTCTTCCATAACAGCAAATAAAACATATTCGCAAGAATGAGCACAAAAACTCAGCAAGTCTAACAGATAACACATTTTACACACACATTTTACGCATCTCAAGTTTATATAGATAATAGAGTTCACACTGCTCAAGTTATAGGGTTCACATTGCCTAAGTTATAGGGTTCACACTTCCCAAGTTATAGAGTTCACAGTCTTCAAGTTATAGGGTTCACAGTTTCCAAGTTATAGAGTTCACAATCCTCAAGTTATACAGGTAATTCGCATAAAATAATTAAATTCACACAACAACTTAAATTCAAAACAGTTTAATAGCACATCATTGCATATAAAAATTTGCACATAGTACTAAAAGAACATGCCTAAGTACATCAATCAAATAAGAGTTATAAACTTGCCCGATTCACCTCTACCAATTACGTTATTATTGCGTTCTTCGTACGACCTACATAATATACGAGATCGACATACTTATTAATCATAAGATGACTCCTTACTTTAGTTCACTTCTATTAGACTTAAATATGAACCTAATTTCAAATCTTTATCTTTTACGATATCTGATTTGTAACAACTTAACAAAACATAGCTCTTGCAACACTTGGCCCAAACAAAATGCAAGTGCAGCATCTTGGCGCCCAAGGTCATTGCCACGGCGTTGTCTATCGCTCACTACGCACACGTCATGCACAATTGCCCCGCATGACAAACCCCAACACTCTAAGTTATCTAACCATCTGCAAGTGCAATGCCTAGGCGCCCAAATCAAGCGCCTAGGCACTCGACCCATAGCAAGGAAAAAAATGGTTTTTGACATTTTGGCTGCACGACTCTCCTAGATTAAAACGCACATTCAGGACACTTTATAAGGTATTCTTAAGTGATTCTTTTTCTCACGTCTTCATAATTTCCTCCTCTACAACTTTGCATTATATTTCATGATCAAATTCCAAACATATGATTTTATACGATTTTTACAAAAATAGGTAAAAACTGTTCTCGCAAAATTTTTGGCAACTTTGACCTACTTACTTCAAACATGCATTACTTTCAATCTACAAGATATTTTCGAACGATTCCGATTCTTACACGTTCATAACTTCCCCCTCTACGACTTGGATATGAATTTCATGACCAAATCCAAACATATGAGGCTGCACACCTCCAACAAAACTAGTAAAAACAATGTTTCATAGTTCATGTTTACTTGATTCCATTAGTTGTCTAAGGCATTATTTTGCTAGTTTATCTTGCATTATGACTCACTACCATTAACATACATAAACATAAGCCTAACATGGATACGTTCATAAGTTCTAACATCAAAAACTATGAATGAATTAACATACGAAATAAACGATTCTAGGTTTACCTCTTGAAGTGCTAGCTTTACGAACTTCGATCATACAAGCTCTAACTTCCTTTCCTTCTCTTAATTATAATTGATCTTACTATAGTTTTCTCTCTTAGCTTCTTGTGAAATGAACAAGATTAAGGAAGGATGAGGTTTATATTTATAAGCATCCAAGACTTAGCCCTTAAGACTTGTATATCAACCAACACCACACAAAGTGGCTAACAAGGCCATTAAGCACCTAAGGCTTTGTCTCTTGTAACAATTGTGTTGCTAGACAAGAGGTCACATCTCACCTCATCTTGCTTGACAACACCACAAGCAAGCAAAGAGGCCACATCTCCCCCTTAGCAACCTCACATGGCAACCCAAGGCTCACAAGAGGCCACAACTCACCATACACAAGTGGCCAACAAGGCCATATATCCCAAGGTTTAGCAAGAGGCCACATCTCTCCACTCTATGCTTGACAACACTAAGGTGCAAGACAAGTTACAATACTTACATAATATGTAAGTATCACACTTTTTCTAAATGGCCAAAATGGCCTTAACCAATCCAGTTCTCCTCTTGGTTCAATCCAAACTTAGTTTGGTTTCTAGTTAGCTTTCTAGTTACCTTCCTAACTAACTTAGTTAGCCGTAACCGGTGACTTTTCTCCATGTTTGACTTTTCGTACTTTTAAATAGTATTTTCTTATTTATACCCTATATAAATACTATGGCGTAATACGAAATATCGTAAACGCGAAAAGCGTTTTCTATGTTTTTCGTGAAAATTATATTTCTTATACGAAACAACAACACTTATTTTTAATCGCATAACACATAGATTAGGTTATAATTTTAACCTCTAATCGTATATGACCGCATATTCGAGTCGCATTAAGTCTTCAATGTATACCCGAGTAATCATTTCTTAGGTATTCTATTCATAACAACTAGGTTTTCAAGTTAACCTTTATTTAGTCTTTCAAGATCATATTTACTAGCCTCATAAATATTCGGATTATTACATTCACCCCTACTTATAAGAATTTCGTCCTCGAAATTGACGTCTAAAATATTCTCAATTTATCTCTTCTTAAGAACTCTATTACGAGTCCATTTACATTTGTTCCTCCTAATTCTCTCAAGATTATATCTGAAGGTATTCTTTACCCTAGAGCTATAGTCTACTGCTTTGATACCAACTTGTCACGCCCCTAAATCCGTGCACTTGTTACAGCGGACCTAGTGCTGACTAACCATCATCTTTCTTAACATTCACCAACAATAAACTTGGTAAAAACTCGTTTATTCAAAACTTTACAACATAATCTTTATTCTAGAATCGTATGCTTTATAATTTCCTATTACATTCCAAAGTCATATAATATACAACTTACAATCTATCACTAAATCCTTCTTCCTAACTTCTTCTCCATTTATCTATCTGAGATTTTGCTCTATTAGCAACCAGACAGTTCCCAGGAAGGAGGTGGCTTTCCGTTAAAACGGTGCTCAATTGATAACCCTTTTTCTCGATAGAACTTTCTAAACATTGCCAATAAATGACAATCTACCATAATTAAATGAATTCTACATTTACTAACTTATTGCAACCTACGTTTTATTACACCATACTATAAGACAATAAAAATATGTCTCTAAGCTTAATCACATTCCTTCTTTTCCTTTCTATTCCAGAACCCTTCTAAAATTTCTTCCTTAGCTGCACATAAAACATATTCGCAAGAATGAGCACAAAAGTTCAGCAAGTCTAACAGATAACACATTTCACACTTCTTAAGTTTATACAGATAATAGAGTTCATACTGCTCAAGTTATAGGGTTCACACTGCCCAAGTTATAGGGTTCACACTGCCCAAGTTATAGAGTTCACTGTCTTGAAGTTATAGGGTTCACAGTTCCCAAGTTATAGAGTTCACAATCATCAAGTTATACAGGTAATTCACATAAAATAATTAAATTCACACAACAACTGAAATTTAAAACAGTTTAATAGCACATTGTTGCACATAAAAATTTTCACATAGTACTGAAAGAACTTGCCTAAGCACATCAATCAAATAAGAGTTAGAAACTTGTCTGATTCACCTCTACCGATTACGCTATTATTGCGTTCTTCATACGGCCTACAAAATATATGAGATTGACATACATATTAATCATAACATGACTCCTTACTTTATTTCACTTTAATTAGCCTTAAATATAAACCTAATTTCAAATATTTATCTTTTACGATGTATGATTTTTAACAATTTAACTAAACATAGCTCTTGCAACACTTGGCCCAAACACACTGCAAGTGCAGCGTCTTGGTGCCCAAGGTCAGTGCCACAGCGGTGTCTGCCGCTCAGTACACACACGGCACGCCCAGCGCCCCAACGCCCCTTACGGTGCGCTCCAGCACTCTAAGTTATCTAACCATCTGGAAGTGTAGCGCCTAGGCGCCAAATCAAATGCCTTGACGCTCGGCCTACAACAAGGAAAAAAATGGTTTTCGAAATTTTGGTTGCACGACCCTCCTCGACTAAAACGCACATTTCGGACACTCTATAAGGTATTCTTGAGTGATTATTTTTCCTATGTCTTCGTAACTTCCTCCTCTTACAACTTTGCATTATATTTCATGATCAAATTCCAAACATATAATTTTATACGATTTTTACAAAAATAGGTAAAAACTGTTCTTGCATAATTTTTGGCAGCTTTGGCCTACTTACTTCAAACATGCAATACTTTCAATCTACAAGGTATTTTCGAGTGATTCCTTTTCCTACGCATTCGTAATTTCTCCCTCTACGACTTGGCTATGAATTTCATGACCAAATCCAAACATTTGATGTTGTACACCTCCCACAAAAACTAGTAAAAATAATATTTCATAGTTCATGTTTACTTGATTCCATTAGTTGTCTAAGATATTATTTTACTAGTTTATCATGCTTTATGACAAACTAACATTAACATACATAATCATAAGCCTAACATGCATATGTTCATAAGTTCTAACATCAAAAACTATGAACGGATTAATATACAAAATAAACGATTCTAGGTTTACCTCTTGAAGTGCTAGCTTTACGAACTTCGATCACAAACTCTAACTTCCTTTCCTTCTCTCAATTATAATTGATCTTACGTACTATAGTTTTCTCTTTTAGCTTTTTGTGAAATGAACAAGATTAAGGAGGGATGGGGTTTATATTTATAGGCATCCAAGACTTAGCCCTTAAGTCTTGTATATCAACCAACACCACATAAAGTGGCCAACAAGGCCATCAAGCTCCCAAGGCTTTGTCTCTTACAACAATTGTGTTGCTAGACAGGAGGCCACATCTCACCTCATCTTGCTTGACAACACCACAAGAAAGCAAAGAGGCCACATCTCCTCCTTAGCAACCTCACATAGCAATCCAAGGTTCACAAGAGGCCACAACTCACCATACACAAGTGGCCAACAAGGCCATGCAACCCATGGTTTAGCAAGCGGCCATATCTCTCCACTCTATGCTTGACAACACTAAGGTTCAAGACAAGTTACAATATTACATAATATGTAAGTATCACACTTTTTCTAAATGGCCAAAATTGCCCTAACCAATCCGGTTCTCCTCTTAGTTCAATTCAAACTTAGTTTGGTTTCTAGTTAGCTTTCTAGTTACTTTCCTAAATAATTTAGTTAGTTGCAATCGTTGACTTTTCTCCAAGTTTGACTTTTCGTACTTTTAAATAGTAATTGCGTATTTATACCCCGTATAAATACTATAGCGTAATACGAAATATCGTAAACGCAGAACGCGAAAAGCATTTTCTACGTTTTTCGAGAAAAATATATTTCTTATACGAAACAACACTTATTTTTAATCACATAACACATATATTAGGTTATAAATTTAACCTCTAATCGTATACGATCGTATATTCGAGTCGTATTAAGTCTTCAATGTATACCCAAGTAATCGTTTCTTAGGTATTCTATTCATAACAACTAGGTTTTCAAGTTAACCTTTATTTAGTCTTTCAAGATCATATTTACTAGTCTCATAAATATTCGAGTTATGACAGTTACTAAAGCCTCACACATTATTAATATATAGAGATTTTTTAGAGAAATGATTTATATATGAACAGATTTTATGACAAGATTGGATTGCAATTGAAGTTGAATTCTAAATGATTAGATAAAATAAATTAAGGTAGGATTATCCCTAATTCCCTCCTATCTCATGTATTCACATGGTATTTAATATGAATATAACTTGTGATCATATATAGCAAGATTTTTTTATTTTTTTATTGTAGAAGAGTGTGATATTATACTAACTAACATGAGAAACGGTAAATACGTCTAATTAATTTAGTTAAAAGAATTTCGATATTGCATCATTACTCATTAATTGTTTAACATTCTTTTTGACTTTCACTATTTTAATCACTTGCAATCAATTCTTATAGGATTAAGTTATTCATTTCTTAACTACTAGCTAGATACATACTTATCAATTGGATAAATAGTTGCCCAATGTACACCAACTTTTGTGTGTATGTGTCATATTCATCATGGACACATGAAACACTTAATACATCGGGTTACAGATGAGGGCTGTTTTTAGAATATATTTTTGTTTATCGACAAAAGAAATTTTTCATTAAAACTTGAAAGTACATCATGTGGCAATTCTAACAGATTTGGAAAGTGCCACAATTGAAATACATTACATAAAGCTAGGAACCCAAAACACAATATTAAAACATGAAACTCAAGCTAGAATCTGAACACCGGCGCATATAAGTTGTCTTATATCGAAAACCTTATAGAAATTAAGTATGTTTAATATATATATATATATATATATATATATATATATATATATGTATGTATATAATCTAACAAATTATACAATCTTCTTCATATATATATACTAGTACTCTCCCACGGTTTTTTTTGGGTCATTTTATAATTTTTTTGGGTAATTCAAAAATCTTTATGTATAATAATTGTTGAAATTTTACAATTAAATATTTAATAAATAATATCCTATCAATTTGTAGATACAATAGCAATCTATATAAAAATAATATTATTGCTCAAACATATAATGTGAGGTTTTAATCAAATGTTCAGTAACCATTAGCATTACTGATGCATGCATGTGTTTTATTGGTTAAGGAATAGTTGTCGCTTTAATATATTTTGATGAATTTAAAAATTAGATGTATTCATGAAACTTAAAAAAATGGTATTTTGCCAACAATGCTAAGATTTCCACACCTATCATTGATAATTGAAAAAAATTAAAAAAAATAATTCAATTAAACATTTAATACTACTGAGTCAACTTGGTTGGATAATATAAATCACTACTGAGTTAACTTGGTTGGATAATATAAATCACTACTGAGTTAACTCGGTCAGTCCTTCAATTGATTGAAAAGTGAACTCGAATCTTACTTTTAAATATACAAGTGTGGAACCCGTACGAGGCACAAACTACCTTTCTTATATCTTTTTTGTTTATCAAAATAATTCAATTGTAAGTTTATCTTTTAGATTATTATTATTATTATCATTATTAATATTATTATTATAATAATGTGCCGGCATGCATGCCGCTACATGTAGCGGCGGACTCACTCCAAAATAGCAAAATTAGTGCAAAATTAGCTTACTAGCTTACTAGCTTAGACTTGACATAAAGGTCTTCATCTTGGAAATGTTAAAAATGGGTCATTGAATTTAAACATGTATCGTTCTTATATTTTTTTGTTTATCAAAATAATTCAATTATAAGTTCCTCTTTTAGATTTTATATATATATATGACATTAATACTTTTTTTTTACTTTATTGTGAGACTCATGCGTGTATGTATATATATTAAATTATAATTATATTTGTTGAATTTCAATATATATTATTATAATTATATAATTTGTATTTGACAATTATAAATTAATGTCTAAATTACCGTTAAAATGACTAATCAAATTAATTTGGATAAACTCTCCTCTTGACTTTTTATATACTAATGATAGGTATTGATGGTCCAGTTTGGCATTAGTTGTTTAAGATTATGCTGCTTTAAAAAATATTTCATCAGAAATTTATTGATATGTGTGATGGCTGATTAAGTTCACTTTAATAACAGAAAGAAAAGGAGCTCTTCCAATGAAGATCGGAATAGGTAATGTGCCCCTTGCATCAAATTGATTTTATTATTTTTTAGCTAAACTTTTCAGTTTCTTCCTCACTCCGCAACTACGAACTATCTAAGGAAGTGTATGGTACTATACATGTAATTTCATGAAGTTTTTCCCCACTTGAATTGTTTATCTTCTTTAAGTGATATTGAAAATACCAAGAACCGAGAGTCAAGATTCCACACATTTCTTCATTGTTCCCTTAAATTAAAAAAAATCACTATATTTTGGATCTTAGTGAAGACAAACTTTAGTAAATTACAAAGAGGCGTGCAGCAGCTATTTATGACCTTGCAATTAATATACAACAGTTTGATAGCAGAAAATAATGACTATCCATGGCCATGCATGGGTCTAAGTTACGTTGGGTCTGTGTTAATCGGAAACTCTGGAATTTTGCATGACACGAGCAGCCTGCTACATATATACTTTAGCATGCATTTCACACCAATTAACTTGTATAGGTTTTGACTTTATGTACTAGTTAATTATTACATCCTGTACTATTTTGGCTATGTAAGCAAAGCTTGCATTCACTTGGTTGTCTAACTTTACATGGTATCAGAGCCGTTTCTTAGCAGCTCTTAATATTTTTCTCTCGCCGAAATATCTATCTCCTCTTCTTCTTCCTCTTCCTCTTCGTCTTCTGCTTTCTCTTCTCCCCTTTCTGTTCTTTTTAACCCTCAATCCATGCTATCTAACACCATCAAATTATTTAAATTGGAGCTCTCAATTTTTTGCTGTTCTATGCACGCACTCTCTTGAACATGTTGTTCATGACAAAAATTGTCCAAATGAAACCATTAACCCCGAATACACCAAATGAAAGCCACTACTTCTGTAACGATCGCGGATCGAGGGTAGCTTTATAACATGAGCCTATAAATTTTATTGAATAAAATGAACTTTTATTAATATTATTCTGTGTTATATATTTGAAGGTTTTATTATAATCTATGACATGTATGTAATAATTTTTGAGTGTTGTTATTTCATGGTATTGATTAAATCATTTAGAGGAATAACTCTAAAACACTATTCGCGCGGGTACTATTCACTCGGGCACTATTCACCCGAAAAATGTCTTTTTCGATTTTTCGACATTTATTAATTTCGTCAAATCGTTAATCCGAAGAGTTAATTATCCAAGTGTGGGATTTTATGAAAGCCCAATTAGAATTAAATTAGAAGTCCAAGAGATTTATTTTTATTAAAGGAAGCCCAAAACCCATGGACCAAGTCCATGACCCAAACCCACAACCCATGACCCATGGGGGAAATTGGTTACAAAACCGTCAGCTAAAATTGGAGGAAGAAGAAGAGTACGGGAGAAGGAGAGAATGAGAGGAGAAGAGAATCAAGGTGGTGGAAGAGCATGGGGAGGAGCAAATTCCTTGCATTTGGTCGAGGAAAAGAGAGAATAAAGCAATAGGGGGAAGAGAGGGGGATTACCCGAGCATGGAGAGAAGCAAAGCTCACTCTCTCAGCCATGGGGAGCTGATGCGTGAGAGCATGCTCAGCTCCATTCTCACCTCCAAAGAAGCTGACCACTCCTCTATAAATACTCCACCATTGCTAAACCTGCTATTCCTTTCATTTTGCTAAGTGTTGTAACTGAAAATTTGAGAGAATAGTGAGAAATGAGTTCACGGGTGATTTGAGGAAGAAGAAGGATTGTTGTAGCAGCTGCTATCAATTCATTTAACACCCTAGAAGGAGCTCCAAGAGGTAAGCAATGAATAATTTAGCTCATTTCCATAATAGTTTCAAGTTTCTAGTTTTTGCTTGATTGCATGTTGGAGCAATGTGGGTATTTTTGCTTAGTTATTCATGGACATGTAAGAATGTTGATTAACTCCGTAAAACCTTGTTAATGATTTGTGAAAGTGAAACAATGAATGAGAATCAAAACCTATGTATAAGGAATTAAGAATGGACATTAATGGATTGTTATGGACAATTCATGTGTATTAATGGAGTTGTAAACTATGTTGGGTATATGCATTGGTTGTGTACTGTTAGTATATGTCCAGAAACTATGAGAAATGATTTCAATGTGAAATCTGGGACAGCCAGGTATTGGCAAAGCTTTGAGTTCTGAACTCTAAAGCCATTTGATTTAATGCCCAAAAGAAGAATTTTTCTAAGAAACATGAGAACTATGTGTGATTAATTAATAAAATGATGTTATGTTACTTAGCTTAGTAATAGAAGCTTGTTTTAAGTCATATTGACTTGTTGTATAATAGCTAAGACACAAAGAGGAAGAATGAATTGGCCTAACTTTGAGTTTCGCTAAAAACTAGTTGGACTAGGCTCTTTGGAGCCACTATTTCGATTTATTAAAGAGTCTATAAGATTATGAATCCATGAGACTTTTGTAGTTCATGTTATAAACTTTTCATAGCCTCCGGAACGGCCTAATTCCGACTTATAACGAAAAAGTTATGAAGGTTTGAAGTTTGTATGTCAAACTGCCAAAACGAGAAAGAAATCAAGTTCTGGGGCCAGCGAATGGGCGCGGGCGCGGTGGGGTGCCGCGCGGGTGCGCTGGGCGCAGGTGGGGCGCGCAGGTTGGGCGCATGGCTTGGACAGCTCTGACCTCCTTTAGTAAAATGGGCGTAACTTTCTCATACGAACTTCGTTTTGGATGATTCAAGATGATCCGGAAAGCTAAGAAGTAGAATTACAACCTCCATTGTTTAGAACTAAAAGTAAATACCTTGATCAATTTTTAAATTGGTCATTTTTAGGACTATTGTGCATTAAGAAGCAAAAAGAGGGCGTCGTACATGCACGTATGTAACGTGTAATGTTTTCAACGCTAAAAGTTATTGTTTTAAGTTCTAAAACTTGTACATTATGGTTTATAATGACTCTTAGTATTAATCAATGATGAATTAGACAAGTGTATAAGCATGTTAAACTTATGCAAATGAGGCGAATCGGGCGTGCGTTGTGCAAACGCCGAAACATCGTATCAAGTATGTGTAACCTTGTTTGATATTATGTTTTTAATTAGAATGAAACATTATAGAGTAATGTAAACCAGTATTTGGTATCAATTATGTGGCTAATTGGTATATGGATATGTACTTAAATGTGTAGGACATTTGAAGGACGATTAACGTCGAGTTATTAGCAAGCACATAACGCAAGTTTCCTAACCCTTGTGTTGGGCAAGTTTCTTATGAATGTTGTTGATGTTCTGAAGTTCCAATTTACGCAATACATATTTGATTGTATAAATTCCTTATTTATGTAAATCTTTAGTATTTACACAAGTGTTCAAGTTATGATATGACATAAATTGTTGAAGCTTTCAAGTTCAATTATGCACGAACTGTTTATGAAGAACGTCGATGCCATTTGTTTCGGCTAGACAGATATTGAAATATTTTAGCGATTTGATAATAAATCCTTGAAATGTTATTGATGTTAAGTAGAGCTATCCAACCGAATTGTTTTGGTTAGGATTCTGAGATATGTATGAGATGAACCACCCTAAAATCAGGGTGAATTTTTAGTCAGTTATTCTGACAAGGCATCGAGCGCCTAAACAAACGCATATAGTCGTTTCCAGCTAGAGTGTTGATCAACATAGGGTACACTGGGCTAATCACCCAACGTGCCCATAAGTTCAGACGATTTGCGGTTGAATTACTGCTTAAACCTTTTATAAGAAGAAAAAGAAAGTTCAAGGTCCTCTGACCGCTCAGTATGTCGTTTTGAAATTATATTTTTAAACGAAAGCAAAGTATTATTCCCGTTTATTCGGAATGTTTCACAACTATTGTTCAGTTGTCGAAGAGAAATGAGATTATTCTTGATATTGTTGTTATTCAACTGTTATACTTGCAGGGCAATTGAATGCTCACTCTTGCTTAAAATTAAATGTTTTCAGCGAAGCTAGAACGGACTGAAGGTCCCGGTATTGGTAAAGAGAAGAGACAAGTGAATGAGTAGAAAACGTTGTACTCGATTGTAATAATTTAGTACAGATGTAGTATTATATTATAATACGAGATTACGGAGATGTTTTTAATGGTCTTAGAACCTGGGATTGTAAGGATATGTTTGTACTAGCTAGTAATTACATTCATGTCATTAAGTCTATATAGATGGACGATGATGATGGAGTAGTACCGTGGAGCATTGAACTCGGGTTCGAAGGTACTCGGATTTGGGGGCGCCACAGGTTGGTATCAGAGTTGATAGGTTATAAACCTTTAGGTTGGGGAAAACCTTAGGAATATGACCATAGAGAAAATGGAAAAGTTAGCAGATGAACTCAAATAGAGTTGTTAAGGGGTGAATTGAGGAAATTCATCTAAAGAACTAAAAGTAAACTTAAATAAAATATATTTGTTATGTGATAGTAATTATACATTATTGTTATATACTAATCGAGTTAGTAAATTAGATTGTAGATGTCAGGAGGAGAACCCAAATATAGAGATATTCACGTAGTAAGCAAGGAGCTGATCACTCAACCCGAGCCAGTAACCGAGCGAATAGCAGAGGTCGAGGCTCACATTAATAGTGACTCCGAGGGGGTATTAAGAGATGAACCTATGGTGGATCGAGGGACCGATCTTGAAGATTATTCCAAGGTGGCACCGAGTAAAGAAATGGGGGGAGATCCCAATGAGGTTCATATAGAGCCAGAAGTAGAGGCAGAAGAAGAAGAGAAAGAAAGAGTGGCTGCCGAAGCCGATCAAACATCAGCTGAGGTACAAGTTCTAAATGATAAAGTGTTTATTTTCTAACGAAAATATGGAAGGTGGAGAGAGCGTTAAACAGTCAGTTAGAAGTGGCATTAAGTGAAATGGTAGAGGAACGTAATGAGTTAAAGATTCAAGTTGATAAAATGAGAGTCGAATGTAACATATCGCATGAAGCTCGGGATAAGAAGGGGAAGAGGCAATGAGATGACAGTAATCCAGGAAATTCTGGAAGCAAGCAGAGAGACCCTAAGAATAGGGTCAAAGAGTGTAAGAACTGTGGGAAGAGGCATACAGACGTATGTAGGAAAGGAAAGAATATATGTTATAAATGTGGGCAATAGGGACATACCTCTCCTCATTGCCCTAACCTGAAGAAAGGTGCATGTTTTAATTGTGGATCGTTAGATCATCTAGTGAAGGATTCCCTGATACAGAAGACATGTGGAGAAAGCGGTAAGAAGTAAGATAAAATCTGAGAGATAGGCCCTTTGGAAGTGGTAGATTGTATGTAAGAAATGTGAATCCTAGTTTTTGTATAACTAGCGGGATATCGTTTGTAAGTCCCAACTTTTGTATAAGTTGTGGAGTAGTTATGAGAATCCCATCTTTTGATAGCAATAGAGGGATGAAGAATGTAGATAGCAGGAATGTTATGCAATATATATAGTACGAGGTACTAAGAGAAGCATATTAATATAAGAGTATATTAAATGTGCTTTGTGATGAGTATGGGTACGTGTTAGCATTGAATAAGAATGCATTAGAAGTTAAGGAATAAGTTAATAGTATGAACTTTATTATTGACCAAAAATGTCGCTGAGAAGAAGGCCTAAAGAGCAGAGAAATGAAGAATTAGAAAATGAAAAACGAGAATAGGGAATTTAGAAACCCTATGTACCAGTTCATAGATATGATAGTATGGGCTTTTAATTGAAAACCCCACTAGAGCGAGCGTAAATCCTCCAGTTGTGCAAGTAGCCAGTTCTAAGGATTTTAAGAGTGTGTGGAACCTGTTTCAGGGGACCATCGAGCCAATAGAGGCTCAATCATGGATCAGGGAAATAGAGAAGGCATTTATTATTGCCAGAGGAGGTGAAGAGCAAAAGATTATTATTGTTACTCACATGTGGAAAGGGGAAAGCCAACTATTGGTGGTAAGCAACCAAAGTAGGGATGAAGAAGGAGTAATAGCGTGGGATTGGTTCAAGGAGTTATAATTCAAGAACCTACTCCCATAAAAGTATGTAAAGTGGTATGGAGATACGATGTTTAGAATTGAAGCAGCGAGAATGTGTTAGTTCCTGCAATATGTCGTTAAGTTCAACGAACTGGCTAGATTTGCTCCACATTAAGTGGATACGAAAGAGAAAAAGACGAGGAAGTTTGAGTAGGGGTTAAAACCCTGGCTCTACAACAAAATTTCGATGTTGCAAATTGATTCACTCGAATCCATTTTGTGAGGAGGTTATAATAGCCAAAAGAAAGTGAGATGTTGACTAAGTTCAACGAGGAGAAAAAGAATAAGAAGGAATTAGACAAAGGAAGTAATTTTTGCAGAAGATGTTCGTAGGAATTATTGGGTTATGACAGAAGTCATAAGTTATCGGTAGATTTAAATCCGATTAAACGGGGAGAATTCAATGTAATTTTGGGAATGGATTGGTTATTTGACCATGGGGCAATGATAAATTGCAAAAAAGAGAGGGTAAACCTTCAGACCTCGAATTGGTCTAAGGTAATGTTTTATGGTAGTAAATCGCCAAGACATTTTCGTTATCTGATGATGATGCAAGCTAGGAAGCTATTGATAAAGGAATGTGTGGGACATTTAGCCTATGTTATAGAAACCTAAAGAGTGGGAGTAGAAATGGGTCAGAAACCCATAGTGGGAGAATTCGCGGATATATTTCCAGACAGTTGTCAAGTCTTCCACCAGATAGGGAGACGGAGTTTGTAATAGACGTAGTGCCCGGGACGGCACCAGTTTCGAGGGCACCATATAGAATAGCACCAGTAGAGATGAAGGAGTTGATGATTCAACTGCAAGAATTGTTAGATAGAAAGTATATCCAACCGAGTGTGTCTCCAAGGGAGCACCAATGTTATTCATTAAGAAGCGGGATGGATCGTTAAGGCTTTGTATTAACTTCCAGGAGTTAAACGAAGTAACAAGTAAGAGAAAGTGTATGTCGCCCAGGATCGATGATTTATTTGATCAATTGAGAGGGGAAAAATATTGTTCTAAGATAGAATTTAGAGCAGAGTATCACCAGTTGAAGGTGAGAGGGGATGACGTACCGAAGAAACCATTCGGGAATCGTTAAGGCCATTACGAGTTCTTGGTGATGTCGTTTGGGTTGACGAATGTGCTAGACGCATTGATGGATCTGTTGAACAAGGCGTTCAAGTAGTATCTAGAAGAGTTTGTAGACGTGTTAATAGATGATATTCTAAGACACGGGAGGATCATGCAGAACACCTAAGGCTAGTATTGGAAACGCTAAGGAGAGAAAAGTCGTATGCGAAATTCTCGAAGTGTGAATTTTTGCTAGAGAGGGCCTAACTTTTGGGACACATGATCGCTAAATACAGTATATCCGTAGATCTAACGAAGGTGAAGGAAGTGAAGTATGTACAGAGAAGCGTGATGAGAGCTTTTTAGAGCTCAGAAAAAGGTTGAGTGAGGCACCAGTATTATCCTTACCGGATGATACATGTGATTTTGTAGTTTATGACGATGCGTCACACAAGGGACTTGGATGCGTGCTTATGCAACACGGTAAAGTCATTGCGTATGCATCACGGCAGTTGAAAGATTATGAGAGGGGATACCCTACTTATGATCTCGGATTGACAGTAGTAGTGCTAGCCTTGAGGATTTAGAAGCATTATTTGTATGGTGAGAAACGTGAGATATACACGGACCACAAAAGGTCTGAAATATATCGTCACACGGAAGGAGTTGAATATGAGGCAGAGAAGATAGTTAGAAGTTAATCAAAGAATACGATTGTGAGAAAACGAATGTAGATGCCGACACCTTGAGTAGGAAGAGACGGGATGAGTCGTTAATGTTAACTGCTCGGGATGAGCTAATAACAGAGATGGCTAAAATGGAGATATGAGTAAGGATTCAGTTAGATACAAAGGAGAGAATATATATAATGTAGACTCGTCTATCGGACAGAGTAAAGGAGGCACAACTCAGAGGAGAGGAGTGCGAGAGGTTAATTAGAGAATTTTCAAAGGGGAAAAGATCGAGTATAAACTCGATGATGATGAGGTATTAAGATTTGAAGGAAAAAAATAGGTTTTGTAAGCGGCCCATGTTCGAGGTACTCGATTCATCCCGGCAGCACGAGGGTGTATCTTTTTGTGGCCGTATGAGAACAGAGAAGTCGTGGGGTATGATAGCAATTGTCTGACTTGTTAGAAAGACAAGGCAAAGTGTCAAAGAGCAAGAGGGGTGTTACAACCATTAGAAATTTCGGAGTGGAAGATAGGAGCATATCACGATGACTTTCGTGGTAGGATTTCCAATGACGTGAAAAAGGGATACGACGCTATATGAATTATAGTGGATCGTTTGACTAAGTCGGCACATTTCTTGCCAATCAGAATAAGGTTTAATTTAGACCAGTTAGTTAAATTCTATATTAAGGAAATTATTTCCACACGTGGAGTGCCAGTTTCGACCGTGACGGATCGTGATCCGTGTTCTGAGTCTAATTTCTAAGAGAACTTATAAAAGTGAATAGGAACGCAGCTGAGGTTGAGTACGACGTACCACCCTCAAACGAATGGGCAGAGTGAGAGGACGATACAGACCTTAGAAGACATGCTAAGAGCCTGTGTCATGATGGTTTTAAAAAGGGAATTGGGACGACCACCTACCCTTAGTAGAATTTATTTATTTTAATAATAATCCCGTGAATATAGGTATGCCGCCTGACGAAGCGTTGTATGGAAGAAAGTGAACGATGTACGCCACTGGGCTGAGATGGGGTAGAGGAAACGTTTACTGCGTGGGCCAGAATTGGTGCGGCAGGCTGCGAAGATTGTTAAAAAGTTTACACGCGCGACTAATAGCGACGCAAGATCGAATGAAGAAGTATGCGGGTCAGCATTAACCAAAAAGAGATTCTGAAGACGGGATGTACGTATTTGTAAAAGTATCTCCCTAGAAAGGGAAGATAAGATTTGAGAAGAAAGGAAAGTAGAGTCTGAGGTTTATAGAACCATCAACTTATTGAGAAGGGAGTCACAGGTTAGTGTTGGTAACCTTGCCTCCAGAGTTAGAGCACATATTTAATGTGTTCGTCGTGTCGGTATTATGACCCTATAAATAAGACTATAAACGTGTAATGAGATTTGAACCTATAACGGGTTGAAAGAAAGACTGAGAGTATGAAGAAATTCCTAATAACTAACAGGAAAGAGCAAGTCTTGAGAAGTGAAAGTATACCTTCTGTAAAGGTAGTACGAAGAACCACAATGCCGAATGTGCAACGTGAGAGCTAGAAGATAAAATATTGAATAATTATCCGCATCTTTTTGTTTAACCTTATGTCGTAATTCTGGGGACATAATTCTTATAAGGGGGGGACGATGTAACGATCGCAGATTGTGGGTAGCTTTGTAACATGAGCTTATGGATTTTATTGAATAAAATAAACTTTTATTAATATTATTCTGTGTTATATGTTTGAAGGTTTTTATTATAACCTATGACGTGTATGTGATAATTTTTGAGTGTTGTTATTTCATGGTATTTATTAAATCATTTAGAGGAATAACTCTAAAACACTATTCGCGCGGGTACTATTCACTCAGGCACTATTCACCCCAAAAACGTCTTTTTCGATTTTTCGACCTTTATTAATTTCGTCAAATCGTTAATGCGAAGAGTTAATTATCCAAGTGTGGGATTTTATAAAAGCCCAATTAGAATTAAATTAGAAGTCCAAGAGATTTATTTTTATTAAAGGAAGCCCAAAACCCATGGACCAAGTCCATGACCCAAACCCACAACCCATGACCCATAACCTATGACCCATGGGGGAAATAGGTTACAAAACTGTCAGCTGAAATTGAAGGAAGAAGAAGAGTACGGGAGAAGGAGAGAATGGGAGGAGAAGAGAATCCAGGTAGTGGAAGAGCTTGGGGAGGAGCAAATTCCTTGCATTTGGTAGAGGAAAAGAGAGAATAAAGCAATAGTGGGAAGAAAGGGGGATTACCCGAGCATGGAGAGGATTTCCAAGAGGTAAGCAATGAATAACTTAGCTCATTTCCATAATAGTTTCAAGTTTCTAGTTTTTACTTGATTGCTTGTTGGAGTAATGTGGCTGTTTTTACTTAGTTGTTCATGGACATGTAAGAATGTTGATTAACTCCGTAAAATCTTGTTAATGATTTGTGAAAGTGGAACAATGAATGAGAATCAAAACCTATGCATAAGGAATTAAGAATGGACATTAATGGACTGTTATGGACAATTCATGTGTATTAATGGAGTTGTAAACTATGTTGGGTATATGCATTGGTTGTGTACTGTTAGTATATGTCTATGAGAAATGATTTCAATGTGAAATCTGGGGTAGCCATGTATTGGCAAAACTATGAGTTCTGAACTCTAAGGCCATGCCCACAAACCGTTTGATTTAATGCCCAAAAGAAGAATTTCTCTAAGAAACATGAGAACTATGTGTGATTAATTGATGAAATGATGTTATGTTGCTTAGCTTCGTTTTGGATGATTCAAGATGATCCGGAATGTTAAGAAGTAGAACTAAAATAAACTTTTATTAATATTATTCTGTGTTATATGTTTGAAGGTTTTATTATAACCTATGACGTGTATGTCATAATTTTTGAGTGTTGTTATTTCATGGTATTGATTAAATCATTTAGAGGAATAACTCTAAAACACTATTCGCGCGGGAACTATTCACTTGGGCACTATTCACCCCAAAAACGTCTTTTTGATTTTTTGACCTTTATTAATTTCGTCAAATCGTTAATGCGAAGAGTTAATTATCCAAGTGTGGGATTTTATGAAATCCCAATTAGAATTAAATTAGAAGTCCAAGAGATTTATTTTTATTAAAGGAAGCCCAAAACCCATGGACCAAGTCCATGACCCAAACCCACAACCCCTGACCCATAACCCATGACCCATGGGAGAAATGGGTTACAAAACCGTCAGCTGAAATTAAAGGAAGAAGAAGAGTACGGGAGAAGGGGAGAATGAGAGGAGAAGAGAATTAAGGTGGTGGAAGAGTTTGGGGAGGAGCAAATTCCTTGCATTTGGTAGAGGAAAATAGAGAATAAAGTAATAGGGGGAAGAGAGGGGGATTACCCGAGCATGGAGAGGAGCAAAGCTCACTCCCCCAGCCATGGGGAGCTACGGCGGGAGAGCATGCTCAGCTCCTCCCTCACCTCCAAAGAAGCTGACCACTCCTCTATAAATACTCTTCCATTGCCAAACCTTCCATTCCTTTCATTTTGCTAAGTGTTGTAACTGAAAATTTGAGAGAATAGTGAGAAGTGAGTTCACAGGTGATTTGAGGAAGAAGAAAGATTGTTGTAGCAACTGCTATCAATTCATCTAACACCCTAGAAGGAGCTCCAAGAGGTAAGCAATGAATAACTTAGCTCATTTCCATAATAGTTTCAAGTTTCTAATTTTTGCTTGATTGCTTGTTGGAGTAATGTGGCTATTTTTGCTTAGTTGTTCATGGATATGTAAGAATATTGATTAACTCCGTAAAACCTTGTTAATGATTTGTGAAAGTGGAACAATGAATGAGAATCAAAACCAATGCATAAGGAATCAAGAATGGACATTAATGGACTGTTATGGACAATTCATGTGTATTAATGGAGTTGTAAACTATGTTGGGTATATGAATTGGTTGTGTACTGTTAGTATATGTCCATAAGCTATGAGAAATGATTTCAATGTGAAATCTGGGGTAGCCATGTATTGGCAAAGCTATGAGTTCTGAACTCTAAGGCCATGCCCACAAACCGTTTGATTTAATGCCCAAGAGAAGAATTTCTCTAAGAAACATGAAAACTATGTGTGATTAATTGATGAAATGATGTTATGTTGCTTATCTTAGTAATAGAAGCATGTTTTAAGACATATTGACTTGTTGTATAATAGCTAAGACACAAAGAGGAAGAATGAATTGGTCTAACTTTGAGTTTCGCTGAAAACTAGTTGGACTACGCTCTTTGGAGCCACTATTTAGATTTATTAAAGAATCTATAAGATTATGAATCCATGAGGGTTTTGTAGTTCATGTTATAAGCTTTCCATAGCCTCCAGAACGGCCTAATTTCGACCTATAAACGAAGAAGTTATGAAGGTTTGAAGTTTGTATGTCAAACTGCCAAAACAAGAAAGAAATCAAGTTCTGGGGCCAGCGAATGGGCGCGGGCGTGCTGGACACAGATGGGGTGCAGGTGGGGCACGCGGGCTGGGCGCATGGCCTGGACAACTCTGACCTCCTTTAGTAAAATGGGCATAACTTTCTCATACGAACTTCGTTTTGGATTATTCAAGATGGTCCGGAAAGTTAAGAAGTAGAACTAAAATGAACTTTTATTAATATTATTCTGTGTTATATGTTTGAAGGTTTTATTATAACCTATGACGTGTATGTGATAATTTTTGAGTGTTGTTATTTCATGGTATTGATTAAATCATTTAGAGGAACAACTCTAAACCACTATTCGCGCGGGTACTATTCACTCGGGCACTACTCACCCCAAAAATATCTTTTTCGATTTTTCGACCTTTATTAATTACGTCAAATCGTTAATGCGAAGAGTTAATTATCCAAGTGTGGGATTTTATGAAAGCCCAATTAGAATTAAATTAGAAGTCCAAGAGATTTATTTTTATTAAAAGAAGCCCAAAACCCATGGACCAAGTCCATAACCTAAACCCACAACCCATGACCCATAACCCATGACCCATGGGGGAAATGGGTTACAAAACCGTCAGTTGAAATTGGAGGAAGAAGAAGAGTACGAGAGAAGGAGAGAATGAGAGGAGAAGAGAATCAAGGTGGTGGAAGAGCATGGGGAGGAGCAAATTTCTTGTATTTGGTAGAGGAAAAGAGAGAATAAAGCAATAGGGGCAAGAGAGGGGGATTACCCGAGCATGGAGAGGAACAAAGCTCACTCCCCCAGCCATGGGGAGCTACGGCGGGAGAGCATGCTCAGCTCCTCCCTCACCTCCAAAGAAGCTGACCACTCCTCTATAAATACTCCTCCATTGCCAAACCTTCCATTCCTTTCATTTTGCTAAGTGTTGTAACTGAAAATTTAAGAGAATAGTGAGAAGTGAGTTCACGGGTGATTTAAGGAAGAAGAAGGATTGTTGTAGCAGCTGCTATCAATTCATCTAACACCTTAGAAGGAGGTCCAAGAGGAAAACAATGAATAACTTAGCTCATTTCCATAATAGCTTCAAGTTTCTAGTTTTTGCTTGATTGCTTGTTGGAGTAATGTGGTTGTTTTTGCTTAGTTGTTCATGGACGTGTAAGAATGTTGATTAACTCTGTAAAACCTTATTAATGATTTGTGAAAGTGGAACAATGAATGAGAATCAAAACCTATTCATAAGGAATCAAGAATGGACATTAATGGATTGTTATGGACAATTCATGTGTATTAATGGAGTTGTAAACTATGTTGGGTATATGCATTGGTTGTGTACTATTAGTATATGTCCAGAAGCTATGAGAAATGATTTCAATGTGAAATCTGGGGCCGTCATGTATTGACAAAGCTATGAGTTCTGAACTCTAAGGTCATGCCCACAAACCGTTTGATTTAATGCCCAAGAGAAGAATTTCTCTAAGAAACATGAGAACTATGTGTGATTAATTGATGAAATGATGTTATGTTGCTTAGCTTACTAATAGAAGCATGTTTTAAGTCATATTGACTTGTTGTATAATAGCTAAGACACAAAGAGGAAGAATGAATTGGCCTAACTTTGAGTTTCGCTGAAAACTAGTTGGACTAGGCTCTTTGGAGCCACTATTTCGATTTATTAAAGAGTATATAAGATTATGAATCCATGAGGTTTTTGTGGTTCATGTTATAAGCTTTCCAAAGCCTCCGGAACAGCCTAATTCTGACTTATAACGAAGAAGTTATGAAGGTTTGAAGTTTGTATGTCAAACTGCCAAAACGAGAAAGAAATCAAGTTCTGGGGCCAGCGAATGGGCGAGGGCGCTGTGGGGCGCCGCGCGGGCGCAGGTGGGGTGCGCGGGCTGGGCGCATGGCCGGGACATCTCTGACCTCCTTTAGTAAAATGGGCATAACTTTCTCATACGAACTCCGTTTTGGATGATTCAAGATGATCCGGAAAGTTAAGAAGTAGAACTAAAACCTCCATTATTTAGAACTGAAAGTTAATGCCTTTATCAATTTCTAAATTGGCCATTTTTAGGACTATTGTGCATTAGGAAGCAAAAAGAGGGCGTCGTACATGCACGTATGTAACATGTAATACTTCCAACGCTAAAGTTATTGTTTTAAGTTCTAAAACTTGTACATTATGGTTTATAATGACTCTTAGCATTAATCAATGATGAATTATACAAGTGTATGAGCATGCTAAACTTATGCAAATGAGGCGAATCGGGCGTGCGTTGTGCAAACGTCGAAACATCGTATCAAGTGTGTGTAACCTTGTTTGATATTATGTTTTTAATTAGAATGAAACATTATAGAGTAATGTAAACCAATATTTGGCATTAATTATGTGGCTAATTGGTATGTGGATATGTAGTTAAATGTATAGGACATTTGAAGGACGATTAATGTCGAGTTATTAGCAAGTTTCCTAACCCTTGTCTAACCCTTGTGTTGGGCAAGTTTCTTATGAATGTTGTTGATGTTCTGAAGTTTCAATTTACGCAATACATACTTGATTGTGTAAATTCCTTACTTATGTAAATCTTTAGTATTTACACAAGTGTTCAAGCTATGATATGACATAAATTGTTGAAGCTTTCAAGTTCAATTATGCATGAACTGTTTATGAAGAACGTCGATGCCATTTGTTTCGGCTAGACAGATATTGAAATATTTTATCGATTTGATAATAAATCTTTGAAATGTTATTGATGTTAAGTAGAGCTATCTAACCGAATTGTTTTGTTTAGGATTTTGAGACATGTATGAGATGAACCACCCTAAAATCAGGGTGAATTTTTAGTCAGTTATTCTGACAAGGCATCGAGCGCCTAAACAAACGCATATAGTCGTTTCCAGCTAGAGTGTTGATCAACATAGGGTACACTGGGCTGATCACCCAACGTGCCCATAAGTTCAGACGGTTTGCGGTTGAATTACTGCTTAAACCTTTTATAAGAAGAAAAAGAAAGTTCAAGGTCCTCTGACCGCTCAGTATGTCGTTTCGAAATTATATTTTTAAACGAAAGCAAAGTATTATTCCCGTTTATTCGGAATGTTTCACAACTATTGTTCAGTTGTCGAAGAGAAATGAGATTATTCTTGATATTGTTGTTATTCAACTGTTATACTTGCTGGGCAATTGAATGCTCACTCTTGCTTAAAATTAAATGTTTTCAGCGAAGCTAGAATGGACTGATGGTCCCGGTAAGGGTAAAGAGAAGAGACAGGTGAATGAGTAGAAGACGTTGTACTGGATTGTAATAATTTAGTACAGATGTAGTATTATATTATAATATGAGATTACGAAGATGTTTTTAATGGTCTTAGAACCTTGGATTGTAAGGATATGTTTGTAATAGCTAGTAATTACATTCATGTCATTAAGTCTATATAGATGGATGATGATGATGATGAAGTAGTACCGTGGAGCACTGAACTCGGGTTCGAAGGTACCCGAATTTGGGGGCGTCACAGCTTCTCCCTCCATTCAAAATCTCATTGTCTCCTGCAAAACTGCTCCCGAAGCATGGGACATACTTCATAACCGCTTTGCCTCTTCTTCTAAAACTCATATCCGAACTTTGAAAAATAGCCTACATACTCTCAAGAAAGATTCCAACACCACTATATCTCAAAAATAGCCTTCAGCTCTTCACATAGGTCGTAATTTGGTTTTTCATGCACGTACTCGCCACGTTGAAATCGATTATCATTTTGTTCGGGAACTTGTTGCAAAAGGACATCTCTCCATCCATTTCGTTAAATCCGACTATCAACTTTTAGACATTTTTACAAAAGGATTAACAAGTTTCCGATTTCTGCTTTTGTGCTCCAAGCTTAACCTCCATTCCATATCGTTCAAGCGGGGAGGGGGGGCGAGGACAAAACTTAGTAAATTACAAAGAGGGGTACGTGCAGCAACTATTTATGACCTTTAATGTACAACAGCTAGATAGCAGAAAATAATGACTATGCATGGCCATGGGTCTAAGTTGGGTCTGTGTTAATCGGAAATTCCGAGATTTTGCATGACACGAGGAGCCTGCTACATATATACTTTAGCATGCTTTTAACACCATTTTTCTTGTATATGTTTTGACGTTATGTGTAGTTAATTATTTCCTCCTGTACTATTTTGGCTTCTTGCATATGTAAGCAAACTTTTATTATATATAGATGAATGAATGAAATAAACAGCAAGCAAGCTTGCATTCACTTGGTTGTCTTATTTTACGAATTTCGGATTAACACAGACCCAACTTAGACCCGGCCATGCATAGTCATTATTTTCTGCTATCTAGCTGCTATACATTAATTGCAAGGTCATAAATAGCTTCTGCACGCCTCTTTGTAATTTATTAAGGTTTGTCTTCACTTGGTACATTTCTTCTGGTCAATCAATGTTGCGAAACAATATATTATAGCTTTTAATAGGTATAGTTTTCTTTCATGTTTTAACTCATAATTGAAGGTTAATTTCTGCTTGTTAGTGAATCATTAGAAGTAAACTTAGTGTTGCAATGTTTTTTTTATTCATTGATAGGTTTTGGAGCTGCTTTAACTGGGATACTGCTAATGTGTTTCATATACTACATTAGGAAGTCACCAAATACGTCATTGACATTTTTTAGAAGAAAAACAAAGAATGACAGAGACGTTGAAGCGTTTATTAGGCAATATGGATCCTCAATCACAAAAAGGTATACATATTATGATGTAAGAAAGATTACGAATTCATTCAAATATGAATTGGGCAAAGGAGGATATGGAAATGTTTTCAAAGGAAAACTACCAGGTGGTCGCGTCGTTGCAGTGAAGGTTTTGAATGTATCCAAAGGAAAAGGTGAGGAATTTATAAATGAGGTTGCGAGCATTGGTAGGACATCTCATATCAATGTAGTTACTCTCCTTGGGTTTTGTTACGAGGGTAGGAAACGAGCCCTTATATACGAGTTCATGCCTAATGGATCTCTTGAGAAGTTTATCTATGGTAAAATTTCATTGATGACAAGACAAAATCTTGGATGGAAAAAATTGTATGACATTGCACTCGGCATAGCTCGAGGACTTGAGTACTTGCACTGTGGCTGCAACACCCGTATTTTACATCTCGACATAAAGCCACATAATATCCTTCTTGATGAAGATTTTTCCCCAAAGATATCTGATTTTGGTCTTGCTAAGTTGTACACTAGGAAAGAGAGTATCATCTCTACGATAGAAGCAAGAGGGACCATTGGGTATATTGCTCCAGAAGTGTTTAGTAGGAATTTCGGAGGAGTCTCACATAAGTCTGATGTGTACAGTTATGGAATGATGATCTTAGAAATGGCCGGTGGAAGAAAAAATGTTGATGTTGGAGTGATTCGCACTAGCGAGATATATTTTCCCCATTGGATTTACAAGCGTATTGAGCTAGATGAAGAGCTAGATTTGGCGACTGAAATGACCGTAGAGGAAAATGAAGTTGCAAGGAAAATGATGATAGTGGGTTTGTGGTGTATACAAACAGATCCTTCACAAAGGCCGTCGATAACCAAGGTAATTGAAATGTTGGAAGGAAGCATATCGGCCTTGGAAATACCACCAAAGCCATACTTGTGTTCCCCTCGAAGATCCGCATCAAATTCTTCACCAAAAGCGGTTACAAATTCTCCTCCAGGATCATAATTAAACTCTTTTACTACTTCAAATTAGTATGAAGTTGTAATATTAGTCAAATGGCAATTTCTGCATTTTTTGAGGATTTTATGGTACCAAAAACTCAAATTTGGCTTCATTATCAGTAATGCCTTAAAGGGAAATTTGGATTATGCTTAGATTATAATTAGTTGTTTTAATAGCGTTAAAGCATTTGAATTAAAAAACTAGTACTTTATTCTAAATTTGCTTAGGACTCATTCAGTCCGTGCTGATCATCAGCTGCACTGACAAACCACTGGACTATCTCAAGCATCTCTTCCTACGGTAAAACCTCGATAAATGACCTTGCTTAAATAATAATTTCTTTCGGTCCCGACTTGAGCATGTATACTAAAGTAATAACCTCGTTAAATGCATTAAGTAATAAATATTTTTGAGTCCTTAAAGGCCCAACGAAAATATAAATTAATAATTACTAAATTTCATACACAAATTTATATATATAATCCATATATTCTTGAACTTTTTGTAATAGCATCCATACAATAGACCCAAACTAGCAAAAACTCATATTGTAATTTGGCTTCATTATCAGTAATGCCTAGGGAAATCTGAATTATGCTTAGATTATTGTAGTAATTAGTTGTTTTAATAGTACTTTATTCTAAGTTTGCTTAGGACTCATTCAGTCCGTGCTGATCATAAGCTGCACTGACAAACCACTGGACTATCTCAATCAACTCTTCCTATAAGATAATCTTATTACTTCCCAACAAAATTGATGCAGGGGAAATTACAATGAAAATTAGAATTTTCATATATTTTATTCTTCATGGAGTTTTAGTTTATTTGATGTATTTTTATTTATTATTTAGAAAAATTTAGTAGCTAAATTTATATTTAGTCCATTTATGTTTTGGGCTATAACTTTTCTAATTTTATTTAGTTTAGATTTAATTATTTAACTTTTCCAATTTGTCATAGGAAAATAGTTTAGCATTATAAATATGTTACCTTAGGGTTTTATGAGATACACTCTTTTAATAATTATTATCAATTCTATTGTGTTTTCTCTTGGAGCTAGAATTCTTTATTTTTCTTTGTGCGCAAGAATTTATCTACCTCTATGTTAGTAGGTTAAACTAACCATTATAATCGGTTGCGTCAAAAATTCTGTCTAAGCCATTATATCCTTTTTGACTTGCCAAACACACAAATAATCTAAGAGAAAAACAAAAAAACACAAAAAAAAAATTATGATCCTTAGCATAGGAGGATGAACATATTACTTGAACTCATAACGAGAGATGTAGTTGAAAAATAATTACCTTTAGTGCAATGAAATAAATAAAAATTATAATTTTTGTATCAATATGAAAATAAGCTTAATTGTAAAAGTGCCCCTCCAAGTTGCTACTCAATTTCAGTTTGACCCTTTAAGTGACAAAATTATTAATTGAGTCCTTCAAGTTGTCAATTTAATTCAATTGATAACTCCTGACGTTGACTTCGACTCAATTGATATTTTCCCCATGAAGGACTCAATTTTTTGTGAAACTTTTTTTCTCTATAAGATGATTGATTTCTTTCTCTTTATGAGAGAGTTTTATTGTCATTTCTTGTGAGATCTTGCTTTCTCTTTTAGAGATTATTTTTTTCATGGGGGCTTATTATTTTGTTGCTCATGTTAAAAAAACTGCTCAAATCTGTATACTCTATAGTTATTATTGGAATAATTGTTTTCAGGAGTTTTATGGCGTCCACTAGCTATTGTTATGATTGACCATATTCTTCATTATCTGTTATTTATTTAAGAGGATTACCATTTCAATTCTTCATATTGTAGTACTTTGATCTTTTGTAGTGGATTACAATTTTAATATATTTTAGTCTTTTGGACAGTTTGATCAAAGGAAACTAATCCAACTGACAAAAGTTATAGGAACGATTGTGGCATCACATGACAATTTGGAGGAACAAAAATATCATTTAGTCAAAATTAGTTAATTGTCAATATTTTAGTTGATAATTTTGATTGACCATTTTAGTGTAAAATACCAAAATATTCTTCACTAAAAAGAAAGGGCAAATTGGACTAATGTGTTTATTATATTTTTGATCATTTAACTAATGTGTATAATTATATCATCCATTCATTAATCAAAATTATTAATATGCATACGTAAACATCTCTTTACTAAATCAACAAAAATTTCTAATGAAACACTAGTCAATATAATAGCTTGCTGCAATCAGCAAAGACATCTCTCTCTCTCTCTGGGATTCAAATCGAGAGAAGTTAGGCGAATCGATCGTTGCTCAATTTAATAGAAAACAGTTGTATTAGAGTATCTTTAACAGCCTCTTCAACCACTTTAGGATACTCAAATAGGTGAGCCACATCAGAAAAATTATCTCCAACAGCCTCTCCAACCTTAGTCATCAAATCTGTAACCTCATTCTCTCTCTTCAGAACTGGTAAGTTGACATGTCTCTTCAAAACATTTATTTTGTTTTGGGAGAATCAAAATCATATGAAAAAGGCTAAAAACATTTAATTATTTTGCTTGATAGGTTTGGTGTACAGTTCATTTTAAAATTTAATATCATTCCTTTTTATTTATCATATTGCATTAATTGAATTGAAGAGACCGATGGGGCACAAAATATTAAAATAGCAAATAATGCTCTTCAAATTGCCACATAGGTCAACAAACTTTAATTTAAAGAGTTTTTTTTGCTACTACTGTTGGAGATGCTCTTATACAACATAAAATTATATCTCCTTTGCTTTCGAAGAAAATTAATAAAATAAAAATGACAAACAATAAAATAACCCTTAATTTGAGAACTACGGAAGGATCAAGCAAAAAGGAGAAAGCAGTAGAGAAAGACCCAGGAGGCCTTTCACTATCCCTCCCTTCGGCCAACACACATTAAAATTCTCAACAAGTTCACTTTCTCATTTTTTTTAGTGCAACAAAATGAGAGGTAGGTAAGATATACTAATTAATTAAACTCCCTACGCGAAACATTGAGCCGATAATAACCACGTACAGAATTATCACCATGAGATGAACGTCAAAACCAAACTTTTAAATAAACAATTCACTTATCAGCAGACCCATCGATGGTTGGTAACAAGTTCGCTCTTGCTCTCCTTTGACAAAGAACTAGTCCTTGCATGTGTGTCACGTTTATAAATATACAAGAAAGACTCCCATCGAGTATTACTCCACTTTTCTCCATAACATCAATTCATTTCTCTACACAAAATACTCCAACCAAACCTTTCTCTCTAGACTCATTACAAATGTGTACTCAACTACTCTCATTACTCCATTTAAATCCCATTATTATTTCAATCCTTTTGTTAATACTCCCACCACATCAAGCTCAAGATTATGAACACTACTACTCCGAGTGCAGCAAGACTTTTGATTGTGGCCAAACTGTTCGGGGAATACGTTACCCTTTTTGGGGAGGAACTCGGCCTTCATATTGTGGACTTGAAGCATTTAAACTCACCTGCAAAAACGGAGACTTTCTCGTTATAGAATTGGGTTCCAATACCTCGTTCCACGTAGTCCACATCAATCAGTCCAGTCATGAAATAGCCATTGAACGTGATCATCTTCCAAATAATGTTTGTCCTTCAGAAGTACTAATTAGTACCAAGTTCAATGAAACCCTATTTTATTATGCTACTGACACTGAAGATCTCCACGTGTTCTACGATTGTCCGGTTGACCTAAACTTACTGGATTCATTACGGAATAATTTTACATGCAATATTAGTGAAGAAGGGGTTAAAGATTTAGGGAGTTTTGGAAATGAATCGTTTTCGCTACTTCAAATGCTGAATCTTCAGTAATGCAAAGTTCATATTAGTGTTCCAATTAACAGGAATGCTCTTCTGGAATTTCAGAAGAATGAAACTATGCAGCTGGGGGAAGTACTAAACCGGAGTTTTCTGGTGTATTATAAAATTAACCAATTTGTTGTTTGTGAGGATTCCGGTGGAGTGCGTTGGTCCGGAACAAATTCAACTGTAACAGATTCATGCCTCTGTCACGACGGTGCGTATCGGACTCTGTGTCCAAAGTTAAGGCCAGGTGTGTTCATCTTCTTCATGTTTATTAATTAGTTATTAGTATTTCAAAATAGTAACTAATTTTTCTGAAATTTTAATTGTCATTGTTGAAATTCACTTTTTTTCCTTAATATTCAATTGATATTTCTAAAATATTGTTTACTTATTTTGAAATTTTTTAATTAGCTGAAATTTTAACTATTTTGTAATAATTTGCCATTTCATGTTTCTACTGATCATGAGTATTTGGAGAGTTTTGAACACCAAAGCTATGCTTGTTTCCTATTATGTTACTTGGAATTGAATTCGACTATTTCTACTTATTTATACTTGTTTAATATACCTACTATCACTTTTTATATACAAGCTATGAACTATATTTTTACTCCTATGCACATTTGGTATATACTTCTAAAGGGATACTATTTAGCCCCGCATTCTTTTCTTGGGATTATATATATAGTACTTCCTAAAATACCTATATATATATATATATATATATATATATATATATAGCCGCGAAGCCATGTACAATATATGGGGTCAATTGACCCCACTCATTTTTGATTTTTTTTTTATACTTATGATATAATAAATTTTTTGGGTATAACTTAGTAATTTGACCCCATTAAAATTTATACTTGAACTCTCCTCCATTTATAAAACAAATATAGAATAAGATTACATTGTTAAACAATGTGAGACTTCAAAAGTCCAATTAATAAATAAAAAAACAAATGACTGTCATATAAATACTTAGTGAACTCGGAGTTATAGCACTTCATATCCGATATGGGATGGACATCCACTTCAAATGACATTCACAACACACACAACACAGTAGCATAAATTTGGTGGGTAGACTTTAGCTCAGTAATGATTGCTTCATTCAATTCATGCCCATGAAATATTCATTAATTAATATAATTTTCTTCCTCAATACTTATATGAAGGAAGGGACTAGAGAGTACTAATTTTCATCTGTATCATTTTTTTGTCAACGAGGGGAGTACTAATTTTTTATTTTCATGTCAAGTGGGATCACCACAGTTTGTGAAAATGGTTTGGATAGAAAGTTTTACAATAGTTCACATTGTAACAGAGTCTCACATCGTCTAGAAAACCCTCTCTTATCCTACCTTTGTTCTATAAATAAAGGAGAGTTCAAGCCTTTAAGAGTAATTGACATAGAAGTCTAAAAGGAGGCCTTGGGTTGGACCTACCTTTTATGTTTTAAGGATATCATGTTGGTCCAAATACATGTTTTACGTATGTAATTGGTCGAAAAGTACAAAATTATCTAAAAAGTTTTACTCGGGGCGCAGCCCCCGAACCCCCGCTAAATTTTTGAACCATTTACACCGTAATACATTTTTAGAAAAAATTACAACAAAAGTGCATCTAGAAAATATTTACAGAATTAATACATTTTTAATATTTTATTTACAAAATTAGTGCATTACCCACTTTATCCCTTATAATAAACTACATTTCAAAATTCAAATTTCAAAAGGCTAATCAGCCTTTGCACCCACGTGACTCCATATTTTCCGGCCAACCATCACCGACCGAAAAACTCCATATTTTCTGCCCAAAATCAACAAAGCAAGCCTGCTATGTTTCACAACAGATCCAACAAACAACGGCAACAAACATAACATGTTTGGACAACAAACATTACAGGTTGGATTCTGTCGTCCGACGAGATTCAGGGAGAGGTGATTGGGCGTTAATGAAGGCTTGGGAAAGATTCAGTAGGAGACCGGTAAAATGAAATCACGATGTGTTTATACATTATATTGGATTAGTGTAAGAGGCTCCATATCAAAATGGTTACCTACAAAAACTAAAATGGTTACCTTTGTATGGAGGTTTGGCTACCGACTGCACTGAAATTTCTCTTCTTCTCTTTTTGATTTCTGGACTAAATCAACCTTCGACACCCCTTGTCTGGGCTTCATCTCCTACCTCCAAGGCACCACCTGAAACAATGGCCGCATCTACAAACTCTCTCTCTAATTTCGCTCTAAGAGGCTCCATATCAAAATGGTTACCCACAAAAATTAAAGTGGTTACCTTTGTATTAAGATTTGACTACCAACTGCACTGAAATTTCTTTTTTTTTCTCTTTTTGATTTATGGACTAAATCAACCTTCGTCACCCCTTGTCTGGGTTTCACCTCCTACCTCCAAGGTATCACAGGCAACAATGGTCGAATCTACAAACTCGCTCTCTCTATAATCTCGCTCTAAGCTAGAGGTTCTATATCAAAATGGTTATCTACAAAAACTAAAATGGTTACCTTTGTATGAAGGTTTGGCTACCAACTGTACTGAAATTTCTGTTTTTTTTTTTTTAATTTTTGGACTAAATCCACCTTCTCCATCCCTTGTCTGGGCTTCACCTCCTACCTCCAAGGCGCCACCTGCAACAATGGCCGCATCTACAAATTCAGAGGTGTCAGTTTCCTTATTTATGTGAAACTGAATAATTTGACGTGGTTATTGTATTGCACTCTTTTTGTAATTATTTTGTGGATACACTAATCTTATAATTTTTTCCTAATTGTTGTATATTACTGTAAAGAACCCTAAATTTTTTGTAGGATCAGAATTTTTTGACCCCACTCGGTTGAGGTTCTGGCTTCGCCACTATATATATATATATATATATATATATCTGTGTGTGTGTGTGTGTGTGAGAGAGAGAGAGAGAGAGAGATCAACCCCGTTTAAAAATATGTGATTCTGCTAAATTTAACAAAAGTGAGTAGTTTTTTTTGGAAAATCCATGAATCATTTTTTATTTTTTGTTAATAAATATACTACGTTCGTTTATGGATTTTTGGTTCATTAATTTTGCTTTCATCTTCTTGTGATGGTTATATTCACTTCAATCTTTTTGATTCCCCTAATTTAGTATGTTAATACGCTTACTATGGTCCAGTTTGGCATTTTAGTTTTTTTACCATTTTGCTGCTTCATAAAATTCTTTAACTACAAAATTATTTAGATATGTGATGGCTGATTAACTTTATATTAATGACAGGACGAAAAAAATATCGTGGAGCGAGGATTGGAACAGGTAGTGCCCTTTTGTATCAAATTTTGTGTTTCATTATCTTCGTCAATTTTATATACTACTTGAAATAATGGATTTTGCGAGGAAAAAACCGTCGCAAATGGTCTTGTTGTCGCCAATGTTGATATTTGTGACGGACAATTCTGTCACAGCATCAGTTGCATTAGATCCGATCGCAATGAGATCCTTCGCACAGGAAGCTTACGACGAACTTCATGTCCGTCGCAAAGGTAGTCTGTCGATTTTGTGTAGGGGCATGAGCGACGGTATAGTCCGTCGCTAATGTGAAAATTTATTTTTTTAATCCAATAATTTCACTTTTTTGGTATGTTTGGACCTGTTTATTTTCTTATAGATATCTACAAATTAATATTATATTTAAATACAAAAAACTACAGTATAATTAGTCCAACATTTAATATTAAACAAAGAATACTAGGTGGACAAACTGTAAACAAAAAGTTGTGCACAAAGAGTAAGACTCATGTATTGCTTACCAATAAAAATTTATAAAACATCTAATCGTAGGTCGCACTTTCTATTTTCTCTCCTTTTTATATTGTTTGTGCACAGTTTTTGTGTATAGTTTGTGTCCCTAATATTACTCTTAAACAAAACTTTTAATATACATTTAATCTAAATATCACCATTTATGATCCTGCAATTTTAAGGATAATACTATGTGCACCAACTGTACACAAAAAGTTGTGTACCAAGAGCAGGGCCTATGTATTGTTTACTAATGAAAATGTGTAAAACATTCAATTATAGATCTTGCTCCCTATTTTCTCTCTTTTTTTATACTGTGTGTGCACAACTTTTTATGTATAGTTGGTGTCCTTAACATTATTCTAATTTTAATCTAATTTAGAGGATCTGTCCTACTAAGGATGCGGGAGAAATTAAATACGGCGGCTACTTTTGTAGGGATCACAAGGATATGTCATCTCTACTAAATAACACATGTAAGGCACTTGAGAAACTTTCTTGTTATGCTAAAAATCTCAAAACAAGTAGAAGTATCAATGGTTTTGATTTTCTAATCAATTCCTATATCCTATAAGTCTAGAGCATGGCATTATATTCCAACGTTTTCTCCAGGCACTCGACAAGAAATTAAAATGAAGCAGTTGAAAAAACAAACAAACAAAGTCATTGCTAGAGGTATTTAGGTCGCTCTTTGATTTTAATTTGGTGTTCTACTAATGTTACTTGAATAGTCATTCGATGCAATATGTAGAACAAAATTGAAAACGAAAAAGATCACTTTTTGTGGTACAAAGTAGGAGTAAGTTTCTTTGAATCACTTAGGTGTTGTTTGTTTACCTCTTAAGAGGTCTGAATGGACTGCCTCTTATTTGTTAAGAGGCAGTGTGCTGTTTTTTTTTTTTTGGTTACCTCTTAATGCCTCTAATCGGTTAAGATATAAAATCAAGTCTAAATAATTAAGAGACAAGTCTGAATGAACATTGCTATTTTTGGACAAAAATACCCTCGTTAATACTATCATTTTTCTTTCCTATCCACCAACCAGATCTCCACCAACCAAATATGCCACCACACTACCGCCACCATCACCAAACACCACACCATCACCACGCCAGATCACAAACCACACCAGATCTGGGGAGGGGCAGGGGAGGAGGAGGAGAGGGGGACGGGGCAGGGGCAGGGGAAGGGGAGGAGGGCCGGCAGGGATGGGAGAGGGGAGGGGGTCGGCGGGGATGGGGCAGCGCGCGAGGATGGGGGAGAGGAAGGGGCTGGCGGGGATAGGGGCGGGGAGGGGGTCGGGGCGGCGGGGATGGGGTAGGGGAGGGGGCGGGGTAGATGAAGAAGAAGGAGGTCTGATCTTTTTTTTTATATAGTTTTGTTTAGAGGGTTAAAATGGTAAAATACTTTTATTCAGACATTTTGAAAAATGTAATTATCAAACAACATTTTTTCATTAAGATACAATTCTATTCAGATGCTCTATATTATTCAGATGTCTAAACTATTCAGATCTTAACCATCAATTTTATCAAACACAACCTTAGTTGGTATATAATTTGTTTTTATCCTTCAGTGACCTAGCTCATCCTCCATTTTAAAAAAATTTTAAAAAAATATACATTATAAAAGCCTCCTAGCAACAACATTGAATTCTAATTTAGCAAAACCAAAGCCTTTACATTCCATGACAGTTTCAATATATCCCCCATAAAGAATAGCTTCTTAAGAAAAACTTCTACAGCTTAAAGTACCGATAACATATTGATGAACCTTTCATACACCAGCAGATATGTTCCTATATATATCTTTATGCAAACATTAATGAATTTAAGAGATCTGTTGCAATTTAACAAAGCTGAAATCACCCAACTCCCCTTCCAAAACGACCAACAATTCCACTCTTGGTTTCAGTTTTCAATCCCAAAAAATTAAAAACAAAAACAATTCCATGAAGAATCATTCTCCGAACAGAGATATATATTACAACATTGAATGCAACCATCAAACACCAAAAAAGAACTCCCTTGACAGAGAAACAAGGCATCCTAGCTGCCCTATAAAGGAAAATACCATGTCCAGAAGATCCAAAAGTATGTAATGAACATAAGTGTCAGCAAAGCAATCATACAAAACTCCCTTCACATCCTTACAACCCTATTTCTGAGTACAGCTAAAGTATAAAGATGAAAAACTTAATTAAAATTACCTCCTGAAACGCTCCCTCAAGGAATATATCATAATTTTTAATAGATATAGATTTGCTTCTCTTTTTCTTTTTCTCTTTTTTTAACTTAGCTTCTACTTGAAGGTTGATTTATGTTGGTTCACGAATCATTGGAAGTAAACCTAACTAATGTTCCAATGTTTGTTTTTATTGATAGGTATAATTGGAGTTGTTTTAACTGTTTTAGTTGGGATACTAATGTTTTTGTTATCAAATTAAACCAAATTAATAAAGTCTTCTAGATTGTTTATGAATTGTCTCTAAGAAATTGCTGGTTCTTTGTATTGTCTCTTTGATTTCTTGTGTGACTCTTTGAGAATTGTAAAAGTCTTTATTGAAAGTGTAGGAGGCATTAATAGAATTATGTATGTTCATGTTCCTTTGATCTATAAATACCTCTCATGTAATCGGTTGGTAGCAAGTGAGTTGAATCAAGTATTTTAAGGTTTAAACACTCTTTCTCACTTCTCTATTTTTATCCTCCATTGCCAATAGTTTTTCATATACTAGATTAGGAAATTATAAAATTCATCAGTGACCTTCTTGAGAAGGAAAACAAAGAATGACAGAGTCGTTGAGGCTTATATTGTACAATATGGATCCTCAGGAACGAAAAGGTATTCGTATTATGAGGTAAAAAATATTACGAATTCATTCAGAAATGAATTGGGGAGAGGAGGTTATGGGCATGTTTTCAAATAAAAACATTCTCATAACCTCCTAAATGAAAATAAAAGAATATGCTTCATAGCATAGCCAATTTGAATCAGTTTGCATTTTAAGTAATTTTATTTTATTGTAACATGTCATTTATTAGTTGATAATAAAATTTCAAATTCACTTATTAGTTGATATGAAGTTTTCATATATTACATATACTCCCTCTTTCCAGGATAAAAGTTCTCTATTGACTTTTGTGGTCAAATTAACTATTTTGAAAATTAATAATTAAACATATATATTTGACTTTTCACAAAAAGCTAACATAGAGAGATATGTTCTAAATTGTATATAGATTATAATGTTTATAGGTTTTTTGCATATATATAAAAGAATAATAAGATATATTAATTTGAAAACTTATTGAAAGGTGAGGAATTTATAAATGAGGTGTCAAGCATTGGTAGTAGTCGGCCTCCTAATTGGATTTTGTTATGAGGGGAAAAAACTAGCTCTTATATACGAATTCATGCCCAATGGATCTCTAGAGAAGTTCATCTATAGTAAAATTTCTTCAACTGCAAGTCAAAATCTTTGGATGGGAAAATTTGTTTGACATTGCATTCGGAATAACTCGAGGACTTGAGTACTTAGACCGTGGCTGCAACACCCGTATTTTACATCTCGACATAAATCCACATAATATCCTTCTTGATGAAGATTTTTGTCCAAAGATATATGATTTTGGGCTTACAAATTAGTTGTAGACTAGAAAGGAGAGTATCATATCTACGATGGAAGGAAGAGGGACCATTGGGTATATTGCTCCAGAATTAGTGTCTAGTAGGAATTTCGGAGGAGTCTCACATAAATCAGATGTATGTATACAGCTATGGAATGATGAACTTAGAAATGGTCGGAGGTAGGAAGAAAAATGTTGATGTTGGAGTTGTTCACACTAGCGAGATATATTTTCCCCATTGGGTTTGTTAGAAATATATGAAAGAGGATAAATTATAGAGAAGTGAGGAAGAATGTTTAAACCTTAAAATACTTGATTCAACTCACTTGATTAAAATAACTCACATACAAGACTATTTATTGGACTCCTAGGACACTTCTAGAGTCACTGTAATAATTACTACATGACCAAATACATGTACATGAATCTAACCATACATGTTCTAAGACAATTCTAAACTTTTAAATACATTCATGTACATACATATCATGTACTTAGATATTACTCACTCATGTACTAATACTAATTAAGATATATAATTCATGAATAGAAGATATTTATAAATTTAGTTTAGTTTGCTAACAAGGTTTATAAGCGTATTGAGCTAGATGAAGAGCTAAATTTGGCGGCTGAAATGACGGCAAAAGAAAATGAAATTGCAAGGAAAATGATAATAGCCTGCGAGGAAGAATGAACGGGAGTGGATGGAAAATGATTAACCTTAATGAAAGAGTGAAATTGTGGAAGCTGCCACGCGTGAATTTGAGGTAAATTGTGTTGGTGGGTCCTCACCATGATAAAAGCAGCAAAACATGAACTGTCTTATTGGAGCAAAACATGGAATGCTTTATGGGAGCAAAACATGGCGGAAAAGAAGGCTCTATGTTTTCGGCAAAGAATTAGGGAAAGAGAGAGAAAAAGGTTCCCTTTCTTTATCTATAAATACCATCTAATGTTGCTGAAGATAACACATCAACCCGAGAGAGATATAGATTATCAGAGAGAGAACATCCGAGAGAAAAATAAAAGAGAGAAGAAAACTTCTGCAAAAGCTTTAGAAAAATAGAGAGAGAAATATCAAACAAATAAGTATTTTGTTTGGCTTTTTTATCACATAGTTATTGTGGTGAGGTAATTTGATTGTGTACTCAAATTAGGATATCTTTGTATTCTCTCAGTTTATTCTATAGTGAATTTTTCGGAGATCGTCCCGTGGTTTTTACCTCTTAGTTATAGAGGGTTTTTCACGTAAAAATCTTGGTGTCTCGTGCTTGGTTATCTCTTCTCAGTATTTCCTGCAGTGGTTATTATTTTTTGGTGGAACTGCAAATTTAATCTGTTCGACATGTATTGATATTTTTGGCCCATTAATTTATCAAAGACAACAATATTTGGGAGGTAATTTTTTCCAACAATTGGTACCAGAGCTAAGGTTATTTTGCTCAGTTATTTTTGATAAATTCTATGGAGGAATCAGGTGGAGCCATGATTAAATTGACCTCTTCAAATTTTTCAATATGGAAGCCCAGAATGAAGGATATCCTTTATTGCAAGGATTTGCATGATCCGTTGGAGCTCGAGGGAAAGAAGCCCGCGGATAAATCTGATGCTGATTGGAAAAGGATGAACAAGAAGACTATTAGTCACATCCGGCAGTGGATTGATCAAAGTATATTCCACCATGTTTCGCGGGAGACGGATGCTCATACTCTATGGACAACACTAGAGTCCATGTACGAGAAGAAGAATGCACAAAATAAAACTTTTGTGATTCGAAAAATTGTGAACTTGAAGTACAAAGATGGGAGCAGTGTGTCGGAGCATATGAGTGAGTTTTAAGGTTTGGTGAACCAGTTGTCTACCATGGAGAAGAATCTTGGTGATGAGATTCAGGCTCTTTTGCTTCTCAGTTCATTGTCGAACAGCTGGGAAACTTTGGTGGTGTCTCTAAGCAATTCAGCTCCAGCAGGAAAAATGACCATGCAGTTGGTCAAAGACAGTCTTCATAATGAAGAGACTATGCGAAAGGAGCAAGATTTTAATTTTGAGACACAGGCTCTTGTTCCAGAAAACAGGGACAGAAGCAATTTCAGAGGATCTCATCAAGGAAATAAAAGTCGCAGCAAAAGCAAAAATCACAGGAGCAAATCAAAGGCCATACAAGGCAAAACGTATAGATGCTTCTATTATAATAAATAAGATCATTACAAAAGAAATTGCAAGATCTGGTTAGACAAGCAGAAAAATGGTGAGCAAGGAAAGGTTGAGGAGAAGAACACTGCAGCCATAGTCACCGAAGATGTTGTGATTCTTTCATTTAGGGAAGAAGAATGCTTGCATGTTGATGATAAGAAAGTTGATTGGGTGGTGGATACTGGTGCTTCGTATCATGCTACACTCAAGAGGGAATTCTTCACAACTTACAAAGCTGGAGACTTTGGGTATGTGAGAATGGGGAATACTGATCAGTCCAAGATCATTGGAATTGGAGATGTTTGCATTCAGACAGGTGTTAGTTGCACTATTACCTTGAGGGATGTTAGACACGTTCCTGATTTGCGTCTCAACTTAATTTCTGGCATGGCCTTGGACAGAGAAGGCTATGAGAATCACTTTGGCAGTGGAAAGTGGAAGCTTACCAAAGGTTCTATGGTGATTGCAAGAGGTGTTGCTTGTTGCTAGTTGTACAAGACTCGTGTGAAGGTGTGTTCCAGTGAGTTAAATGCTGCTGAGGATGACTCTTCGCCAAACTTATGGCATAAGAGGCTTGGCCACATGAGTGAGAAAGTGTGACGCCCCCAAATCCGGGTACTTGAAACCCGTACTTGGTGCTACACGATACCATACCTTCAAACTACTTAATATATTACAAACTTAAAAATTATATCAGAGTTGTCTAATCCCCAGGTACGACGACCTTTAAAGTACATTATTACACGATAGATATTATATTATCACAATACTAAAGTCTAGATATTACAAATAACACTTTATACTTAATCCTTCAGCTTTCCCTTTCCCTTTCCCTTGTCCTTGCCAGAGCCTTCTGGTCGATCACACTTAGCTGAAAACATTTAATTTAAAGCAAGAATGAGCATTTAATTGCTCAGCAAGTAATAACAATTAATAAACATTAGCTGAAAGAAGTAAATGTTTTCTTTGAGGACTACTTCTACAACGAATCAATAGTTGTGAAGTCATTTGAAACAGTTCTTGATAACATATCAAATCGTTTACAATTTTTGAAACAACGTAGTGACTTTGAATGCTGAGCGGTCAATAGACCATGAACTTTTATTTTCATGTTTGAAAAGGTTTGTACAGAAATTCATCTGTAAACCGTCTGGCTTACGGACACGGAGGGTGATCAGCCCCGTTGTGCCCTGTATTGATCAACACTACATGCTAGAACGACATTTTCGTCCATCATCACCGCCTTTGGCGCATAAAAGTTTCCCATTTCGGGTTGTTCATACTCAGTCTGGAGTCCTAACTAAAGCAATTTAGTTAGACGACTTTATCATAAACAATCATATTCAATAATACCTTCCAAACTATGTCTAATCGAATCAAATAGCTTAGACAACCTTTAAATTATGTATACATACCGAAATTTAATAGTACGTATCAAAACTTATCATGTCAAAGAATTTCGAATTTACGATAATTATAACAATTTGTACAAGTGAGGACAGTTGCACAAAGAACAGAACAATTTTGATTATAAATGCATCACAAGAGACCATATCGAGATATTTGAAATCAGTAGATAGATCGAATAAAGTTCAAGAATACTTGCTCATTAAAAGAGTATTGAAACTTGCATAATATATGGATCCATTGCATAAAGTAAATGCAAGGGTTAAGATAATTGCTGAATATAAATTTGAGTAAGGTTAGGGAACTTGCCTTGTCCGTCGATTACTGCTACACAATCTAATATATTCTCTTATGAAAGACCTATCATTTATAAGATTGATCTTTCAATCAGCATAACATATTATAACTCATTTAGTCACATAATTCAAATACTAGATACTACAATAAATCATTAGTAATATTATCATCTTCTGATAATAGTCTATCACATATCCATCATCTTTAAATTCCCTTTAATATCAAATAATATTTCATCACTTCTTAATATTATTAATCACATAATAATATTTTACTCTCTTTTCAATATTATTAGCTACTTAATAATATTTTATTCATTCACAAGTATTATTAATCATTTAATAATATCTTACTCGCCTCATAATATTATTAATCATTTAATAATATCTACTCACCTCATAATATTATTAATTATTTAATAATATTTTAATAACTCTTTAATAACATCTTAATCTTTTTCAAATATTATTAATCCTTTACTAATATTTTAATCACTTACTAATATTATTAATCATTTAATAATATCTTAATCACTTATTATTTATTAATCATTTAATGATATTTTAATTATTTACTAATATTATTAATCATTTAATAACATTTTATTTATTTGCTAATATTATTAATAATTTAATAATATTTTAATCAATTATAAACAATTTAATATAATTGTTTATATCTTACTATTTAATTCATTTAACACACATATCATGTCATTCATATAACATTTTATTAAAAATAACTAAAATACCCTTATAAAGTTTTTATACATCATATATTGATAATTAATTAATAAAATCACATTAACTAGTTTTACAACTTAATATAACTTAATTTATTCATTTATTCTTAACTTAATCATAGGCATTAAAAATACCAAATCAAGTTATTATTTTTTTATATTCTGGGGAAACTTAATATATAATATTTTAGTAGCAAAATAATTTTTCTGCAATTTTCTAAATTCGTTTCATATTTTTTAAGTATTCAAAACTGTCCGAAATTGTTACAATTATCATAAATTATCCTTTTATTCAAAAATTATGAAATTTACACGGTAGTCTTCTGTTGTCTAGACCTAGCTCCCGTAAAAATTTCACAATTTTATGGGCTTTATAAGTGGAGTTATAACAATTTGTTTATTAAAACGTACGTTCTTATAAAAGCCATAACTATCATTATATACATCAACAAATTACCATCTTTGGACAGCAACTAGTTAACTTGATATACTAACATACTACAAAAGATTAGAATTTTTAGAGCAACTAAAGTAGCCGAAACTGCTCTTTTTCCAAAACTGGCCTGGAACAGTTTTTTTTTGTGCTCCAGTTTTGTTACACGGCTGGACTGTTTTGGGAAAAATAATGCCACGATTTACTCGTTTAATAATTTTGGGTGCTACCACTTGGGTTAATCAGATAACTCATGTATCTAACTCACCTTTTTGACGGATTGTTAAAATAATGTACAAATTTAAAATGGTAAAGATCCAAAGTGAACTGAAATTAGAGCTTTTTAAGTCCAAAAATTGTTTTTTGTTGTTCTTTGCTATTCAAGTTTATCAACACTTAAAATGGTATAATTTAAACATAAAATACCCTATAACATGAAGATCTAGTGTTCTAAGGTTTAAAAACATAAACTCATTATTTATTACAAAACATCCACAAGAATTTATTTAACTAACTAGGATTAAGATTTAAAGATTTTTATACCTTATTCTAGTTGCAAACCTTCTTCTTCTTCCACAATAAGTGATAAAGTCTAATGGCATGGAACAGTTTTTCTCTTCCTTCTCTCCTTGTGGTGTCCGAAGTTCTCTTGGTTCTCTATCTCTCTATTTTGTTTCTTTAACTAATTTAGAAAACAAAAGAAAGGAAACTTGCTTGCACATATGGTGGAAGATATTTATAATTAGTAAAGTTATATACATATAACTCTTATATGTATACACAAATCTCCCACAATCTCTTCTTTTTCAAAGGTGAGGATTTAATTATTAATGAGCTAAGAAGTTAGGGGACACATAAGCTATGAAGTTGGTGACTAAGTCTCAATTTGTGGATTAATACTTCCTCCTTTCATCCGATTCATTCCCCCACAATTATTGCCCAATTTTATTTTATTTTAAGTTAGGTGGGTGGGTGAGCTAGGCTTTGAAAAAAATATAAAATAAAATAAACCATGTGATACTTTCTCTGTTGCTTGCCCGGATCATTCACCCATTATTTGCCTCATTTTTGATTTTCTTTATTTGCTTAATTTGCTAATTTAGCTTCTAGAATATTCAATTAATTTTGGGTCAAAGTTTGGGCTTTTCTTTAATTCATTTGGGCTCCCTAATTAATTTATTTGGGCCATGCAAAATAGCATAGGTCCAATACATCAATTTTATCTTACCCTAATTATTTAATTAGGGTTACTAGTCCACTTACTTTGGACTTTTTAAATAATTACTTACATTGGTTTAATTACATAACCCAATTAGACTTGCTTTAATTAGGTTTAACATAAATAATAAATTGAGATAATAAAATTAATCTCTTAGGTTTATATATATATATATATATATATTACATAATACAAACATACATACTTTTAAATACAATTATAACAATAAATGTATTTAACATTCAAATCCATATTCATAGATCGAATTAGGGTTTTGATCAATTGTTTCACTTTGTCTCATTTACCTTTCTTAGTCAATTTAAAATAAATAAACTGACTAATCTGCTAAATTCATATCATAAAGAAATAATCATATCAATAATAATAATACTAAAGATCTATTCGTAAAATATACATATGTTATTTAAATAATACATTAATCATATCTTCATGAAAAATAAATAATAAAATATTTTTACTACAAAATTAATTTATTATAAGAATATAATTTATAATAATCAACAATTCCTTTTTCGAAAAATTTATTTGAAATCATTCATGCGATAAACAAATATAAATTTATTACATATACACATATACTTTACCTTTCACGTATTACCATATTTACTTTTCATACTTAATAAAAAAATTATTCGTAAAATTTCTTATTTAAAAATATCGAAAATTTGGGTTATTACATTCACCCTCCCTTATAAGGATTCCGTCCCCGGAATCACCGTTACAAAACTTATACCCATGAGGGTAAATATCATACACATTCATATCACAAGTAGATCACGATCTGATTCAATCGAATCGATCTTTAAATATTCAACATAAAGCTTGTCTATGTGATTATACGGAATTTGATTTCTAATAGAACTCAAATTCTTCCTTCAAAATACGTTAATAAAACGATTTATTATTAGATTATGTATTATTTATTTATTAATCTAGGTCTTTTCGTAAAGTTCTTTTTGTATGACTATATTCAAGGATTCTAGAGTTTATAAGTGTAAACGTACCTCACGGTACATGCAAAAATAAATTATATCCAAATCATACCTGGAACTCCATCTCCGGCTAATATCGTATCTTGAACCGTCATATTGAAGGTCCTTGCAGTTGGTTAGTTTCTTGGAGTTGGATAAGTTATCGCTAACTTTTCGTCGTTATTCCCTGCCTTAGCACTTCCCCCATCGACCTTTCTTTTCGGACAATCCCTTGCCATATGATTTATTAATCCACAAATAAAACACCCACTGTCCTTCCTTGGATTGGGACAGTTAGGAGAGATGTGTCCCTCCTGCCCGCATTTATAACACACAAATTTTCCTTTTAGACACTCTCCCGAGTGATTTTTTTCACAATTTTCACACTTCTTAACCTGCTTCTTTATTTCTCCCTGGCTATTACCAGTATTTCCTGAATTGTTCCATTTTCTTTTTCCACTTCCACTACCTCCCTCAACTTTGACTTTATTCTTCTTCTCCTTATTGTAGAGGCTCATGGCCTCACTTCCTCCTTCGGCTATGATAGCCTTTTCCAATAACGATCCAAAAGATTCAATCTGCAACACTGCCACCTTATTATAGAGCCAGGGTTTTAGGCCCTGCTCAAACCTCCGTGCCTTCCTTGCTTCAGTATCCACTTGGTGTGGAGCGAATCTAGCTAATTCGTTAAACTTAGCGGCGTATTCCGAGACAGTCATATTCTCCTGCTTCAATTCTAAAAATCTAACCTCCATCCTAGCCTGCATACTGGACGAGAAGTAATTCTCGAAGAACAGTTCCTTAAACCTTGTCCATGTCACCATTCCTGCTCCGGCTCTAGTTTGATTTGCCTCCCACCAGAAATTCGCCTCCCCCTTCATTATATAGGTAGCAAAAGCGGTCTTTTGCTCCTCCTTTATCCTAGCAATAACAAATGCTTTTTCTATCTCCTTTACCCAGGTTTGGGCTTCTATAGGATCAGTCGTCCTTCTAAATTCAGGCGGTCCTACTGCCTTGAAGTCTTTGAAGTTTGCCAATTGATTCCCTGGCGGATTTCCTGCGACTGGTGTTTGATTACGTATAGCCTCTGCCAGCATATTCACAAAATCTTGCATCGGGTTTGCATTACCTCCTCCATTGTTATCGAATTCATCTACCCTTCGGTGTCGTTGTTCTCTTCTTGGCGGCATTGTCTGAATAAACAAATCCTTAAATTATTATTTCGTCTTTCATATACCATTATGCCACCTATTATTAGTGGTATCATAAAAGTTTGAACACACAATTTTGAATTTAGACCAATTCAGTTTGCTGGATTCATAAATTCAGCTTGCCGAATTAACACTTTATCAATTAAACAACATACTATCTTAATCAAACATAAAATCATAACATTTCACTTATATTCATATTAATTTAAATAGTACATATTACTTTTCATTACACAGCGCATGCTGCTGCAACCACTTACTATCCCTTAGTGACAACAAAAGTCGGGAGTAGTACATTACACACACATTATATCATACATAATCCTAAATCACTTATCCTATTTATTCCCTACACTATTCTTAGATCATGGACAAACCTTTGCTTGGTGACCTACCATTCCACATACAAAACATACGCATTACTTCGGTTCGGGACAATGAGAAGAGATATGTCCTTCACGTCCACAGTTATAACACACGTTCTGCCCTTTCATACATACACCTTCATGTTTTCGGTTACAGTTTGCACACCTTATTACTTTCTTAAAGTTTCCTTGGTTGGAATTTTCCATATCACGGTCATTCATCTTTCTTTTCCCCTTCCGACTTAGAGCTGCACACGATTTGCTGCATTTGACTCCCATCTTATCAATTTGGATTTTTAGCTTATCTTGTTCTTCCATTATTTCGATTAATGCCTTTTGCAATTGACTATTTAGTAGCCTTTCCATGTCCCATAATTTTTCCAAAGATAACACCTTATTCCTCAGATTCTGCACTTCCGTTGATGTCTGGTCAGCTCCAACTTCAGTGTCTGAATCAGTATCTGTCAGCATTACCGTTTCTGGTTCTATGTTTTCCAAGATAACCAATTCATCAGTGTTGTTTTCGATATGAGCCTCCCTTTCACCCATTGGCTGGGATTTTGGCTCAGTTGGAGTGATTTGCTCCTTATTCGCGACATGAAAATTTTCTAATCCTTTCCTTCCTGACATCTATACACAAATATTCTTGATTAGTATATAATATATACACATAACAAACAATAGTTTATATAAGTTACTTTTATTTCGTTTTAAAATGAATTTCCTTAATTCATTTCCTTTAAACTCTATTTGAGTTATTTGTTTTTCACCGCTTCTATCTAGCCTAAGGTTATAGCCTAAGGTATGCCCCACCTAAGGTTTCTAACCTAAAGCTCTGATACCAACCTGTGACGCCCCTAAATCCGGGTACTTGAAACCCGTACTTGGTGCTACACGATACCATACCTTCAAACTACTTAATATATTACAAACTTAAAAATTATATCAGAGTTGTCTAATCCCCAGGTACGACGACCTTTAAAGTACATTATTACACGATAGATATTATATTATCACAATACTAAAGTCTAGATATTACAAATAACACTTTATACTTAATCCTTCAGCTTTCCTTTTCCCTTGTCCTTGCCAGAGCCTTCTGGTCGATCACACTTAGCTGAAAACATTTAATTTAAAGCAAGAATGAGCATTTAATTGCTCAGCAAGTAATAACAATTAATAAACATTAGCTGAAAGAAGTAAATGTTTTCTTTGAGGACTACTTCTACAACGAATCAATAGTTGTGAAGTCATTTGAAACAGTTCTTGATAACATATCAAATCGTTTACAATTTTTGAAACAACGTAGTGACTTTGAATGATGAGCGGTCAATAGACCATGAACTTTTATTTTCATGTTTGAAAAGGTTTGTACAGAAATTCATCTGTAAACCGTCTGGCTTACGGACACGGAGGGTGATCAGCCCCGTTGTGCCCTGTATTGATCAACACTACATGCTAGAACGACATTTTCGTCCATCATCACCGCCTTTGGCGCATAAAAGTTTCCCATTTCGGGTTGTTCATACTCAGTCTGGAGTCCTAACTAAAGCAATTTAGTTAGACGACTTTATCATAAACAATCATATTCAATAATACCTTCCAAACTATGTCTAACCGAATCAAATAGCTTAGACAACCTTTAAATTATGTATACATACCGAAATTTAATAGTACGTATCAAAACTTATCATGTCAAAGAATTTCGAATTTACGATAATTATAACAATTTGTACAAGTGAGGACAGTTGCACAAAGAACAGAACAATTTTGATTATAAATGCATCACAAGAGACCATATCGAGATATTTGAAATCAGTAGATAGATCGAATAAAGTTCAAGAATACTTGCTCATTAAAAGAGTATTGAAACTTGCATAATATATGGATCCATTGCATAAAGTAAATGCAAGGGTTAAGATAATTGCTGAATATAAATTTGAGTAAGGTTAGGGAACTTGCCTTGTCCGTCGATTACTGCTACACAATCTAATATATTCTCTTATGAAAGACCTATCATTTATAAGATTGATCTTTCAATCAGCATAACATATTATAACTCATTTAGTCACATAATTCAAATACTAGATACTACAATAAATCATTAGTAATATTATCATCTTCTGATAATAGTCTATCACATATCCATCATCTTTAAATTCCCTTTAATATCAAATAATATTTCATCACTTCTTAATATTATTAATCACATAATAACATTTTACTCTCTTTTCAATATTATTAGCTACTTAATAATATTTTATTCATTCACAAGTATTATTAATCATTTAATAATATCTTACTCGCCTCATAATATTATTAATCATTTAATAATATCTACTCACCTCATAATATTATTAATTATTTAATAATATTTTAATAACTCTTTAATAACATCTTAATCTTTTTCAAATATTATTAATCCTTTAATAATATTTTAATCACTTACTAATATTATCAATCATTTAATAATATCTTAATCACTTATTATTTATTAATCATTTAATGATATTTTAATTATTTACTAATATTATTAATCATTTAATAATATTTTATTTATTTGCTAATATTATTAATAATTTAATAATATTTTAATCAATTATAAACAATTTAATATAATTGTTTTATATCTTACTATTTAATTCATTTAACACACATATCATGTCATTCATATAACATTTTATTAAAAATAACTAAAATACCCTTATAAAGTTTTTATACATCATATATTGATAATTAATTAATAAAATCACATTAACTAGTTTTACAACTTAATATAACTTAATTTATTCATTTATTCTTAAATTAATCATAGGCATTAAAAATACCAAATCAAGTTATTATTTTTTTATATTCTGGGGAAACTTAATATATAATATTTTAGTAGCAAAATAAGTTTTCTGCAATTTTCTAAATTCGTTTCATATTTTTTAAGTATTCAAAACTGTCCGAAATTGTTACAATTATCATAAATTATCCTTTTATTCAAAAATTATGAAATTTACACGGTAGTCTTCTGTTGTCTAGACCTAGCTCCCGTAAAAATTTCACAATTTTATGGGCTTTATAAGTGGAGTTATAACAATTTGTTTATTAAAACGTACGTTCTTATAAAAGCCATAACTATCATTATATACATCAACAAATTACCATCTTTGGACAGCAACTAGTTAACTTGATATACTAACATACTACAAAAGATTAGAATTTTTAGAGCAACTAAAGTAGCCGAAACTGCTCTTTTTCCAAAACTGGCCTGGAACAGTTTTTTTTTGTGCTCCAGTTTTGTTACACGGCTGGACTGTTTTGGGAAAAATAATGCCACGATTTACTCGTTTAATAATTTTGGGTGCTACCACTTGGGTTAATCAGATAACTCATGTATCTAACTCACCTTTTTGACGGATTGTTAAAATAATGTACAGATTTAAAATGGTAAAGATCCAAAGTGAACTGAAATTAGAGCTTTTTAAGTCCAAAAATTGTTTTTTGTTGTTCTTTGCTATTCAAGTTTATCAACACTTAAAATGGTATAATTTAAACATAAAATACCCTATAACATGAAGATCTAGTGTTCTAAGGTTTAAAAACATAAACTCATTATTTATTACAAAACATCCACAAGAATTTATTTAACTAACTAGGATTAAGATTTAAAGATTTTTATACCTTATTCTAGTTGCAAACCTTCTTCTTCTTCCACAATAAGTGATAAAGTCTAATGGCATGGAAAAGTTTTTCTCTTCCTTCTCTCCTTGTGGTGTCCGAAGTTCTCTTGGTTCTCTATCTCTCTATTTTGTTTCTTTAACTAATTTAGAAAACAAAAGAAAGGAAACTTGCTTGCACATGTGGTGGAAGATATTTATAATTAGTAAAGTTATATACATATAACTCTTATATGTATACACAAATCTCCCACAATCTCTTCTTTTTCAAAGGTGAGGATTTAATTATTAATGAGCTAAGAAGTTAGGGGACACATAAGCTATGAAGTTGGTGACTAAGTCTCAATTTGTGGATTAATACTTCCTCCTTTCATCCGATTCATTCCCCCACAATTATTGCCCAATTTTATTTTATTTTAAGTTAGGTGGGTGGGTGAGCTAGGCTTTGAAAAAAATATAAAATAAAATAAACCATGTGATACTTTCTCTCTTGCTTGCCCGGATCATTCACCCATTATTTGCCTCATTTTTGATTTTCTTTATTTGCTTAATTTGCTAATTTAGCTTCTAGAATATTCAATTAATTTTGGGTCAAAGTTTGGGCTATTCTTTAATTCATTTGGGCTTCCTAATTAATTTATTTGGGCCATGCAAAATAGCATAGGTCCAATACATCAATTTTATCTTACCCTAATTATTTAATTAGGGTTACTAGTCCACTTACTTTAGACTTTTTAAATAATTACTTACATTGGTTTAATTACATAACCCAATTAGACTTGCTTTAATTAGGTTTAACATAAATAATAAATTGAGATAATAAAATTAATCTCTTAGGTTTATATATATATATATATATATATATATATATATATATATATATATTACATAATACAAACATACATACTTTTAAATACAATTATAACAATAAATGTATTTAACATTCAAATCCATATTCATAGATCGAATTAGGGTTTTGATCAATTGTTTCACTTTGTCTCATTTACCTTTCTTAGTCAATTTAAAATAAATAAACTGACTAATCTGCTAAATTCATATCATAAAGAAATAATCATATCAATAATAATAATACTAAAGATCTATTCGTAAAATATACATATGTTATTTAAATAATACATTAATCATATCTACATGAAAAATAAATAATAAAATATTTTTACTACAAAATTAATTTATTATAAGAATATAATTTATAATAATCAACAATTCCTTTTTCGAAAAATTTATTTGAAATCATTCATGCGATAAACAAATATAAATTTATTACATATACACATATACTTTACCTTTCACGTATTACCATATTTACTTTTCATACTTAATAAAAAAATTATTCGTAAAATTTCTTATTTAAAAATATCGAAAATTTGGGTTATTACAGAAAGGGTTGCAGTTATTAGCAAAAAGGTCACTCATTCCTTTTGCTAAAGGTACTTTTTTAAGCCCTTGTGATTATTGTTTGTTTGGGAAACAACATAGAGTTTATTTTAGTAGTTCAGGCAAAAGAAAATCAGAGTTACTAGAGAGAGTATATTCTGATGTATGTGGACCCATTGAGGTTGAGTCTTTGGGTGGAAATAGGTATTTTGTTACCTTTATTGATGATGCTTCACGGAAGGTGTAGGTATTTTTGTTGAAAACAAAATACCAGGTATTCCAGCATTTTCAGAGTTTTCATTCTATGGTTGAAAGGGAGACTGAAAAATTATTGAAGTGTCTTCGCATCGACAACGGAGGAGAATACACATCAAAGGAGTTTGCTGATTATTGCAGTAAAAATAACATTCGGCATGAGGAGACTGTTCCTGGTACCCCACAGCATAATGGTGTGGCTAAAAGAATGAACCGCACTATTGTTGAGAGAGTGTGATGCATGTTGAGAATGGCTAAGCTGCCTAAGTCATTCTAGAGCGAAGCTGTTCGTACTGCTTGCTATCTGATTAATAGATCTCCACCAACGCCTTTGAATTTCCAGATTCCAGAAGAGATTTGGAGCGGTAAGGATGTGTCATATTCTTACTTGAGGGTATTTGGGTGCAAGGCTTTTGCACATATCCCCAAGGAACAAAGATCGAAGCTTGATGACAAATCTACTCCATGTGTTTTTGTTGGCTATGGAGATACAGAGTTTGGATACCGGTTATGGGATCCAGTGCAGAAGAAATTATTCAGGAGCAGGGACGTGGTGTTTCATGAGCACCAGAATTATGAGGATTTTGATAATGTTACACAGCACAGAAATAATAGAGTTCCAGATCTCAGCGGAGTTTCTTCTCCATTACAGAATGCCACAATTGGAGAAGGAGGTCAGAATGAAGATATGACTGATACAAATTTGCACGATGGTGATGGGTCAGATGCAGAGAGTATTGATCAGGGGGAGTAACCTGACATTAAAGAACCTCAGCTAAGAAGATCCACAAGAGAACGTGTACCATCAGTCAATATCCTTCATCTAAATATCTTTTAGTTGCTGAAGAGGGGGAGCCAAAGAATTTTCAAGAAGTCAAGGCTCATAAGGAGAAAAGTAATTGGCTGAGAGCTATGCAGGAGGAGATGGATTCTTTGCACAAGAATCACACTTATGAGTTGACTACACTTCCAAAGAGCAGGAAAGCATTGAAGAATAAATGGGTGTTCAAGCTGAAAAAGGATGGTGAAAAACTAGTGAAGTACAAGGCTCGATTAGTTGTCAAAGGTTTTGCTCAAAAGCAAGGTATTGACTTCGATGAGATTTTTTCTCCGGTTGTGAAGATGACTTCTATTCGAGTGTTGTTGGGATTAGTAGCTAGTATGGATCTTGAGCTTGAGCAACTAGATGTGAAAACTGCATTCCTTCATGGAGATTTGAAGGAGGAAATCTACATGGAACAACCAGAGGGATTTGAAGTTAAAGGGAAAGAGCACTTAGTTTGCAGGTTGAAGAAAAGTTTGTACGGCCTGAAACAAGCCCCAAGGCAGTGGTACATGAAATTTGATTCATTTATGATGGATTAAGGTTATAGTAGAACAATTGTAGATCATTGTGTGTATGTGAAAAAGTTCCCAGATGGTAACTTCGTTATTCTGTTGCTATATGTAGATGATATGTTAATAGTCCGGTAAGATGCTAACATGAATCACAGGCTCAAGGGTGAGTTGTTCAAGTCCTTTGATATGAAAGACTTAGGTCCGGCTAAGCAAATTTTGGGCATGAAGATTGTTCGTGACAGGAAAGCCAAGAGGTTGTGGCTGTCACAAGAGAAGTATGTTGAACGGGTGCTTGCAAGGTTCAACATGGGTGATGCTAAGCCAGTTAGCACACCACTGGCCAATCATATTAAGTTGGCAAAGAGTATGTGTACTCCTTCTACTAAGGAAGGGATAGATGCTATGACAACAATTCCTTACTCCTCTGTTGTAGGAAGTCTTATGTATACAATGGTTTGTACGCGACCAGATATTGCTCATGCAGTTGGCGTTGTGAGCAGGTATTTGTCAAATCCTGGTAGAGAACATTGGAAAGCAGTTAAGTGGATTCTCAGATACTTGAAAGCTACTTCCAGTTTATGTTTAGGTTTTGGTGGTTCTAGTCCAGTCTTGGAAGATTTTACAGATGCAGACATGGCAGGTTCTGAAGAGAAGAAGTCTACTTCAGGGTATTTGTTTACTTTTGCGGGGGGAGCTGTATCATGGCAATCCAAGTTACAGAAGTGTGTTGCTTTGTCTACAACTGAGTCGGAATACATCGCCGCTACGGAAGCAGGCAAGGAGATGTTATGGTTAAAACGATTTCTCCACGAACTGAGTTTGACACAGGATGAGTATGTGATTTATTGTGATAGTCAAAGTGCAATTGACTTGACCAAGAATGTCACGTATCATAATCGTACCAAGCACATTGATGTTCGTTATCACTGGCTTCGAGAAGTGATGGAAAAGGAGTTGATGAAAGTCAAGAAAGTCCATACCGATGAGAACCCCTCAGACATGATGACAAAGGTCGTAACTCGAGATAAGCTAGAGTTTTGCAAAGAGTTGACCGAGATGAATTTCAAGTGACGGGGTCACAGAAAATATCCTCTCATGGGTTCGGAGGGGGAGATTGTTGGTAGGTCCTCACCATGATAAAAGCAGCAAAACATGGAATGTCTTATTGGAGCAAAACATGAAATGCTTTATGGGAGCAAAACATGGCAAAAAAGAAGGCTCCCTGTTTTCAGCAGAAAATCAGGGAAAGAGAGAGAAAAAGGTTCCCCTTCTTTATCTATAAATACCATCTAATGTTGCTGAAGATAACACATCAACCCGGGAGAGATATAGATTATCAGAGAGAGAACATCCAAGAGTGGGTTTTTTATCACATAGTTATTATTGTGAGGTAATTTGAGTGTGTACTCAAATTAGGATATCTTTGTACTCTCTCAGTTTATTCTAGTGAATTTTTCGGAGATCGTCCCGTGGTTTTTACCTCTTAGTTATAGAGAGTTTTCCACGTAAAAATCTTGGTGTCTCATGCTTGGTTATCTCTTCTCAGTATTTCCTGCAGTGGTTATTATTTTTTGGTGGAACTGCAAATTTAATCTGTTTGGCATGTACTGATATTTTTGGCCCATTAATTTATCAAAGACAATAATATTTGGAAGGTGATTTTTTCCAACAAATTGTTTGGTATCCAAGGGTAAATTTGGTAGGGTACTCGTATGATTTAAGGTTGAATATATATAATTTGTCTCTACCACATACTGGTAGGTAAAGGATTTTGTAGCTGATTTGCCTATCCCCAAGTTTTGTATTTTTTTCATTTTTCGTTTTTTTCTTTTTGGGAGAAATTTAATTTTGGCATTTTCTTACGCAAAAAAACAAATTTTTTTAATGTTGAATTTTGTGTATAGCTGTTAAGACATAATAGTTCTAAGTACTATATAGGGATGTCTAACCTTTGGTAAGACCAAACATATTTTCTTATACTTTGTAGGTAAGGAAATTTACACCTTGTTAGGGTTAGGGTTTCGTATTGGCTGGAGAGGAGAGAAATCCACGAAGAGTACGGAACTGATTGATTGATTGAAGAGGGGAGAAGAACAGGTGGGCAATTACTCCAATGACACGTGGCAGAACTCCTAGAATCCGGAAACCGGGTTAGGGTAGCAGGGATTCCAAGAGCCTTCTAGAGTCTTCGAGTTGTGAGAGAGTTTCAGGTGTGATGAGATTCCAAGAGTCTTAGTGTAATGTCTTGAAAGCCCTCCCCTTTTCTCAGAATAGAGGAGCTATTTATAGAGTTTTCCTGGGAAATAGTCACATGCCAGGCACATGTTTTAAGGGAAATTCCCGAAATACCCTTTAATTATGTTTTAAAGGAGAAATTCCAGAAATGCCCTTTAATCATCAAAGTAATGCCCAAATTGCCCTGTTCTTCTAGCCGCCAATCCAATCCCTCAATCAATTCCCAAAATAGGTCGCATCCACGAGTCTTCTGCCTTGGAACACGTGGAGACTTCCCCGGGTCTAACGCATTTAATTAGGTTTTTGTAAACCCTAATTTGTACATTTAATTAGGTCACATGAACCCTAATTTGCACATGGGCCCACATTTGCCCCCTGCGCGAGAGTCACGATTCCTGAGAGACGCTCGTGCAAAATACTCCAAGCTTTCGAATGATTTTGTGTGACTCCTCTTGTTCAAGTCTTGAAGTTTAGAGTTCTAGAAGAGGGAACCCTTAGGGGCCAAACCATTAGGGTTAAACCCTAAGGAGGCAAGACCTAGAAGGGCTCTTCCTTGAAACTCTTGGTAGATCATCTGAAAGCTTTCTCATTTTGCTCAATATTTATTTCCTTATTTTCTGAGAATTAAAACAAGGAAGATCATCAGATATCATTAAATAAAATCCAATAATCAAATCGTATTTTATTATTTAGAAACAAAATCTTCCTTTATTAAAATTTTATAAAGCAAGATCTTTTCCTTTAAGAAAATCAAACAGTCAAATAAACTTAAGAGGAAAATAAAGGTTGCTTCGAAAACCAATAATCAAATCGTATTTTATTATTTAGAACACCAAATCTAAACAAATTTTCGAAAATATATATGTTTATTTAAAAAAAAAAAGCTCAAATAAACTTATCTTTATATTTCGAAATCTTCCTTAAGAGGAAAATAAAGGTTGCTTCTCTCCTCCATCAAGTCCGAAGATCACCAAGAAGTCGTCAAGCAATCGTTCCTCATCTTAGAAAAGAGGTAAAAAAAACAATTCCACCCTATAAGGCCAAAACCTAAGGGTTGAACCATATAGGATCATTCTTCCTTCTTCTTTTTCTTTCAAGTTTTTAGTTTATTTGAGTACTTTCTTCCGAACTTCATCTTGACTTGCTTCTCCTACGTTTCTTCTCAGGTCATTGTAGCTTTTCTTTTGTCTTCCGAGCCCCGTTACTTGGATCATATCTCGGTAGGGTTCCCTCGGATAATAAAGAAAAATACAATATTTATTATGACAAAGAAGCATTCGTTCCGAAAACATTGATTTGTGGAGCGTCAGAATTTCCAAGGTACACAATAGAAATCCCCTTAGGGGGACGAACCCTATAGGTGGCCGAACGAACCCTATAGGGGAAATTGAGCCAAGCAATTTTTTTTTTTTTTTTTTTTTTTTTTTTTTTTTTTTTTTTTTTGCGGCCTGGCCGAACCCTAGGGGGGCCGAACCCTAGGTGGCCGAACCCTAGGTGGCCGAACCCTACCAAGCCATTTTTTTTTTTTTTGTTTGGGGCCTTGACGAACCCTACCAAGCCATTTTTTTTTTTTTTTTGCGGCCTGGCCGAACCCTAGGGGCCGAACCCTAGGGGGCGAACATTAGGAGAAAATGTATCAAAATTTGCACATTGGGAAGCGTGATCATTGTTTTGACCATAACTTGTGTTCCGTTTGGAGTCTCAGGGCCCATAATATATCAAAACGACCGTATCGACGAGCACTTCAAAAGTCATCGCCAACGGCCATGATATATATCAAAATAATCCAAAAAATGGCTCCGAAGGATGCATTTTGGCTGTCCGAAGTTTTTTGGAAAAATCTCAAATCTTATTTTTCTTTCATAATTGTAATTTTGATACTTCCCTGACTTCATTTCTTCTTCTTTTCAGGTATTCTCAAGTGAAAATCTCAGATTCTCCTCTTGTTATGGTAAGCCTCCTCAAGCGCATATGCTTTACTTGACATCCTTAGTATCCTCATGTGGGGTCTTCCTTACTTGCAGGCCTCGTGTACCGGATGCTCTGAAGACTTGAAGACTTCTAGGGTAACTCCCTTCGTCAATGATTGTGGAAAGGCAAAAAAGCTTGTTTCTTTATGTCGCGGCTTGCGAAGGTTGGGACGACTTCCCCCATTCCGATCGCATTCCCCGCATGTGCATAGAGATACCAAGTGCGTTGCATGCTTGATAGAAGCTTTCAGGCGGACTGACCATTATACTTCATGATTTCATGATGACACAATCCTTTCAGACTTCATCTCGGGTACCTCCTCGAGTTCCTCCCCCAGGATCCTCTGCTGTCGGGGAGATGAGATGTACTTGCTCTAGAGTAAAGCCGAGGATCCTTGTTTTTAAATTGTCAAGGATGATGATGATGATGATGAGGATGATAATGATATTCCCATTGGATTCCGCATGGATACGGCAAGTGAGGTGGCGACCTCCACTACTGGTGAACCTCGCTGACATAACATGATTGTTGTCAAGTCCTCCTCACCTCATGATGATCGTGTCAGCCTTAATGTTGACGATTTCATGTCTGATGTAGGCTTAGGTCCTGCTATGGTTAGTACAGTTCCATCGTCACGCCCACATATAACGTCTTCTCATGACAACTTGGAGGGTACCGGTGACACCCATGTTGATGCTGATGCTATTATGACAGTTAATCCTCCTCCCCCGAGGGGGAATCCTGCGAAACCTATGGTTGATTTCCATCCTCCCCAGAAGGATTCTCCCGAGGCTTCACCTAAAAGGGAGGGTATAGTTGCGAGTTCTTTGGGTGGGGCATCGATGTTTTACTTTCTTTGCCCGTTGAGGAGCTCGCTTTCTTCATCTTGATTCTGCCACCTCGCCTTTTAGTAACCTCGACTATCCACCCAATAACAAAGATGTCGTGGAGCTACATGCATTCTCTAAGCCCGTGATTTGTGCAGCTCCTCTCCCGATGAATATTTTCTCGTGCGGGGCTGGATTTCCTCACTTCTAGGTATGGCTTTTTGTAGCTTTTTGTTATTTCCTGTATCAAAGAACTCATTTATATGTCATTTATCATAGTAGAGTTTCTTTAGCATTAGTGATTGTCTTTAACTTGAATTTTATTCAAATTAATACTCCAAGACAACAATATTCATAATAATGAGAGTAAACATGCAATTTTTCGATTTCTCGCAAACTAACACTCGAATCCATACTTTTAAAATCAAAGAATATCCAAGTATAAGTGAAAGTTTGACATTTTTATTAATAATCATATTGAAAAGCACAATGTTTCAAAAAATTTCATAATAATAATAGATTTTGCTTTTGTCGGATAAAGCATAACGTTCGCCACTTTTAGAGATAAAGTGTAACTTTCTCGGGTTTGAGGGCTTATAGTCAGGTGCCTCGATTACTTTTAGAGTTGAAAGTATAACTTTGAGGACTTATAGTCAGGTGCCTCGATTACTTTTAAAGTTGAAAGTATAACTTTGAGGACTTATAATCAGGTGCCTCGATTACTTTTAAAGTTGAAAGTATAACTTTGAGGACTTATAATCAGGTGCCTCGATTACTTTTAAAGTTGAAAGTATAACTTTGTGCCTTATCCCTTGGTACGTCGTGCCAATTATTTGGCGTATAGGGTTTCATAAGGGCTTAAGTTGCATGCCTCGTCACTTGGTCATCCAATTTCTTGGCAAGTGCAATCCACGAGGACTTGACCACCATCGTGGGTGGATTTTTAATTCGTCAATTCTTGTGTCTCCTCCCTTGGTCATCCAATTTCTTGGCAAGGGATACTCTTGAGTTTTTTTTTTTTTTTTTTTTGTTTTTTTTTTTTGACCTCTTGGGCTACACCCTGGGTAATAATGTTGCATGTTTCTTTTCCTTTGTGGTTTGGAAGTGGCTTTTCATACATGGTGCTTTTCTTTTCACAGTTCAATTTCTCCGGCTGCCAGCTTCTCATGGTATATCCTCCGCATACTGTAACAGTCCATAGTGGAATGTCCTGCGTACTGGTGGTACACACAGAAATCTGGTCTTCTTTTCATCTCTTCCGTCACCACAAATTTAGGCGTTGGGGGTTTCACCACTCCGTGCTCAACCCATTGTTCGTACAGGCCCCTGAATGCCTTCTCACTGCATGTGATAGCCTCTGGAACTGACATCCTGGTATACTTGCCCCCAAGTTTTTCTTTACTTTGTTCAAAATTTCGCTCATTCTTCTCCCTCTTGCCCCCTTGTGGGTTTGACTGAGAGTCAGCCAAAGCCACAGTTGCTGTTCTCTTACCCTTCCATGTAACCATCGCATGGTTGATGGGAACTGTCACGATTCCTCCCAAATCTTGTGCGAAGGATGAGAGGGTTGCAAATGAATCACAGGCCTTTGTAATGAGATGGGGCTTGAAGGAGTCTAGAGCACCATTGTTGCATATGCTAACCAAGTTCTTCTCTTCAATTGGCTCGGCACACTTTTGTGCTTGGGCCCTGAATCTGTCCACATAATCTGACAGCTCCTCATTCGGCTTCTGCTCAAATCGCATCAGTTCTACAATAGTTACCTGTTTTTGCACATAGAAAAATTTCTTAAAAAATTGCAATTTCAGATCATCCCAATCATGGACTGATCCCTTCTCCAAATTGTAGTACCAACTGAAGGCACTATCCGTCAAAGTCTTGTTAAATTCCCTCATCAACAAATTATGGTTATTCACCTTATCATAACCCAACCATGGAGACATCGACTCCACGAACCTGGCAATATGCTCCCTGGCAATATGCTCCCTGGCATTCCCTTTCTCCCCGTTATACTTTGGGAACTGCGGGGGGGGGGGGGCTCAATATACCCTGTCGGGTACGGTTGTCTCCGCACATGTGCCGGATAGGGTGGAGTAAAGTCCAACGCTGAAGGTCGGGATGTCTGCTTGCGAAATTGATTGATCACATCGATCATATCATCCTTTGTCACATACTGGCTCGTGGTATGGACTCTTTGAGGGGCTGTAATATATTGATGCATAGGTGGTACGTATGGTAAGGAAACTGGCTGGTGTACACTTGCATCCTGCACAGTTTGCATCGGCGGTGTTTGTCGACTTGTTCGTTGGATGTGACTCGGGATGGTCGGTATCTGCACTTGTGAAAATGTTGGGAGAGTGGGCGGGACGATGTTGGGCTGAGGTTGACTCACTTCCAATCTGAGTTGTGGCACATCACCGCTGTTTTGGAGCTCCAAGTGGATGATTGGAATCGGCTGACTCTCCGTTGTTGGAGGCATAGTCGGATTCTCTTTGTTGTTGCTGTTGTCCTCCACTTCTGCTCGTTCCCCCTGCGAACTTCCTGGGAACATAGCCCTGAAAGTGGGGATTTGCATCAATTGCTGGCGGAAATTCTCCATCTCTTCCTGCTTCCTTTGCATTTCCAACATCATGGCCATCATCATCCCTTGGCCTTCTCGTGCCTCCTGTAATGCCTTGAGCATCTCCATCTGCACAGCATTCGCAGTCGTTTGCGCTCCAGTTACTTCCTCACCTTGCCTTCCTGCGCTTGTCTGTCTAGCGCTGGTTTGTTGTTGATCAGCCATTTGAGGTGATGTTGAGCTTCCTTCCGAAACGTCTTCTAAGATAGGTTGATCAAAATCCAGATTCGCGCTTTGGAGCACTGGATTCACTTGCCTTGAAATCGGATCTGGTGAAGTGATACTTGTTGTCGGTGAAGCTCTTCCTGTAATTCTCCCACTTCGAGTTGTGGGCATACCCTTCACGAATTCTACACCTCCCCAGCAGAGTCGCCAAATAAATGTAGGTAAGGAAATTTACACCTTGTTAGGGTTAGGGTTTCGTATTGGCTGGAGAGGAGAGAAATCCACGAAGAGTACGGAACTGATTGATTGATTGAAGAGGGGAGAAGAACAGGTGGGCAATTACTCCAATAACACGTGGCAGAACTTCTAGAATCCGGAAACCGGGTTAGGGTAGCAGGGATTCCAAGAGCCTTCTAGAGTCTTCGAGTTGTGAGAGAGTTTCAGGTGTGATGAGCTTCCAAGAGTCTTAGTGTAATGTCTTGAAAGCCCTCCCCTTTTCTCAGAATAGAGGAGCTATTTATAGAGTTTTCCTGGGAAATAGTCACATGTCAGGCACATGTTTTAAGGAAAATTCCCGAAATACCCTTTAATTATGTTTTAAAGGAGAAATTCCAGAAATGCCCTTTAATCATCAAAGTAATGCCCAAATTGCCCTGTTCTTCTAGCCGCCAATCCAATCCCTCAATCAATTCCCAAAATAGGTCGCATCCACGAGTCTTCTGCCTTGGAACACGTGGAGACTTCCCCGGGTCTAACGCATTTAATTAGGTTTTTGTAAACCCTAATTTGTACATTTAATTAGGTCACATGAACCCTAATTTGCACATGGGCCCACATACTTTATATATCTATAGAAAATTAATATTTTCACATGTATTTTTGATATTTATATATGATCCTCTCTCACGTAAACATAAAATGAATCTCACCTTCATGTGAGAAATGACCATGTGAAAATATCAAAAACGCATGCAGTTTATGGTGCATACAAACGGATTCCTTCACAAGGGCCGTCAATAAACAAGGTGATTGAAATGTTGGAGGGAAGCATATCAGCCTTGGGAATACCGTCAAAACCATACTTGTGTTCTCCTTTTACTAACAGGAAAAGGAGGGAAACGGATATTCAATTTTAAGTGAGTAAACATAATTTCATAAGATCCGCATCAAATTCTTTGTCAAAACGGATTTCATGTTCTCCTCCAAGATCAGAATTAAACTCTTTTAGGACATCAGATTAGTATAAAAGGTGTAATATTATAATATGACAATTTCTGCCTTCTTTGAGGATTTTATGGTACCAAAAACTCACATTGTAATTTGACTTTCATTATCCATAGCGTCTCAAACGGAAATTTGGATTATGCTCATTTGTTTATAAGTAGTTGTTCAATGTGATTAAAGCATTTGAATTAAAGAAATAATAGTACTTTATTATGAAGATTTTATGGTACCAAAAAATCTCTTTGGTTGTTACTTTTGCTTTAGTTGGTTGTTAATGGCCTAATAATTAAGCCATTGTGATAGCTTTATAATAATCTGTTTCTGTTATTGAACAAAAAAAATTTCTCTTTTTCTATTTTTTCCCTCTCACAGTAGGCCTTCAACAGATTCAAACATAGTTATATATCCTGCTTGGAGAGGGAAGCTATGGGGAAAGGAGAGAATTTGAAATCAAAATTTCCAACATTCTCTTTTTTTTAACCCTATTTCTTTCCATTTTTGCTATTCAAATCCTACCCTTTTCTTTCGTCTCCGGCTTGCTTGCGAAACACACAGAGAATGAAAATAAAAGAGAAAATTCATGATCCTTAGCATAGGAGGATGAACACATTACATGAATTCATAACAATATTTAGTTGACAAATTATTACCCTCAGTGCAAATTTTTAAAAAAAATATATATATACTTTTTACATAAATATGAAAATATTAATATTATGTCAATCAAATTAGTGATACCCAGACAGTGTCTACTTTATATGTACATTAACTAACACACAAATCAAGTAGTTGAAACAAAAATGACAAATATACTCTCAACCTGATATTTCAGGGAATCTGCATACTTTAAAACAAATGGAAGGAAAGAAAAAAAAAAACTTAGGTACTATAGCTATAACTAGATGCATCTGAACTGCTAACCCATTTTACGGTAACCGAATCTGGCGAAAGGATTTGCGGATTATTCTTCAACAGCAAAGCATCATCATCTAAACGATCAACCTCAACTTGATTTTTGGTACCATAATATTTCCTTTGAATTCCCTTTAACTTCTTTAATACCTCTTTCATAGATGGTCTCAAATCCCTCTCATTTTGCAAACACTGGAATGCCAACTCTGCCACTTCACCGATCATTTTTCATACTTCATAATCCGATTCAAATCCAAGATTCGGATCTACAAGCTCGTGCAATGCATCATTCTGAATCTTGTTTATCGCCATGTTTGATAAGTTGATCTCGTGGCGATGCCTAGTGATGTCTACAGCAGGCTTAGATGATATAAGCTCAATCAAAACAACGCCAAAGCTATAAACATCACTTTGTGATACTCGGGGTCTACGTATCCAGGAGTACCTTGTGGAGCTGTCGAAACATGTGTGACATTAAATGGGAATAAACGCGACAAGCCAAAATCTGCAACTTTTACACTAAAATTGTCGTCTAAGAGGATGTTTGTGGTCTTGACAATGGCAATGCCTCCGCGGTTTCTATGGCAATGGTTAGTCTTGTTTTCCATGAAGGGCTTCCTGGTTTTGCACCGTCGCGGTGGAGATGATCAGCAATTGTGCCATTAGGTATGTATTCGTAGACTAGTAGAAGTTGTCGACAGTGTTGAGAGGTGTTGGAAATTTGCAGCAGTATTAACAAGAGCAACAGAAGACTAAAATTGGAAGAACTTAGCTGGAAGATGAATGAAAACCGAGGCGTAGCAAGCTACTGTCCTAAAAAGTGATTCCGCCCCCACTGGTAATAACCTCAGGTACAAATGGGCTGCCGGCGGTCACCCTCCAGGATTCAACGGTGAAACCTCCAATTGTGTGTACTCACAGAAAGAGGCATTGGACTCGTCTTTGTGGATTGCCTGACTCTTTGAACAACAGAGGAATGTATTTTTGCCAAAAAGAGAGAGTATTCTGTATATGTCTCAGTTCATTTTTCCATTAAGATCCGAGTTCATGTTTATAGGAGAAAATTAGATCTCAGATCTAAGATCTGAAAATGTGGGAAAACATGGAGGAAGCTTAAGTGACCAAAAACGTGAATGTGGTTTTAGGCAACAAGAAATGTGTTTGAAACTTAATAAACATGGAACATGATTTAATTGACAAAAAATATTTGAGAGTGTTTTTAGCAAAACATTGGGCTATCTGGGTGGGTGCACCCGCGAGGCCAAATTGTCCGGATTTGCACCCCCCCCTGCGCGGGCGTAACGCGCGCCCACACGCATTAAGGTTTTCTGGCCGGAAGTCCAAGATCCAAGCTTGGCCCAACCCAATTCCTTAGCCAACCTCATGTGCGCGAGCCCATCCCTTTTTCCTCAACCATGTTATTAAGCCCAACACTAGTACTTACTAATATACCAAGGAAAAGTTCTCAAAATAGGCAATGTGGGACTTTGCCAAAGTTAAAGGTTTTGAAGTACAATTTTGAAGCACCAACAACAATCCCCCACATGATTCAAAATTATCAAAGAAGAAATTAAACGAAGGAAGTCAGGCAATAGATTATAGATACATCATGTCGATACCTTGTGGGTTTGAATCGACACTTAGTGGAACAAGCTCATGAATGTAGATTATAGGTGAATTAAAATCTTGAACCCATTATCTGTGATACAAACAGTTGAACTTACACACATATCTAAAAATCTTGAATCCACACAAGTCCGCGGTTGGGCGCGTTCTAGGTCATGCGCCATATCCCAGATTTTTCATAAAGGCTCTGGAGAGTTTGCCACATGCTCTCATAGGAAGCGGCCCACACTTCCACCTTTATATAGGTGAACCCATCAAGTGTAAACTGACATACACCACCCTTTAGGGCTATGAGTTTCATTAAGAATCTAAATGATTCATCCTATCACAATTTGTCAGTAAGCACCACATACACACAGGGATAAATAATTGTAGTGCTATAATTAAGGAATTTCGTGACTTGTTGTTACCCATTGAACCCAATTCATGGGATCTCCAATCACATGGGTTGGGTTTCCATCACGCATTACTCACTCAAAATGTTGGCAATAGTCCCATCCCTCTGGATGCTTCTTGGACAATCTTTTTAATCAATCCCTTTGTAAGCGGATCCGCTAGGTTCTTTTCAGACCTCACAAATTCCATGGAAATAACACCGTTACTGATCAGTCCTCGTACAATATTATGTCTCAAGCGAATATGCCTTTGTTTCCCATTATACACTTGGTTCATTGCTCGGCCAATAGCAGCTTGAGAATCACAATGCAGAGATATAAAAGGAATTGGTTTAGACCACAATGGTATGTCTGCCAATAAATTCCTCAGCCACTCTGCTTCTGTACCTGCCAATTCTAATGCAATAAATTCAGATTCCATAGTAGATCTAGCAGTACAAGTTTGTTTAGCAGATCTCCAAGAGACAGCTCCTCCACCTAAAGTAAACACATATCCACTGGTGGAGTTTGTTTCATCATTATCAGATACCCAATTAGCATCACAATATCCTTCTAAAACATTAGGATGACCAGTAAAATGTATACCTACATTAACTGTTCCTTTTAAATACCTCATTAGACGTGACAATGCATTCCAATGATCTTGTGAAGGATTATGAGTATATCTGCTAAGTCTACTGATGGCATATGCAATATCAGGTCGAGTACAGTTCATTAGGTACATTACACTACCAATGATTCTAGCATATTCAGTTTGTGCAATACCAATCCCTTTATTTTTCTTTAAATGTATACTAGAGTCATAAGGTGTTCCTAATGGCTCTTCATTAAAGAAATTAAACTTCTTAAGAATATTTTCCACATAATGAGATTGAGATAAGACCAAACCATCTGCATGTCTATTAATTTTCATGCCAAGAATCAAATCCGCTTCTCCCAAATCTTTCATGTCAAATTTAGAAGATAAAAAGGTTTTTGTGGTTTTCACAACTTTCTCATCAGTACCAAATATTAGCAAGTCATCCACATATAAGCAAATAATCACACCACAGTTTCCATTGAATCTACTATACACACAAGTATCAGATTCATTTGTCACAAAGTCATTAGACAAGAGAGTTTTATTGAATTTGTCGTTCCATTGTTTTGGTGCTTGTTTCAAACCATACAATGATTTCACAAGTCTACACACTTTTTGTTCTTCTCCTGGAACAACAAATCCTTCTGGTTGACACATATATATTTCTTCATTTAACTCACCATTCAAGAAAGCAGTTTTAACATCCATTTGGTGGATTATCAAATTATGAATAGATGCCAAAGCAATTAAAATTCTTATAGTTGCAATTTTAGTCACTGGTGAGTAAGTGTCAAAATAGTCAAACCCTTCTTTTTGAGTATACCCTTTAGCCACAAGTCTAGCCTTGAATTTATCAATAGACCCATCAGCTTTTAACTTCTTTTTAAACACCCATTTACTACCAATAGGTTTACATCCTCTAGGCAAATTAACTAGTTCCCATGTATGATTAGACATAATGGATTCTAGTTCACTATTAATAGCATCTTTCCAAAATGTTGCATCAATAGATTTCATTGCTTCTCCATACGTTTTAGGGTCATCTTCAGTTATAAAAGCAGTTATAAAATCTGGGCCAAAAGTTTTCTCAAAACGTTGCCTTTTACTTCTAGTAGAAGCAGGTACAGGTTCTTTATCTTTTCTTTTAAGAAAATCATTTGAAGATGGACTGCCCACGTCTCTTATTTTCATTGGAAGAATATTTTCAAAAAATTCTACATCTTTAGTTTCCAAAATAGAATTATTCTGATAATTATTAGTCACATCTTTAATTACCAAAAATCTGTATGCAGCACTATTAGAAGCATATCCAATAAAAATACAATCCATTGTTTTAGGCCCAATTTTATTTCTTTTAAAATCTGGTATAGCTACTTTAGCTAGACACCCCCACACTTTAAGATACCCCAAGTTAGGAGCATGATTCTTCCATAAATGATATGGTGTAGAGTCTATCTTTTTATGTGGAACTCTATTTAAAATATGATTTGCAGAAAGACAAGCTTCACCCCACATATTATAAGGTAAACCAGAACTAATTAACATGACATTCATCATATCTTTAAGAGTTCTATTTTTCCTTTCAGCGACTCCATTGGACTGTGGAGAATATGGTGGAGAAGTTTCATGTATAATACCATTTAGTTCACAAAATTTTTTGAGACTTCCTGATTCATATTCTCCTCCACGATCGGATCTAACTCTTTTAATCTTTCTGTCTAACTGATTTTCAACCTCTGCCTTGTATTTAATAAACATTTCTTCCGCTTCATCTTTAGAGGCAAGGAGATAAATTTGAGTATATCTAGAATAATCATCCACAAAAGAAATATAGTATTTCTTACCACCTCTACTTGTAGTATTTTTAAAATCAGCTAAATCACTGTGGATTAACTCAAGAAGTTCAGTATGTCTTTCAACACTTTTAAAAGGTTTCTTAGCATGTTTTGCTTCCACACAAATTTCACATTTATTAAACTCAGTATTTGCAAAATTAGGAATAAGCTCAAGTTGTTTCAACTTTTTAATAGATGCCACATTCAAATGTCCTAATCTAGCATGCCACATGTCCAAAGATTCAACAATATAAGCAAAAGAAGCATTCTTATTATTCAATTCAGCAGAAGCATCAAGAACAAATAAACCCCCATTACAAAAACCTTTTCCCACAAAATCCCCATTACGAGTAAGTACAAGTTTATCAGATTCAAACACAAGTTTAATCCCAGCTTTGTTCAACAATGAACCAGACACAAGGTTTCTACGAATATCAGGCACATGAAGCACATTTTGCAAAGCAATAGTTTTTCCCGAAGTTAACTTAAGTAAAACTTTCCCTTTTCCTGCAACTTTGGTGGTTCGAGAATCCCCCATAAAGACATTTTCCCCATTAGTCACAGTTTCGTAATTAAGGATTACATTTCTGTTTGCACAAATGTGTCTAGTGGCGCCGGTATCAACTACCCATTCTGTGAGGTTGTCAACTAAGTTTACTTCCGAGACAACAGCAACAATGATATCATCGGTTTCAGCTAGGTTCGCTTGGGGCTTAGGCTGAAAAACTATTACTATTATTAGTATTATTATCTTGCCCCTTGCGAAAGTGACACTTCATAGCAATATGGCCAGGCTTGCCACACACGAAACAAGGACCTTTGGTGAAAGGTTTCTGAATTTGATTGGGAGTTTTGAACCTATTGTCTTTACCCCGGGTTGAGTTCTGATTTTTCCCTTTGTGGTTTTTGGACGGTTTTTGATTTGGATAATTATGGGTCTTCCATTGTGGCCTTTCTTCAACGAGATTGGCCTTGGCAGAATGATGAGCAACTATGTCTCCTCTATCTTTTGCCCTGTTTTGTTCTTCAATATGTATGTGTGCAACTAGTTCCTGCATAGTAAAATCTTTAGTGTTATGCTTAAGATTCATTTTATAATCTTTCCATGAGGGTGGTAATTTTTCAATAAGTGCAGCAGCTTGAAAGATCTCGCATATTTTCATTCCTTCCCCAATAACCTCCCCCACAATAGTCTGATATATATGAACTTGCTCTATTACGGATTTTCCATCTTGCATCTTAAAGTTTAAAAATTTTCCAGCAACATATTTCTTAAGTCCAGAGTTTTCTACAGCATACTTAGACTTTAAAGCTTCCCAAATCTTCTTAGCACTATCATACGGGTAATAAATCTCAAACAACGTATTAGACAAGTAATGCAGCATATATCTACGACATGTACGATTATCCTTAGCATAATCCCTTGTTGCAGAAGTATCAGCATAAGTTTTTTCAAGAGTTTCAAGAACATCATTAACAGGAGTATCACGAAGTTCCACAATAGGATCCATATATAACACATATTCCAGATTCATAGTTTCCAAATAAAACAACATGTCTTCAGACCATCTCTTAAAATTCGTACCATCAAACCGTTCAATTTTAGCAAAGTCTAAAGCAGATTTCATCTTGTTAATAAATCGAATCACTTTTTAGATTGTTGGAAATTTGCAGCAGTATTAACAAGAGCAACAGAAGACTAAAATTGGAAGAACTTAGCTGGAAGATGAATGAAAACCGAGGCGTAGCAAGCTACTGTCCTAAAAAGTGATTCCGCCCCCACTGGTAATAACCTCAGGTACAAATGGGCTGCCGGCAGTCACCCTCCAGGATTCAACGGTGAAACCTCCAATTGTGTGTACTCACAGAAAGAGGCATTGGACTCGTCTTTGTGGATTGCCTGACTCTTTGAACAACAGAGGAATGTATTTTTGCCAAAAAGAGAGAGTATTCTGTATATGTCTCAGTTCATTTTTCCATTAAGATCCGAGTTCATGTTTATAGGAGAAAATTAGATCTCAGATCTAAGATCTGAAAATGTGGGAAAACATGGAGGAAGCTTAAGTGACCAAAAACGTGAATGTGGTTTTAGGCAACAAGAAATGTGTTTGAAACTTAATAAACATGGAACATGATTTAATTGACAAAAAATATTTGAGAGTGTTTTTAGCAAAACATTGGGCTATCTGGGTGGGTGCACCCGCGAGGCCAAATTGTCCGGATTTGCACCCCCCCCCCCTGCGCGGGCGTAACGCGCGCCCACACGCATTAAGGTTTTCTGGCCAGAAGTCCAAGATCCAAGCTTGGCCCAACCCAATTCCTTAGCCAACCTCATGTGCGCGAGCCCATCCCTTTTTCCTCAACCATGTTATTAAGCCCAACACTAGTACTTACTAATATACCAAGGAAAAGTTCTCAAAATAGGCAATGTGGGACTTTGCCAAAGTTAAAGGTTTTGAAGAGGTGCATCCGTAAAGGGATACAAGGTTTGGGTGGCGCAAGCGTGTGAGGATTTCAATCTCATTCATGAACTGCTCAACTCTTCTGAAATTGTTTTCGTATAATCGCTTCACTGCAACCACACGCCCGTCTCGGAGTTTGCCTAATCAAGATAAAAGTCGTTAAAATTTGATATACATTGTTGAACCCTCTTTTTAGCTGTAACGCCCCCAAAATCGGGACTAACTTAATCCGAAATCAGGACTATTCTTAATCCCGACCTTGTGCGTTAATATTATCTTGTTCTAGCTTTAATACATTATTCAATGTTAAAATAGCTAAAAATGCGGAATAATTTAAAACTTTTTATATCTCTCTTTCTATTCCCTGAATCCCAACCTTTACGATTATATATCGAAGTAGATATGAGTATATACAACTCAATTTTACACTCGAATTCTTTATTATATAGTATTATCACTATATTGATTAACTCTATAAACCATTCAAAACAATGGGTTTGAAGCAAACATTCTTTTGTATATTGAATATTTCAAATTGTCAATTACCTCGTATATCGTACACCATTTTCATGATACAATAAAAAATTTCAATAAAAAGCAGTATTCTTTTATGCGTCTTCTAGACATTATCATCTTGAAAGCTAAAGTCTGGCATTGCATCCTGAATCTGCAAAAATTGTGTTTTTGCAAGGTTGAGCTCGACAGCTCAGCAAATCTAACAGTTTTCATGCAACACATAACACAGAATTTCATGCTCAGCTCATCTTTCATAATACTTCTAGTAAGCATAGTATTCATGCATCATAACTTTAAACCATATAATTTCATACACTTGATATAACACATATCACATAAAGATTGAGTTCCGTAACTCAATCAAGTTTAATCATAATTTGACTTTCATAATTCATAAAGCATAACATGTAATTCATCATGTTCATACAATATCAAGTTCATTTAATACAAAGGAACTGAAAGACTTGCCTTGAGCGTTGATTACACTTAAGTTATCTGCGCTTCACGAATCCTACACCAATTTAAGTGTTCACATAGACCGAACATTAGTCATACAATCCATGCAATTTAGTTCATATTAACTTAACGAGATAAGTTAGTTTACAATAACTATATCTCGTTTATTAGTCAGTTAACACACCATTCATAACGTCCCAATACCTCACGAGCTTACTAAATCTTATAAAGTCTAGAGAATATTATTCTAGACTTTCCAACCAATTTTCACATTTTTCGGATTATCCGACAATTTTCTGCAATTATTTTCATTTATAAAAGCTATCATCTAATAGCTTCAAAATAGAAATAATAACTCCACATAATCTTATATCCTCAAAACACCATAAATATTAATCTTATATTATTATAAGATTTTTCACAAAGTTTCATAATTTTCCACCATTCATAGAATTTTCTATGAATTATCACTAATTTTTAAACTAACTTTAAATAGCTTAAAAATATAATAAATACTTTTGATTTTCAATAATTTATCAAATATTTACAGAAATTCTAAATTGATGTTATAAGATTTCTGTAAATTTATTTCAGCTCAAATAATATTTTTTTCAATAATTTAATTATAATTTCCAAAGTGTTGAAACTTCGAAAATTTATAATAATTTAACCGTTTATCCAAAAATTACGAATCTTATGCCCATTCCACACGAAATTAAATTCTCTACAACTTTATGTTACACAGATTTCTCCAAATTCTGACTCTAACATAGAGAAACGGGTTCACCGGAAACGTTCGCCGGAAAATATTTTCCGGTCATCTTCTCCGGCGACCCAAATAGTTTTTCGGTGAGTTTTTCATTAATTTTCTGCCCAGAAATCATCTACACACTCTCAGGAGTCCATACATATAATTAGTTTCAAAATCCGTTATAGATGTTTCGTTGAAACAAGGTTTCGAATTATTTCCCGGCGAAACTTTCTTTCCTATATTCTCCATATCACCATAGTTGCCGACTATATCCACCACCTCTATTATAAAAGGTTTCATCATTTTCTGTTCATAAACTTATCCATACATGTAATTTAATCATCTTAATACTAAAAAAAACATGAGATTAAACAGTAGGTCTCTTACCTTTTTTTTTGATTTCTTCTCTTCCGGTCGAGGTCCCTCTCTCTCTCTCTTCTTTTTCTTTCTTCTCGTCTTCTCTTTCCCGCTCCAGCTCTCTCTCTCTCTCTCTCTGTTATGCCGCCAACTTGGTTGGTGGGAATGGGTTTGTGGTTTGCCCCTTTATTTTAGTCCTGATTTCGGATTAAGTTAGTCCCGATTTTGGGACGTTACATTAGCAATTTAAGTTTTACAAGTTAGAACAGGTGGTTTCTTAACAAAATCACATCCAAGTACATCTTTTAATTAAAGGGTCAGCAGGATGTAAGCCACTCCTCACGCAGGCTGTCTACCGTTTCTATATCTTAATTAGAATAAGTTGCACTCGTATAGCAGAGTTAAATTTTTATAGCAACCGTGTACACTTCCTAAGTGAGCGAAGGATACCTCCCAAAAGGTATATAACCCCTTCATTAAACTTTTCACTCAATTTCCTCAATATACATTTAGTGATAAAAAATTACATTCAGCGACACAAAATATTCATCACTAATAATCATATCGACGTCGCTAAAAATAATATTTCTATCCAGCGATTACAATTATTTTCTAATTTCTTGTAGTACATGTTTAGCGAGACAAATTATTGTTTTTAGCTACAGTTCCAGCAACACAATTATTTGCGATAAATTTATTGTGCCGCATAATATAATAATTGTTCCGCTAAATGTGTATCGCGAGAAGTTGAAGGACAACTAGAATAGAGGGGATTCTAATTCAAAAAAACAAGGTGAAAAATGTGTAATGGAGGGGGATCCTAATCCCCTTTTTCACGTTTTAAGTGGTTATAAATCCCATTAAACTTAAAATGGTCAGACAAATAATAGAACTAAATCAATTTCAAAAGTTTAATTAAAAGTTGGATATAAATAAAAAGTTGTTTTTCCCATAAAGACTATGTATGCATACCTTTGTACACTGTTCCAAAACCTCCATCTCCAACTTCTCTGTCGGAATCAAAATTGTTGGTGGCTTTTTCCAGTTCATTATAACTGAATATTGTAACTCCCCTGTAGGTTCCCCCTTTTTCAGAATCCGACATCGAGGACGGATACGAAGAAATGTTTCGGGAGATCAAGGATGAACCATTCTTAGTTTTCTTCCGGCGATTGTAGATACAAAAAGCCAACACTGACAAACCAATGCCAAATGCTGCTGAACCCAATCCTGCGGGGATAGAACACAGCACTTTAGTACTAGAGAAAATTTGACTATTTTTGGATCGAGAGGAAATTAAAATTTTAATCCAGGAAGAAGCATTTGATGAGGATCAAATTACCTATACCAATCTTCAATTGCACGTTTTTTCCTTTATCTTCTGTCAATAATGTAAAAACTTAATCAGTAATTAATCACATATCTGCATGAATTCTAATGAAAGTAAACTTTTGAAGCAGCATAATCTTGAAAATTGACTTGCAAAATGAATCTCAAGAAAAAATATATAGATTATTAAATAAACACATAATCTAAAACTGAGAGAACAAATTACGGCAAACACAGAATTGAACAATGGAAATTAAAGACAAAAAAATCAAGATTTAGGTGAAAAATCCAAATCGAAAAAAAATCAAGGTGGAAAGGCAAAAGATATTACTCCCTATATTAGAATAAAAAATATAAGTTATGAATCTCTTCCTAAAAACGGCTAAAATTGAGAAAGAAAAGAATACCAACACCCTTTAGTTTGTTTTTCCCCTTTTTGTAGGACTTGTTTTCTCGATGAGATGATTGAATTTTTTTTATGAAAGAATTCATTGTCATTTCTTGCGAGCTCTTGCTTTCGCTATTTTAGAAATTATTTTTCTGGTTTAGGATAATTTTTTCAAGCGCGAATTGGATTGGCGCAATATATCTTGTCGAATTTGAATATGAGGGTTATCACGACGGCTTTTTTTCGTTATTGTTAAATAACTACTTAAATCTACATACTCTATAGTTATTTTTGGAGTCACTGTTTTCAGGAGTTTTGTGATGTCCCCTAACTATTGCTACGATTTTTTTTATTCCTAGTTATTTGTTATTTGTTTGAGATGATTACCATTTCAATTATTCATTTTATAATATTTTAATATTTTGTAACATATTACAATTTTAATATATTTCAATCTCTTTTAGACTGTTTGATTAAAAAATAAAAATAAAATGACCCAATTGACTGTGGCCCCGCGTGATAAATTAATTGGAGGGATAGAAGTGTCATTTAACCAAAAGTTAATTGTCAATATTTAAGTTGATAATTTTGAATGACCTTTTTAGTGTAAAAATACCAAAATATTATTCATTAAATAAAGGGCAAATTGCAAATTGTCCCTCATTTTAAAACTGAATTGTAATATAAATGTTTATATTCTAATATTTTTAATGTCATAGCCAATATTTCAATTGTTTGTAAAACTGTCCCTTTTGATCAATTTCGGTCAGAATAAATCATTCATGTACATATTATTTGGGTATTTAAGGGGCAAAATAGCTAGTTTATACAATAAAATATATTCCCTCCAAATAATGGGGTAAAACATTTAGCACAATAAAGAGCAAATTGACTATTTTCCTTCATGATATGCACATAATTAATTAATTTTGAGCAAAATTGATTAGAGCTGACAGTTTTGCGAAAAAAGAGAACAGTAGTTATGATATTGCAAAAATTTGTTAATATAGCAATTTAGTGCGATGAGGGAGACAATTTTGCGATTTACCCCTAAAGAAATTTATTCACTCTTTTGATACTTTTTTTTTATTATTGAAATGGTAGGTCAATACTATTGTAACCTCAAATAATTACCATTAATAGCGAATGTTCTAAATGGATGATGATAGATTAATTAATTTTATAGATAAACATTCAGTGAACTGGTAAGATAAGGATTTAATTATTTTTAACAATTAATTAATATCTCACGTATGTATTAGTCTATAAATAAGCACTTCTCTATAGTATAATTTCTTGAAGAATTTAATAATTAAATCTCTTGAGGAGTTAATAACTAAATTTCCATCTTGTGTGTTAGTCACTTTAAATTATTCTTCTCTATCTCAAGTTCTTTATCTCAGTTCCCAATTTTAAAAGAATTCCTACCAAGATGACGGATCCTGCACTGCCGTAAGTGCATCTACCATCAAGATGACGGCGAAAGTGGCGAAGCAATTCATAGAAAGATTTGGTAATATTATGTGTTTCTATAACCATTAATTTTTGGATGGAAATAGTGACACTTAACAGATAGAAAACCGTAATAAGAATTTAGTTTTAAAAAGCCAATGGTGCATTTTAAAACTGTAGGCAAATGGCAATGACGGCACATAAATTTGACCTGATCAGTTGCTAGGTTAAATATGTAATTTTATTAGTCTTTTGTGTCTTAGAAGTTTGATATTGTACTAAATAGAAATTACAATCAATAGTTGACGCTGACATTGACGCCCTTAATTGACTATTGTAACTGCAAAACCCATGTAATATTATATACTCCATCCGTCATTTTTTAAATATCGTTTTAGAGAAATATTTTTATCTATTAATATTTGTCGTTTGAAAATTTTAATTAAACATTAATTGCTTAACTTTTAATATTATTTCAAGTATTAAATATAACTCTAGTTCTCTCACTACTTTTTATTCAATAAGTAACACTCTTATTCCAATGCAAGGACAATATTGATATTTAAAGTTATTTTTAGCTAAAAAAAACATAATATTAATTATTTTTCTTAATATGTGTATCCACTTCTAAAAAGACAAATAATAAGGGACGGAAGGAGTATTTGATAATTTAACTAATGTTTATGATTATGTCCACCATTTATTAATCAATACTATTAGAGTTCTTCTATGTGGATATAAAAATTGAATATTAGTGTATTTGAATTTCACCTATTTGTATTTTTATCCCTCATTGAGGGTCAAAATACAAATAGGTGAAATTTAAATAAACTAATGTTTAATTTTTATGTCCACATAGAGTTTTTGATACTATTAATATGCATACGCAAACATATCTTTACTAAATCAACCAAAATTTCTACTGAAATACTAGTCAATTTAATGGCTTGCTGCAATCAGTAGCCATCTCTCTCTTTGGAGATTCAAATTCAGGGAAGTTAAGGGTGAATTGATCGTTGCAATTTAATAGCAAAAAGTGATGTTATAAAACAAAAGGTTGTACCTCCTTTGCTTTCGAAGAAAATTAATAAAATAAAATAAAAATAATGACCCAAACGATAAAATAGTCCTTAATTTGGAACCACGGAAGGACGACCAAGAAAAGGTAAAAGCAGTAGAGAAAGACCCAGCAACAAAGGCATTTCACTATCCCTCTCTTTAGCCAACACGTATCAAATTTCTCAACAAGTTCACTTTCTCATTTTTTTTAGTGAAACAAAATGGGAGGTAGGTAAGATATACTAATTAAACTCCCTACACGAAACATTGAACCTATAATAAATAAACAATTCAAAACGAAAATGAACAGGTGCTATCTATAATCTTTCATGCAACAAAATGAGAGAATGAACAGGTGCTATCTATAATCTTTCAAGTGCACAGGTGCTATCTATAATGTTTCATGCAACAAAATGAGAGGTAAGTAAGATATACTAACTTGGCTTTGGAGGGTGAGGAGTGTTTTAATTTTCATAGGATTTTGTTATTTTTAGTTTATTTTAATATGTTTTTATTATTTTACTCTTAAAAAAAATTAATTACTAAAACTCCCGGTTAATCATTCAAAGTGTTGCAATTATTTTATAAAGTGATGTTTGGAATGAAAGAAGACACGTTTTAAAGGTTAGGGTACAAACTTCACCTGACACACAAAATTTGGAATACAATCTATATTTTAGTCTATCAGAAAAAAGTTGGATCAAGAAATTCATGCAAAGGCTAAAGAATAGTCTATTTGCTTATGCTTTCACGGTCAAGAAAGGGTTCATTCGTAAGGCCAGGGGCTAACATGCCTATACATATAAGCAGTATATCTTACCTGTGCACATGAAAAATTTAGATAGCAGAATTATCACCATGAGAATTAAACCAAACTTTTAAATAAACAGTCACTTATCACCAGACCCATCGATGGTTGGTAACAGGTTCGCTCTTGCTCTCCTTCGACAAAGAACTAGTCCTTGCATGTGTGTCACGTTTATAAATATACAAGAAAACTCCCATCGAGTATTACTCCACTTATCTCCATAACATCAATTCATTTCTCTACACAAAATACTCCAACCAAACCTTTCTCTCTAGACTCATTACAAATGTGTACTCAACTACTCTCCTCATTACTCCATTTAAATCCCATTATTATTTCAATCCTTTTGTTAATACTCCCACCACATCAAGCTCAAGATTATGAACACTACTACTCCGAGTGCAGCAAGACTTTTGATTGTGGCCAAACTGTTCGGGGAATACGTTACCCTTTTTGGGGAGGAACTCGGCCTTCATATTGTGGACTTGAAGCATTTAAACTCACCTGCAAAAACGGAGACTTTCCCGTAATAGAATTGGGTTCTAATACCTCGTTCCACGTAGTCCACATCAATCAGTCCAGTCATGAAATAGCCATTGAACGTGATCATCTTCCAAATAATGTTTGTCCTTCAGAAGTACTAATTAGTACCAAGTTCAATGAAACCCTATTTTGTTATGGTAGTGACACTGAAGATCTCCACGTGTTCTACGATTGTCCCGTTGACCTACACTTAGTGGATTCATTTCGGAATAATTTTACATGCAATATTAGTGAAGAAGGAGTTAAAGATTTAGGGATTTTTGGAAATGAATCGTTTTCGCCAGTTCAAATGCCGAATCTTCAGTCATGCAAAGTTCATATTAGTGTTCCAATTAACAGGAATGCTCTTCTGGAATTTCAGAAGAATGAAACTATGCAGCTGGGGGAAGTACTAAACCGCAGTTTTCTGGTGTATTATAAAATTAACCAATTTGTTGTTCCAGGGTGTGAGGATTCCGGTGGAGTGTGTTGGTCCGGAACAAATTCAACTGTAACAGATTCATGCCTCTGTCGCGACGGTGCGTTTCGGACTCCGTGTCCAAAGTTAAGGCGAGGTGTGTTCATCTTCTTCATGTTTATTAATTAGTTATTAGTATTTCAAAATAGTAACTAATTTTTCTGAAATTTTAATTGTCATTGTTGAAATTCACTTTTTTCCTTAATATTCAATTGATATTTCTAAAATATTGTTTACTTATTTTGAAAAGTTTTAATTAGCTGAAATTTTAACTATTTTGTAATAATTTGCCATTTCATGTTTCTACTGATCATGAGTGTTTGGAGAGTTTTGAACACCAAAGCTATGTTTGTTTCCTATTATGTTACTTAGAATTGGACTATTTCTACTTATTTATACATGTTTAATACCTACTATCACTTTTTATATGACAAGCTATGAACTATATTTTTACTCCTGTGCACATTTGGTATATACTTCTAAAGGGATACTATTTAGCCTGCACTTTTTTCTTGGGATTATATATATAGTACTTCCTAAAATAACTATATATATATATATATATATATATATATAGAGTCCGGTTCTCCAGCGGACCGCTGGGAATGGACCAAAAAACAGACTGGGCTATAGCGACGGTCCGGTCCGTCGCAATAGCCATGCGTCGCGAAACAGACCTATAGCGACGGTCCGGTGACGGTTCTGTCCGTCGTTATAGGTCTGTTTCGCGACGTATGGCTATTGCGACGGACCGGACCGACGCTATAGTCCGATTCGTTTTTTGGTCCGTTCCCAGCGGTCTGCTGGAGAACCGGACCGTGTGTATATATATATATATGTGTGTGTGTGTGTGTGTGTGTGTGAGAGAGAGATCAACCCCGTTTAAAAATATATGATTCTGCTAAATTTAACAAAAGTCAGTAGTTTTTCTTTAGGAAAATCCATGAATCATTTTTTATTTTTGTTAATAAATATACTACGTTCGTATTTGGATTTTTGGTTCATTAATTTTTCCTTCATCTTCTTGTGATGGTTATATTCACTTCAATCTTTTTGGTTCCCCCTAATTTAGTATGTTAATACGCTTACTATGGTCCAGTTTGGCATTTTAGTTTTTTTACCATTTTGCTGCTTCATAAAATTCTTTAAATAGAAACCTATTTAGATATGTGATGGCTGATTAACTTTATATTAATGACAGGACCAAAAAAATATCGTGGAGCAAGGATTGGAGCAGGTAATGTGCCCTTTTGCATCAAATATTGTGTTTCATTATCTTCGTCAATTTTATATACTACTTGAAATCATGGATTTTGTGACCAAAAAAACCGTCGCAAATGGTCTTGTTGTCACCAATATTGATATTTGTGACAGACAATTCTGTCGCAGCATCAGTTGCATTAGATCCGGTTGCAATTGTGACGCCCCCATACTTGAGTACTTGCTACTACAGGTATGGTGGTCACTATACACTTATTCAAAATCTATTATACATTATTACACATTTACTATTTTACAATAAGTACAATAAATACAACTCAGGTCTTACTTACACAATATGAACTAATACAATAGTTCTACAATACCACCTCGTTAATTATTTAATTAAACAATACAAAATTAATTATTTATTCTTCTTTGTTGGCTTTATCCTTCCCTTTATCTTTTACACCCGATCCTTTAGGTTCCTCAAACTTAGCTGAAAACATGAAAATTTTACGCAAGAGTAAGCAACTAATTTGCTTAGCAAGTATATAAAATATCAAGAATTGAACGATAAGGAAATTGAATAATTGAATGCAAATTAAATCAGAATAATAAATGAGAAATAATGATTAATACAATGATGAACAGATTTAAATTGACGAGCATCAAATAAATTTTTTTTTCTGAACTGAATGGTCATAAGGACCAAGAACGTAAATGTCCCACAATTATATAAATTGCTGACTCTCCATCTCCACAGGCACTTTAGGGAATCAACCTATCGTACCCTATGTTATGTACAACATTATTTCCATAAGTCGAATTTTTCGATAATATCCCCTTTATAAAATAGGGTTGTTCAACTCAGTCAAAGATTCTGTCCAAAACAATTGGTTCGGAGAATAAATATTATAATTTCTTAATTTGAGAGTAAGCCGAAACAATAACTTTCTCAGTAATATTTAAAACAATTTAGAGTTCAACAATTCTTGCAAATATATTCTGAAATTTAAAATCGCATGATAACAATTAACTTGAACGAAATATTTAAAAATTAAGGAAACTTTTACCAAAAGCAAATAGATGCTTAAGAAACTTGTACAAAAGAATAAACTTGTACAAGTTTGGAAAACTTGCAATAATTTAGAAACATGCACAGAATAATAAATTTGTACAAGTTAGGAACTTACTCAAACTAGGAGAACTTGCACAATATACAAAGTTTGTGTAAGTTAGGAAACTTGCCTGTTTTTCATTGACTTATTTCCTAGCTCAATAAATTTTTCTGCAACATCATTATTCACGATGGCCAAAAATATTAATTTAATTATTACTTATACTATTTCCGTGATTTAACTTGTCAATTATATACATATATATATATATATATATATATATATATTTAACTCCTACAACTTTTATTACCTGTTCATTTTTTATATATATTGTTCGTGACGGAGTACCATTTACGAAAGTACTATTTATGAGGGTACTATTCACGAGAATACTATTCATGCCAAAATACTATGCATAATAATATACTAAAGTTTAGCCTTTTCTTGTCCAAATTATGAAAATTAATCATATTAATATTAAACATTTATTTTACTCCTACTATAAAAAATTACATAACCATATATTCTATACAAAATAATAATTAGCAGTATACCTTCTAATTTTCTTTTCCTCCTCTTTCTTCTTCTCTTAAACTTAACTGACTAGTCTGACATTCCTCTCACAGCTCTTGTTCTTCTTCTTACAAGCACGAAGGGTATATATATACATCTTATATATATAAATTATTAGCCTAGTTAAGACACTTTGCATACCTAAATATATATATATTATTAATAAACTAATAAGCTAACTAAATAATTGTATAGCTTCTATATATATTAATAAGCTACAAGGACACTTGTATAGCTATATCTATATATAAGCTTCTAGAACACTTGTATAACTATAGATATATATTAATATCCTAATTGTGATACGTGGAAGTCTATATATAGCTTTGTGCATACTTAGGCGTATATATATATATATATATATATATATATATATATATATATATATATATATATATATATATAGTACTAGTTTGATGATTAAATTAATAGTGAGGAATATTGTCAACTTGATAAACATGTCTAACTTCTTGAATCTTCTAGTAATTTTTTCTAATTTCTATTTAAAATTATGATAAAATTAAAATTTATCTCATTAAAATTGAAATGTACATTTATAAACTTTCTTTATATAATAGAATGTCTCAAATGTTACATTCTCCCTCCTTTAAAGGGATTCCGTCCTCGAAATCATTATTATAATCTACTCAAACAGATAGGAATAATTTTGTTTCATCTTTTCTTCAAGTTCCCAAGTAGCTTCTTCTCGTTGTTGATTTCTCCAGATTACCTTCACCAAAGGTATTACCTTGTTCCTCAGTACCTGCTCTTTTCTATCCACGATCTGCACAGGAACTTCTTCGTAGCTCAAATCTTTCTCGATCTGTATAGGTTCATAATCTATAACATGCTTATAGTCAGACTTATAGGGACGTAATACAGATACATGAAACACATTATGTATATATTCTAACTCTGGAGGTAACGCAACTTCATATGCTACTTCTCCCACTCTCCTTAAAACTTCAAAAGGACCAATAAATCTTGGACTCAATTTTCCTTTCTTTCCAAACCTTATCTTTCCCTTCCATGGAGATACCTTTAAAAATACATAATTTCCCACTTCAAACTCTCTCTTTTGCCTATGTTGATCCGCATACTTTTTCTGTCTATTTTGCGCCGCTTTTAATCTGATACGGATTACTCGAACTGTCTCCGTTATCTGCTGTACAATTTCTGGTCCGAGTAGTTGACGTTCCCCGACTTCATCCCAACATAAAGGCGTTCTGCATTTCCTTCCATATAAAGCTTCATACGGTGGCATCTCAATGCTAGCATGATAGCTGTTATTATAGGCGAATTTTACCAACGGTAAATGATCGTCCCAGCTCCTTTTGAAATCCATGACACATGCTCTCAGCATATCTTCCAGGGTTTGAATTGTTCTTTCGCTTTGTCCGTCCGTTTGAGGATGGTAGGTTGTGCTCAACCTCAATTGCGTCCCCAAATGATTCTGAAGACTTCTCCAAAAGTTTGACGTGAATCGCGGGTCTCGATCAGATACGATAGAAATTGGAATACCGTGCCTTGAAATAATCTCCTTGATGTAGAGCTTGGCTAACTGATCCAAGTTGTATTTTATTCGGACTGGTAAGAAGTGCGCGGATTTGGTTAATCGATATACTATTACCCAAATTGCATCATGACCTTTTTGAGTAGTTGGAAGTCCCACAACAAAATCCATGGTAATATGCTCCCATTTTCACTGTTGAATTTCTAATGGTTGAAGTAGACCACTGGGTCTTTAATGTTCCGCTTTGATTCTTTGACAAGTTAAACATTTGCTGACCCAATCCGCAATTTCTCTCTTCATTCCTAGCCACCAGTAGTACTATCGCAGATCCTTGTACATCTTCGTGCTACCAGGATGTACTGTAAATTTAGAATTATGAGCTTCCTGTAGAATTTCCTCTTTTAACTTCAACACTGAAGGTATCCATATCCTGTCTTCAAATCGTATGATACTATTCTTATCCATTCTAAATTTCTCATCCTCTTTTTCTGCTATTCGTTTCCTTATCCTTTCATAATCCTCATCTTTTATCTAGAGTTCCTTAACTTTTTCCCATAAAATCGGACAAATTTCTATTGTGTACAACTTCTCTGAGCATTCTCTTGTTCTTCTTACTTCTATTTCTAGTTTCTCAAATTCTTTTATCAACTCATCCTGAACTGTTAATTTCATCAACTTCTCTTGATTCTTCCAGCTTAAAGCATCAGCCATAATATTTGATTTATCTGGATGGTATAAAATTTTACAATTATAGTCCTTGATTAATTCTAACCATCTCCTTTGTCTCATATTTAATTCCTTTTGCGTAAAGATATACTTCAAACTTTTATGATCTGTGTATATCTCACACTTTTCTCCATATAAATAATGTCTCCAAATTTTTAACGCAAACACAACTGCTGCTAACTCTAAATCATGCGTGAGATATTTCTTCTCGTAATCTTTCAGTTGTCGGGATGCATATGCAATAACTTTTCCATGTTGCATCAGTACACATCCCAACCCTTTATGCGAAGCATCACTATAAATCACAAAATCACTAGTATCGTCTGGTAAAGATAACACTGGTGTCGTGCTTAATCTCTTTTTTAATTCCTGAAAACTTTCTTCACACTTATCTGACCAAACAAATTTTACTGACTTCCTCGTCAAGTTGGTTAATGGTACCGCTATCTTAGACAAATCTTGAATGAATCTGCGGTAATATCCCGCTAATCCTAAGAAACTTCTAACCTCTGTCGGTGTCTTCGGTTGTTCCCAATTTATTATTGTTTCCACCTTCACTGGATCTACAGAAATCCCATCTTTATCAATTACATGACCTAAGAATTGAACTTTCTCTAACCAAAATTCACACTTGGAAAACTTTGCATATAATTTCTCTTTTCTTAAAGTTTCCAACACCAATCTCAAATGTTCCTCATGCTCCTCCCTTGTCCTTGAGTAAATCAAAATATCATTAATAAATACGACTACAAACTTGTCCAAAACTTTCTTGAACACTCGATTCATCATATCCATAAATACTGCAGGGGCATTTAATTTGTTACTCCAAACGGCATTACTAAAAATTCATAGTGACCATAACGGTCTAAATGTCGTCTTAGGAACATCTTCCTTTCTTACTTTTAACTGATGATATCCCGATCGCAAATCTATTTTCGAAAAATATTTAGCTCCTCTCAGTTGATCGAACAGATCATCAATTCTTGATAATGGATATTTATTCTTAATAGTGACCTTGTTCAACTCCCGATAGTCAATACAAAGTCTCAAAGACCCATCCTTCTTTTTAACGAACAACACTGGTGCTCCCCACGGAGACACACTAGGTTGAATGTATCTCTTATCCAGCAATTCTTGCAACTGTATCATTAATTCCTTCATCTCTACCGGAGCCATCCTATACGGTGCTTTAGAAATAGGTGTTGTCCCCGGCACTACATCAATTACGAACTCGATTTCCCTATCTGGTGGAAGACCGGGTAACTCGTCCGGAAATACATCTCCAAATTCTTTTACTACTAGTATCTGCCCTAACTCCATACCCTTCCATTGAGTATCTACAACATGGGCTAGGTACCCTACATATCATTTCCTAAGTAATCTTTTTGCCTGCATAACAGATAAACAACAAGACTGCCTAGGCGAACAGCTTTCATAAAATACTACCTTGGATAGTGACGGAGTCACAAGATGCACACATTTCTTTTGACAATCTATTATCGCGCCATGACTGTTTAACCAGTCCATTCCAAGTATCACATCAAATTCTCCTAATTTGATTGGAATTAAATCTACCAGCAACTTATGTCCCCTTATATCCATACAATAATTTTTATGTACATAATCTACAGGAATTATGTTTGTCGATTTAGCAATCAATAAATACGTGCAAGTGTACACGATCAACAAGTAATAAAATGATAAGAGAGTGTCGAACCCACAGAGAATTATTTAATAATAATTACCAAATACTAACTCATAATCAAATTAATTTTATTTAAACAATTTGATAAAAGATTTTGAATTTTGAAATAAAGTACTAAACTAACTAATTACTAACTACCAAGAATTGAATTCAGATAAAAAGGCTTAAGATTGCAATTTCCCTTAATGTTTCACTTGAATTAATATACTTCCTGTTAAGTTATATTAATTATTCCCGGATTGTTAATCAAGAACTCATCAATATCTATAATCATCTCTCGATGTATCATAAACAAATCAACTTAAATCCACACAAAATAGATTTAAGATGAACACCCTAGTTAACTAATTCACTATATCTCTATGTGAATTACAATTAAAAAGGATTTAAAGCATAAGTTCTCTTTCAGATTACATGCGGCGTATAGGTATATCTCTATCCTAAACACAAATCATGAATTCCATCGACAACAGAATACACAATCACATGCTATTGTGATTAGGTCTAAATCTATAATCCATCTCTCGAGTTCATAAAGATTACCACGGTAATTGTTGATCAAACAATTAAGCAACTAATCACAAATCATAATAGACAATCCGATAATAATCAATAATAATTAACAAGAAAGCATATCAATAAAAGCTACGCAATAAGTTCCATTATAATCTTAAAAAGAAATTAGTTCATGATTGAATTAAAATCCATAATCCACAATTGATAAAGCATTCAAGAATACAAAATAAGAGGTAGAGAAGAGAATAGAATCTGTAGACACAATCCTAGAGTCTCTCCTTTACCTCCTTAATTGAATCCTTTGTGCGTGCTCAATTGCTTCAAGCCTCCTTCTCTTTCTCCCAAACTAGGGTTAGCAAAAAGTAGCAAGATCTCTCCTATTCTATGCCTCACATCATGTATTTATAGGTTCTAGTTAAAGTCCTAAACTAATTAGAATTTACAATCCTTGTTCCATTCAATGAGGGTCAAAAATAAGCTTTTTAAAAACCCGACGCAGCGCGGCCGCGCCCATATTTGGCCTAGGAAGCAGCGCGGCCGCGCCCAAGTGCCAGAAATTATGTTTTTCACTCTGCAGACCAGCGCGGCCGCGCCCAAAATACACTAGGAACCAGCGCGGCCGCGCCCGACCAAATTCTGCTCGGACATCTGTTGGTAAAATGGTCATAACTTTTGATCCGGGAGGAGTTACGGGGCCTGCCACATATCAAATCGAAGCTCTCGACGAGATCTACAACTTTCCTTATTTGATAATTGAGAGATTCAGATTGTATCAAAGTCGAAATTTGGCTTGAAGTGAATGCAATGCAAATGACAACTCCAAACTTTGAGGTTCAACGTCCGTTGGTAAAACGATCATTACTTTCTCATCCGAACTCCGATTGTGACGATTCAAGATGTTCTGGAAAGCTAAGGAGTAGCTCTAAAATACAATCCAAGTTCCAAACCAAGAACATACATCCAACCTAGTATTAAAAGCCCTGAAATCTTCCCTTCTTGCGTTTGCTTGCTTATTGTACTCCAAAAGATGTTCGGATTGCGTTTCCTTGCTTCTTCCTACAAAATAACACAAAAACACTATAAATACCTAATGCTAACTTAAAATACTTAAGAACTCACAAATTATCAAGCCAAACGTACCCAATTCATAGATGTAAAACTCACTCATCAAATACCCCCAAACTTAAATCTTTGCTTCTCCTCAAGCAAACACTAAAAATAACAACTATAACAACTAATTCTAAATAACAACTCATACGACTCGAGCAATGAATCAATACAAATTTGCATAATAGCCTCAAAGATTTCTTCTAATGTTAACTCAAGAATTTTTTTTTTCGAAAACATGCAAAGCCTAAAATTTCAACCTAATCATCAGTTCCACAACTACTCATGATCATTTAAGTGCATGTGTGTGCATCCAAATGTTCAACCAGCCATGACTCACACTAGATCATATAATCAAATACTCATAAAAGATTTTCAAATCAACTCTAAAAACCTGCTTTCACATCAATCTCCGCTAATAAAGGCAAAACATAAAATTTAGAGGATCAAAAAGATATTTCATACATTAATTTAAGCACATTGAACCCTTCCCAAGTAATTCAAAACACAATTTTTCTTTTATTTTTTTCTTTCTTTTTAGTGAGTGCGTTTTACGCTCCATCTCACTTCTCATTGAACGAGTGCGTTTTACGCTCCATCCCGTTTTCTCTCACACGAGTGCGTTTTACGCTCCTTCTCGTGCTTGTGTTTATGGGTGAGTGCGTTTTACGCTCCATCTCAACCCACCACATGATTCATCTTTCACTCAGGAAGGTTTCACAATTTTTAAAATTTTCAATAACCCAAGATTTCCCCCAAACTTATGCTTATGTTAATGCCTAAATTTCACTTTGAATGATGCTCAAATAAGATTTCTCGATTTTTAATGATATCTCCCACAAGCATTCAATCAATTTTTTTTTAAGACACAACTAGCTAAACAGATGGATATGTGCTTTGAAGTTCCAAAAGATCACAAATAGTGTAAACCCAACTTATAAGTCAAAATATAAACTAAGCATGCTTCTCAACTTCACAAGAGTTAAAAAAAATTAATCCATTTTTTTCTTATCATTGGCCATAATCAAATTCAAATCAAACCATTGCTCACCTATCCTAAAAACATACTAACTAACATGCAACCTTAATAAACTAAAATAAATAACACAAAACAAGACCACCCCCAAACTTAAACCAGACATTGTCCTCAATGGCTAAAATAGGAAAAAGTAAAGCAAATGACTTCCCTGAAAATATAGCAATCTTCCTCCTTGTCTGCTAAGTTTGAAGAATAGGCTACGCACATCGGAATGAATAAGGCATTGCATTTGAATTGGACTCGAATAACCTGTAAACACATTAGAAGCAAATTTATTAACTACTATGAAACCTAATAAAATAAATAAAAACTAAAAATAAAAATTAAACTTGGGTTGCCTCCCAAGAAGCGCTTGTTTTAAAGTCTCAGCCTGACTTCTTCAATTTCTATCCAATTCCCCTTCGATAATTGAGGAACCCTCCATCCATTAATAACCATGTAACATTTGAAGGTTTTGTTGCAGTAGGGGCCATTGTTTCAAAGTCACCTAGTTTGCTTTTCGTAGATTGGTTCCTAATTATGACTTGCAAATAGCTAGGTGCTTCCTCCGTAGTGTTTGTGATTAGATTAGGGCATTGAATTTTGTCAAACACCACGGGCTCTTCTTCTATCTCCTCTCTCTCATCCCACCATGGTTGTAATGTAGTCCTAGTTCTCATGTCATAAAGAGCTTTACCAAGGACATGACCACCAAGTGGACACGGTTTTGCAAAACCACCCGGATCTTTGAGCTTTGGTGGAAAAGGTACATGGGGCACTAACAAAATCGGTACATCAGCGTCGAAACTCACGGCTTCGGCTGTATTTTCTTGATCCCCACTATTCTCCTCCATATCAGAATTATCATCAATTAGCACGTCCGGTTGTAGCTTTGGCGCGGGCAATCCATCAGTCTCGAGAACCACGTCATTGGGCCATGCACAATGATAACTATTCTTGAAGGCGTTGATAAGCTGTCCCATCTGGTTCTCAAGATTTCGAATTGACACTGCTTGGCTTTTTATATTTAAATCCACTAAGTTCAACAGCTGATCTTGATCACTCATTCTTTTGTCCGTAGCTGTAATAAACTTCGCCAAGGCCTCCTCCAAATTCAGTTTCCTTTCTTCTTCATGTAGATAGGCTGAATCCTGAAATTCTGGAGTGTATGATTAGCTTGGAGCAAAGATTTGGTCTTGATTATTATGGCTCCATAAAAAATCCGGATGATACCCCAAATCTTGATGATAGTTGTTGGGATAGGCATAACTGTTAGGGTAATCGCCGAAATTGCCACCATACTGCATCGATTTAAAATTGATGGCGCATTGATGACTCGAATGATTTCCAGCACAATAATCACAAATTACCGCCACACTTTGAATACGTTGTACTACAAAAGCGTCAATCATCATCGAAAGTGTCTCAATCGGTGCTGACAATTCATCGAATTCGTAAATCTCTGCCGCTCTTGGCTGAATCATTCTCGTATAAGGCCATTGATAGTCATAGTCAGCCATGGTGTACCTAAAAAGAGAGAAATATAGGAAGAGAATTAAAATAAAAATAAAATGATTAAATTAAAACTAATTTGATTAAAGTTAATGATGGCAAAAATTATTAAACTAATTCCCCGGCAACGGCGCCAAAAACTTATTTGTCGATTTAGTAATCAATAAATACGTGCAAGTGTACACGATCAACAAGTAATAAAATGATAAGAGAGTGTCGAACCCACAGAGAATTATTTAATAATAATTACCAAATACTAACTCATAATCAAATTAATTTTATTTAAATAATTTGATAAAAGATTTTGAATTTTGAAATAAAGTACTAAACTAACTAATTACTAACTACCAAGAATTGAATTCAGATAAAAAGGCTTAAGATTGCAATTTCCCTTAATGTTTCACTTGAATTAATATACTTCATGTTAAGTTATATTAATTATTCCCGGATTGTTAATCAAGAACTCATCAATATCTATAATCATCTCTCGATGTATCATAAACAAATCAACTTAAATCCACACAAAATAGATTTAAGATGAACACCCTAGTTAACTAATTCACTATATCTCTATGTGAATTACAATTAAAAAGGATTTAAAGCACAAGTTCTCTTTCAGATTACATGCGGTGTATAGGTATATCTCTATCCTAAACACAAATCATGAATTCCATCGACAGCAGAATACACAATCACATGTTATTATGATTAGGTCTAAATCTATAATCCATCTCTCGAGTTCATAAAGATTACCACGGTAATTGTTGATCAAACAATTAAGCAACTAATCACAAATCATAATAGACAATCCGATAATAATCAATAATAATTAACAAGGAAGCATATCAATAAAAGCTACGCAATAAGTTCCATTGTAATCTTAAAAAGAAATTAGTTCATGATTGAATTAAAATCCATAATCCACAATTGATAAAGCATTCAAGAATACAAAATAAGAGGTAGAGAAGAGAATAGAATCTGTAGACGCAATCCTTGAGTCTCTCCTTTAGCTCCTTAATTGAATCCTTTGTGCGTGCTCAATTGCTTCAAGCCTCCTTCTCTTTCTCCCAAACTAGGGTTAGCAAAAAGTAGCAAGATCTCTCCTATTCTATGCCTCACATCATGTATTTATAGGTTCTAGTTAAAGTCCTAAACTAATTAGAAGTTACAATCCTTGTTCCATTCAATGAGGTTCAAAAATAAGCTTTTTAAAAACCCGACGCAGCGCGGCCGCGCCCATATTTGGCCTAGGAAGCAGCGCGGCCGCGCCCAAGTGCCAGAAATTATGTTTTCCACTCTGCAGACCAGCGCGGCCGCGCCCAAAATACACTAGGAACCGGCGCGGCCGCGCCCGACCAAATTCTGCTCGGACATCTGTTGGTAAAATGGTCATAACTTTTGATCCGGGAGGAGTTACGGGGCCTGCCACATATCAAATCGAAGCTCTCGACGAGATCTACAACTTTCCTTATTTGATAATTGAGAGATTCAGATTGTATCAAAGTCGAAATTTGGCTTGAAGTGAATGCAATGCAAATGACAACTCCAAACTTTGAGGTTCAACGTCTGTTGGTAAAACGATCATTACTTTCTCATCCGAACTCCGATTGTGACAATTCAAGATGTTCCGGAAAGCTAAGGAGTAGCTCTACAATACAATCTAAGTTCCAAACCAAGAACATACATCCAACCTAGTATTAAAAGCCCTGAAAGCTTCCCTTCTTGCGTTTGCTTGCTTATTGTACTCCAAAAGATGTTCGGATTGCGTTTCCTTGCTTCTTCCTACAAAATAACACAAAAACACTATAAACATCTAATGCTAACTTAAAATACTTAAGAATTCATAAATTATCAAGCCAAACGTACTCAATTCATAGATGTAAACCCCACTTATCAAATTACTTCTTTATTAGCTACCTCTATATTCAGGGGATATTCTAATTTTTCTTGAGGCAACTTTAATCGTTGTGCAAACTCATATGATATAAATGAACAGGTAGCACCCGAATCAAATAATATATAAGCATTAATATTATTGACCGGAATAATACCTGACACCACGTCCTTGGAAGCCACTGCATCCTTAATCGTCATGTTAAAAGTCCTTACTGTTGATCTGCCTGGGGCTGGCAGTCTTGTTATTGCTGGCTTGCTGGCACTGCTCTTACTTCCTCCTCCCTGTTCCACTCCCTTCCTTGGACAATTTTTAATCTGGTGATCCAGCGCACCACAAATGAAACATCCGCTCTGCTTTGGACTCGTGCAATTGGGAGCTATATGGCCTTCCTGGCCACAATTGTAGCATACACTTTTTTCTTTCAAACATGCTCCAAGGTGATTCTTTTCACATTTCTTACATGCTTCAATCTTCCTCTTAGCTACTCCTTCATTCCATTTGTTGTTGTTATTGTTACTATTCCATTTCCTTTTAAAAGTCCCTCCACCTTCGCTATTACTACCTTCACCCTTATTCTTTCCTTCAAACCTTTTCTTTTTTTGTTCCTGAGTATATTTAGTTAAAGCTTCACTTCCTCCTTCTGCAATTATCGCCTTTTCCAACAGTATACCAAATGAGTCGATTTGTAACACAACCAATCTACTGAACAACCAAGGTTTTAAACCCTGTTCAAATCGTCTTGCTTTTCTTTCTTCTGTATTTACTTGGTGTGGGGAAAATCTAGCTAGCTCATTAAATTTTGCTGCATATTGTGGTACCGTCATATCGCCCTACTTAAGGTTTAAAAATCGCATCTCCATGCGACTTTGCATACTTTTGGGGAAATAATTTTCGAAAAACAATTCCTTGAACCTAGTCTAAGGTATTACACTATCCCCGACCCTATGCTCATTTACCTCCCACCAGAAATTTACCTCTCCTTTCAACATGTACGAAGAAAACAATGTCTTCTGGCCCTCTTCAACTTTAGCTATTGCAAACGTTTTTTCAATTTTTTTTATCCAAGCTCGAGCCTCTATAGGCTCAGTGGTTCCTTTAAATTCAGGTGGACCTACATTCTTAAAATCTTTGAAGGTAGTGGTTGGTGTTACAGTTTGATTCCCGTTTGCTCGATCACCTAGCCCTTCTTGAAGTGCCCCTATTAACAAATCCATGAACTGTTGTAAGGGATTAACATTACTCGAGGCTTCTTTATGTGTATTAGTAGTTGGTGTGGTTCCGTCAGTATTATTTGTTGCTGCTTCATTATTTATTGCCTCGTTAATGTTAATATTTCTTGGTCTTCCTCTTCGCATTTTCTGTTTAATATAACAACATATCATTATACAAATCAAACAAGTAATTAATTAATACATTCATTATCCACAAAACATATGTTCATAAAACATATAATAATATTATACATCATTCTATGTACATTTATTTTTTTATACAATAGTTAGGTATTTTACATATCAAACTCTACTTTCTTACATATGTTATAATTATACAGGAAAAGATGAAAGTACCTACATACATATATGTATAAAAGTAGACTTTCACATATTACACAAATAACCCTATTTCTGCGGCTTCTCTATGTTCTTGTTCCATTATGAACTAAACCAGGTTCCTACTTATGGTGTGAGTCATCTGACCTTCCTCTATTGGATAATTCATCACCCTATCCAGAACTCGTTCATAGGAAACTCTAAAGTTATAAACTGCCCAATCCATCCTTCTCTTATTCCTCCGCAAATTTTCTTCTACCCCATCTAACACCGCCTCTACTCTGATATGGGTATTTATTTTCGCATTCCAAATAGCCTCAAGTTCCTCTTCCCTTTCTTCTAATTGGTGAACTCGTGACTCTAGTACCTGGGTCCGAACTTCTAGTTCTTGGTTTTTCTATTCTAACTGTTGACACTTAACTTTCAGCTCTGCGTTTCTCTCTTCTACATGATTGTTTCTAGTTCCTAGCTCTTGGTTTTGGGCTACCAATTCCTGATTTGCATCCTTCACGTTTTGATTTTGGTGCTCTATTTGAAAGATCTTTTCCTCTACCTGTTGAATCTTTTCTTCTAATTCCTTATTTTCATTTAATATCCCCTGTACCAAAGCATAAGCTTCTTCTAACGCTGATCCTACTCCTTCAGATTCTTCTTCTCCTTCTTCCTCTGATGGCTCCCCATCCTCTGTGACATACCTTGAAACTACCTGATTTTCTATGAAATTTTCTTCGTATTCTTCCTCAGGGTCCTCCTCTTCTATTTCTGGATCTGCTATTGGTATTATAGGTGCAATCTGAGGTACCTCATAAATGTCTCTAATTACTTCTTCCTCAACCATTCTACAACATAAAAATAACTTACTTAGTACATAAAAAAAATATTAAAAGTACAATTAAAAATTAATTCTTAATATTACCAGATTATATCCTAAGGTTTTCTAACCTAAAGGTTATAACCTACAGCTCTGATACCAACCTGTGACGCCCCCATACTTGAGTACTTGTTACTACAGTTATGGTGGTCATTATACACTTATTCAAAGTCTATTATACATTATTACACATTTACTATTTTACAATAAGTACAATAAATACAACCCAGGTCTTACTTACATAATATGAACTAATACAATAGTTCTACAATACCACCTCGTTAATTATTTAATTAAACAATACAAAATTAATTATTTATTCTTCCTTGTTGGCTTTACCCTTCCCTTTATCTTTTACACCCGATCCTTCAGGTTCCTCAAACTTAGCTGAAAACATAAAAATTTTACGCAAGAGTAAGCAACTAATTTGCTTAGCAAGTATATAAAATATCAAGAATTGAACGATAAGGAAATTGAATAATTGAATGCAAATTAAATCAGAATAATAAATGAGAAATAATGATTAATACAATGATGAACAGATTTAAATTGACGAGCATCAAATAAATTTTCTTTTCTAAACTGAGTGGTCATAAGGACCAAGAACGTAAATGTCCTACAATTATATAAATTGCTGACTCTCCATCTCCACAGGCACTTTAGGGGATCAACCTATCGTACCCTATGTTATGCACAACATTATCTCCATAAGTCGAATTTTTCGATAATATCCCCTTTATAAAATAGGGTTGTTCAACTCAGTTAAAGATTCCATCCAAAACAATTGGTTCGGAGAATAAATATTATAATTTCTTAATTTGAGAGTAAGCCGAAACAATAACTTTCTCAGTAATATTTAAAACAATTTAGAGTTCAACAATTCTTGCAAATATATTCTGAAATTTAAAATCGCATGATAACAATTAACTTGAACGAAATATTTAAAAATTAAGGAAACTTTTACCAAAAGCAAATAGATGCTTAAGAAACTTGTACAAAAGAATAAACTTGTACAAGTTTGGAAAACTTGCAATAATTTAGAAACATGCACAGAATAATAAATTTGTACAAGTTAGGAACTTACTCAAACTGGGCGAACTTGCACAATATACAAAGTTTTTGTAAGTTAGGAAACTTGCTTGTTTTTCGTTGACTTATTTTCTAGCTCAATAAATTTTCCTGCAACATCATTATTCACGATGGCCAAAAATATTAATTTAATTATTACTTATACTATTTCCATGATTTAACTTGTCAATTATATACATATATATATATATATATATTTAACTCCTACAACTTTTATTACCTGTTCATTTTATATATATATTGTTCGTGACGGAGTACCATTTACGAAAGTACTATTCATGAAGATACTATTCACGAGAATACTATTCATGCCAAAATACTATGCATAATAATATACTAAAGTTTAGCCTTTTCTTATCCAAATTTACCCAAATTATGAAAATTAATCATATTAATATTAAACATTTATTTTACTCCTACTATAAAAAATTACATAACCATATATTCTATACAAAATAATAATTAGCAGTATACCTTCTAATTTTCTTTTCCTCCTCTTTCTTCTTCTCTTAAACTTAACTGACTAGTCTGACATTCCTCTCACAGCTCTTGTTCTTCTTCTTACAGGCACGAAGGGTATATATATATATATATATATATCTTATATATATAAATTATATATATATATATATATATATATATATATATATCTTATATATATAAATTATTAGCCTAGTTAAGACACTTTGCATACCTAAATATATATATTATTAATAAACTAATAAGCTAACTAAATAATTGTATAGCTTCTATATATATTAATAAGCTACAAGGACACTTGTATAGCTATATCTATATATATTAATAAGCTTCCAGAACACTTGTATAGCTATAGATATATATTAATATACTAATTGTGATACTTGGAAGTCTATATATAGCTTTGTGCATACTTAGGCATATATATATATATATATATATATATATATATATATATATATATTGCCAACTTGATAAACATGTCTAACTTCTTGAATCTTCTAGTTGTTTTTTTTTAATTCCTATTTAAAATTGTGATAAAATTAAAATTTATCTCATTAAAATTGAAATGTACATTTATAAACTTTCTTTATATAATAGAATGTCTCAAATGTTACAGCAATGAGATCCTTTGCACAGGAAGCTTGCGACGAACTGCATGTCCGTCGCAAAGGTAGTCTGTCAATTTTGTGTAGGGGCATGAGTGACGGTATAGTCCGTCGCTAATGTAAAAATTTATTTTTAGAATCCAATAATTTCACTTTTTTGGTATGTTTGGGCCTGTTTATTTTCTTATAGATATCTACAAATTAATATTATATTTAAATTTAAATACAAAAAACTACAGTATAATTAGTCCAACATTTAATATTAAACAAAGAATACTAGGTGGACAAACTGTAAATAAAAAGTTGTATACAAAAAGTAAAACTCATGTATTGCTTACCAATAAAAATTTATAAAGCATCTAATCGTAGGTCGCACTTTCTATTTTCTCTCCTTTTTATATTGTTTGTGCACAGTTTTTGTGTATAGTTTGTGTCCCTAATATTACTCTTAAACAAAACTTTTAATATACATTTAATTTAAATATCACCATTTATGATCCTGCAATTTTAAGGATAATACTATGTGCACCAACTGTACACAAAAAGTTATGCACCAAGAGCAGGACCTATGTATTGTTTATCAATGAAAATGTGTAAAACATTCAATTATAGATCTTGCTCCTTATTTTCTCTCTTTTTTTATACTGTGTGTGCACAACTTTTTATGTATAGTTGGTGTCCTTAACATTACTCCAATTTTAATCTAATTTAGAGGATCTGTCCTACTAAGGATGCGGAAGAAATTAAATACGGTGGCTACTCTTGTAGGGATCACAAGGATATGTCATCTCTACTAAATAACATAAGTAAGGCACTTGAGAAACTTTCTTGTTATGCTAAAAATCTCAAAACAAGTAGAAGTATCAATGGTTTTGATTTTCTGACCAATTCCTATATCCTATAATTCTAGAGCATGGCATTATATTCCAACGTTTTCTCCAGGCACTCGACAAAAAATTAAAATGAAGCAGTTGAAAAAACAAACAAAGAAACAAAGTCATTGCTAGAGATATTTAGATCGCTCTTTGATTTTAATTTGGTGTTCTACTAATGTTACCTGAATCGTCGTTCGATGCAATATGCAGAACAAAATTGAAAACGAAAAAGATCACTTTTTGTGGTACAAAGTAGGAGTAAGTTTATTTGAATCATTTAGTTGGTATATAATTTGTTTTTATCCTTCAGTGACCTAGCTCATCCTCCATTTTAAAAAATTAAAAAAAAATACATTATAAAAGCCTCCTAGCAGCAACACTGAATTCTAATTTAGCAAAACCAAAGCCTTTACATTCCATGACAGTTTCAATATATCCCCCATAAAGAATAGCTTCTTAAGAAAAACTTCTACAGCTTAAAGTACCGATAACATACTAATGAACCTTTCATACACCAGCAGACATGTTCCTATATATATCTTTACGCAAACATTAATGAATTTAACACCAACTAGAGATCTGTTGCAATTTAACAAAGCTGAAATCACCCAATATTTCCCCTTCCAAAACGACCAACAATTCCACTCTTGGTTTCAGTTTTTAATCCCAAAAAATTTAAAACAAAAACAATTCCATGAAGAATCCTTCTTCGAACAGAGATATATATATATATTACAACATTGAATGCAACCTATAACAATCAGCAAGCATCAAACACCAAAAAAGAACTCCCTTGACAGAGAAACAAGGCACCCTAGCTCCCCTATAAAGGAAAATATCATGTCCAGAAGATCCAAAAGTATGTAATACCTCACAAAGAACATAAGTGTCAGCAAAGCAATCATACAAAACTCCCTTCACATCCTTACAACCCTATTCCTGAGTACAACTAAAGTATAAAGATGAAAAACTTAACAAATGAAAATTACCTCCTGAAAAGCTCCCTCAAGGAATATATCATAACTTTTAATAGATATTGATTTGCTTCTCTTTTTCTTTTTCTTTTTCTTTTTCTTTTTTTTTAACTTAGCTTCTACTTGAAGGTTGATTTATGTTGGTTCACGAATCATTGGAACTAAACCTAACTAATGTTCCAATGTTTGTTTTTATTGATAGGTATAATTGGAGCTGTTTTAACTGTTTTAGTTGGGATACTGATGTTTTTGTTATCAAACTAAACCAAATTAATAAAGTCTTCTAGATTGTTCATGAATTGTCTCTAAGAAATTGCTGGTTCTTTGTATTGTCTCTTTGATTTCTTGTGTGACTTTTTGAGAATTGTAAAAGTCTTTATTGAAAGTGTAGGAGGCATTAATAGAATTATGTATGTTCATGTTCTTTTGGTCTATAAATACCTCTCATGTAATCAGTTGGCAGTAAGTGAGTTGAATCAAGTATTTTAAAGTTTAAACACTTTCTCATTTCTCTATTTTTATCCTCCATTGCCAATAATTTTTCATATACTAGATTAGGAAGTTATAAAATTCATCAGTGACCTTCTTGAGAAGGAAAACAAAGAATGACAGAGTCGTTGAGGCTTTTATTGTGCAATATGGATCCTCAGGAACGAAAAGGTATTCGTATTATGAGGTAAAAAGTATTACGAATTCATTCAGATATGAATTGGGGAAAGGAGGTTATGGGCATGTTTTCAAAGGAAAACATTCTCATAACCTCCTAAATAAAAATAAAAGAATATGCTTCATAGCATAGCCAATTTGAATCAGTTTGCATTTTACGTTATTTTATTTTATTGTAACATGTCATTTATTAGTTGATAATAAAATTTGAAATTCACTTACTAGTTGATATGAAGTCTTCATATATTACACATACTCTCTCTTCCTAGGATAAAAGTTCTCCATTGACTTTTATGGTCAAATTATGACACAGAACGGAAGTAAAAGAATTTACCAGCGTAAATTCTTAGAACACATAAACTAAAATCCACCAGAGAAAATAAGAGAAATAACTCTAATTTTATTAATCAATGAATAATAATTAATGATTTCAACCCACAAGCCGGGTTTTATAGCTAACAGAGTACTTTCTTTCCAATCTATAATAGAATTCCTACAATTATAGAAACCAAATCTTAAAGAATATCTAACTTTCTATTAAACTTCTACTACTATAAAAGAATCCACTTCCTAATTAAACTCTACTACCATAAATGAATTTACTTCCTAACAATAATAATAATTCTAATAATAATTAAACAAATCTAATCCGACGATCTCCCGAAGCCATGACGCCATATCCGAAGAGGTCCGATCTCCCGAAGACTTATCTGAACCCGAACCCAGAACACGCCCGAACCCGAAGGGTTACGCGCGTTTCTTTGAAGCCTTCTTTCTATCCAGTTCTTCCTCAAACTCTAACGCCATTTGTCCTACATCAGTCATTTCCACCTACGAAGAACTCGACTCCGAGTTAAGTTCTGGATAAAGCGACACATCATCATGGAACCCATAAAGATCAGAGACGTTGAAAGTACGAGAGATATTTATTTCCGTCGGTAAGTCAATCACATAGGCATTATCATTGATCTTCTTGATCACCTTATACGGACCGTATTTCCGTGGCTTCATCTTGTTATAAGAACCGGCCGGGAACCTTTCTTTTCGTAAAAACACCATAACCAGATCCCCTTCGGCAAACAATTGTTGACGCCACTTAGCATCGGCTCCGGCTTTATACTTCGCATTCTTCTCCTCCAATCGAGCTTTTACATCCGCCTGAACATCCCGAACCTGCTCAGCCATATGTTCGGCGGCAACACTCGTCCCAGTAACCTTCGGCAAGCGGACCAAGTCTAAGGTATGCTTAGGAACCTGTCGATATACCAAGGCAAACGGAGATTGACCAGTAGCGGAATGAACTGCATTATTATATGCAAACTCAGCTTGTGCCAGCACCACATCCCACTGCTTCGGTTTATCACCACAAATGCTCCGAATCAAATTTTCTAGCGTTCAATTCAGATTCTCGGTTTTTCCATCGGTCTAGAGATGAGCAGTACTGCTAAACTTTAGTGTAGTATACATCCGTCGCCACAATGTGATCCAAAAGTGACTAAGAAATTTTGAATCTCGATCCGAAGTGATGGTCTGAGGACCCCGTGTAAACGAAGCACTTCTCGAAAAAACAATTGAGCAACATGAGATGCATCTGATGTCTTCCGACAAGGAATAAAATAACCCATTTTAGAGAACCTGTCGACCACAACAAATACAGAGTCCATTCCCCGTTGAGTCCGTGGAAGACCTAAAACAAAATCCATTAACAAGTCTTCCCATATAGCCTTCGGAACAGGAAGAGGCAAATAAAGACCTATATTCTGAGCTTGTCCTTTAGCGGTCTGGCAGACATAGCACTTCCGAATAAAGTTACCCACGTCGCGTTTCAACTGAGGCCAATAATACCGTTCGGCGATGCCACTGATGGTCTTATCACGTCCCAAGTGACCACTCAAACTCCCTTCTTCTCTCAAAGAACCCTGAGGAATACATACCCATCGGCCACATGAAACTCTCCTTCTGTTTGCTTACGTTCACAAATTTTATAGACTTCGGCAAAATCCTCATCATCCGAATACAACTCTTTCATAAACTCGAACCCAATGATTTCTTGACGCATAGTGACTAACAAACTCGCTCGCCAACTTAATGCATCCGCCACCTTATTTAGAACCCCAGATTTGTGTTTCAAAACAAAAGGAAATTTCTGTAAATAATTTGCCCACCGAGCATGCATATTACCTAAGCTTCTTTGGCTGTTCAAATGCTTCAATGCTTGATGATCAGTGTACAGAATAAATTCTCGTTGAATCAAATAATGCTCCCAATGCTTCAGAGCACGAACAAGCGCATAAAATTCTTGATCATAGGTACTCAATTTTCGTCACACATCACTAAGTTTTTCACTAAAAAACGCCACTGGTTTCTTCTCTTGCGATAAAACTGCTCCAATCCCAATTCCACTAGCATCACATTCCACCTCGAATAATTTTTCAAAACTGGGTAAAGCAAGAACATGAGTAGTGCACAATTTTTCTTTGATGACTGCAAAAGCTATTTCAGCTGCTTCTCCCCATTAAAATTTTCCCTTCTTTAAACATTCTGTAATTGGTGCCACAATGCTATTGAAATCTCTAATAAATCGACGATAAAACGTTGACAACCCATGGAAGTTTCTTACCTCTGCTACTGTCTTGGTAGTAGGCCATTCACGAATGGCTCTCACTTTATCTTCGTCAACCAAAATTCCCTCCGAACCGACCATATATCCCAGGAATAACAATCGTTCCATCATCCAGTTTCACTTTTTAAAATTAATAAAAAGTTTATTTTCAATCAATACCTCTAGCACAGCCCGAAGATGCTTCATATGGCTCTCCTTACTTTGACTATAAATTAGTATGTCATCAAAATAAACGACAACATATTTCCCAAAGAAAGGTCGCAACACTTGATTTATAAGACGCATAAAGGTACTAGGAGCATTAGATAGTCCGAAGGGCATAACCAACCACTCATAGAGTCCATCTAGCTTATAGATATTTTTCACAAGCATTCGGTAATATAAGCCTTCTCTAAGCATACAACTAGTTCAATACACATGGGTAAGTGCAAAAAAAGTGGAAGGACTCATAAGCAAAGTAATAACTAACAATACACTTAGCACAAAGACTAAGCAATATTTGTCCATTTTCTATGAGTTAGAATCTATTTAATCAAGTTATTATCATCGACCATGGATTATAGTTCAAATCAAATTAAAAAAATGCTCAAGTGACACATCCTAAAAATAAATAATGTTTTTTAGAGAATAAAAAACACGCCGAAAACACATAAATACTAAATTAAAAACACACAAATATTAGATACTACCCCCAAACTTAAACTTTGCATTGTCCTCAATGTCTGAAATAGGAAAATTAAAATTGAAGACTTCCCTGAGAACGTGTCAAACGTTATTGATATCATCTTTCAAGTCCTCAAAGTTGGGAGCACATTCCAATTTGCACGATAAACGATACCTAGAAACAATTGACTAAAGAATTCAAATGTAATTAAATAAACCAAAATGCAATCAAACTAAAATAAAAGCAAAACAATAAACTTGGGTTGCCTCCCAAGAAAGGCTTGGTTTATAGTCGTTAGCCCGACTTCACCATCTACTATCCAATTTCCCTTCGAAAATTGAGGAACCTACCATCCATTAATAACCATGTAACATTTGAGGGTTTCTCCTCAGTAGGGGTCATTGTATTAAGTTCACCTAGCTTGTTACTCTTAGATACATTTTCATTTGTGAACTTCACATAGCTAGGTGCTTGCTCTATTGTGTCTGTGAACGGATTATTGAATTGAAGCTCCTCGAACACAATAGAATCTTCAGCTATCTTCTCATGGACCTCTTGTTCGTCCCACCATGGTTCCAAATTTGTGCTAACTCTAATGTCACATAGAGTTGTGCCTACGACATAACTACCAATTGGGCATGGGATTGTAAAGTTGCCTGAATCCTTGAGCTTTGGTGGAGAAGGCACATGGGGCACTATCAAAATTGGCTCATCTATGTTAGAACTCAAGGCTGGAGCTTCGCCGGCCTTATCTTCCTGCTCCCCACTTCTCTCTTCCATTTCAGAATCCTCGTCAATAAGCACGTCCAGTTGCAGCTTTGGCGTGGGCAATCCATCAGTCTCGCGAACCAAGTCACTTGACAATTCACCATAATAGCGATTGTTAATGACGTTTACAATATGCTCTACTTGTTTCACAAGATTTTAAATCGACATCTCCTGACTTTTTAACAGCTAATCCTATTCATTCATTCTTTTATCCACAGCTGTAATGAATTTCTCCAAGGCCTCCTCTAAATTTGGATTCGTTGCTTCTTGAGAAGGAGCTTGATCTTGAAATCCTGAAATAGCTTTTGCTCTATTTTCTATAAAACTAAGTAAAAACACACAAAAACAATACAAAACACATAAAAGTAATATAAAACCAAATTATATAAAAATAAGATAAAAATACATAAAAATCACATAAAATACCTAAAGATTTACAAATAATCAAGACCAAAAGTACCTAAATTGTGTATATAAAACACACTCATCACACCTCTCCATGGTCTCCAAGTACACGAAATAGACTAAGATAACTTAATTTAAGTATGCACTCGAAGAACATGTAAAGATAACAACCGAAAAATCCTCAAAACAAAAAAAAACATACTCAACCCGTTAGTACCAGCCCAAGTGAGAGACATAACATTTAGTAACAGTCCCAAATTGGGGACTATTCGACATTCACTCTTAACGAGTGAATGTCAAACGAGTTTCTAAGTTCCAAAATATATTGTATGCACAAGTATATATTCAATTTATTGTAATTGTGGAAAACTAAGCAAATGCTACTTAGTTTATATTTCAATTATAAACTAAGTAAATGCTACTCAGTTTATGAAAACTATTATTTGAATATGGGGACTACTATTCGACATTCACTCCTAATTGTCAAATGGGTTTCTAAGTTCCAAAGTATAGTACATGCATAAACACTTATTCAGTTTATTTTAATTATGAAAAACTAAGCAAATGTTACTTAGTTTATTTCAATTATTTAATGTTAATTTAGTTAGCTATATTTTATTTTATGTTACTTTATTTTATTTTATCGTATTTATTTTATTTATTTTATTTTGTATTATATTCTATTATATATTTTTTTAAATTTATTTAATTTAATTTAATTTAATTTAATTTAGTAAATTTATTTTATTTTATTTTATTAAATTAAATATATTTTATTCTAATTTATTATTTTTTTAATTTAATTTTATATTATATTATATAATTTATTAAATTTATTTTAATTTATTAAATTAAAGTAATTTTAATTTATTAAATTAAATTAATTTTAATTTATTAAATTTAATTTATGTTATTCTAATTTATTATTATTTTATTTTGTATTGTATCATATCATATTATATTATATTATATTATTTTATTATTAGATATAATTTAAGTTATTTCATTTAGTTTTATTTTATTTTCTTTAATTTATTTTGTTTTACATTATATTATATTATTTAATTTTTTTAGTTTTTTTCATTATTTATTTTATTTTATTTTATTTCATTTTATCTTAATTATCTTATGTTATTTAATTTTATTATTTTATATTATATTATCTTATATTATATTATGTAAATTTAGTTTATGTTATTATATTATTTTATTTTATTTAGTAATGACAAAACTAAGTAAATGTTACTTAGTTTATTTTAATATTGAAAAACTAAATAATATATAAATACATGCAGGGTCCACAGATTTTGCAATTGAATAATTCTGAGAGAAATTACATCGGGAATTCCGTCGCAAATAGCAAATATACCAAGTTATATACACAACATGAATCATCACTCATTAATAGAATCAATTAACATAAGACAGTACTAAAATAAATGGCAAGTTTGATAAGGCAGTCCCAAAATCCAAATGCAAGTTTGATAAGGCGATCCTAAAAGCAAAATCAATTAACATAAGCAATCCCAAAATGATTTACCAAAAATCATATATATAAGGCAGTCCAAATTAGGCCATAAAAATTAGGCAAAATTATTCAAATATCCTAATATGCATCAATAATTTCAGAAGAAAAAAAACACTGAATGACAATTCCCAATTTCAGCAAGCAATATTCAAAAATTTTAATAGAACTCAATTGTTAGATTCTAATATCCCAACTACCAATTTCTGATTCAACAATTATAAATAATTCCCAATTTCAGTACATGACTAGATTATCAAAATTTTCCAAATCCCAATTTCAGTGCATGACAAATCAAAAAATTTTGAAAAATTAACAACTATCTTTGCCTTCAAGAATAACAAAGAGAGAGATAGAGAGAGGACTAACGATAGAGACGACAACGCGGCGGCAGGAGGTTATGGAAAGAGGACAAGTGACGATGGACTGAGAGATGAGAGAGAGTGGACTGACGACAGAGAGAGAATTGAGAGAAGGAATGGACTGAAAGTGAAATGGGGCGGCTGAAGGAATTGTTCTTTTGACTAGGGTTTAGTCTTTATTTCCGACAGAATATCCGTCGAGAATAAGTTCCTCAGAAATAATTATTCTCGATGGAATATCTGTCGAATATAATGTTGTTTCCGTCGAAACTAATGTTGGCACTGGCGGGAAATTTGGCACCAAGGATTGCACCTTACTTCTGACGAAATTTTGTTGTAATTAATTCATATTCGAGGGACTTATATTCAACGGACTGTTCTGTCGATATTAACTTAAATTCGACGGAAACTAGTCAGTTGGCGATAGTTCTGTCGGGTTTAAACCTTTTTCTTATAGTGTTTACACCAACAATTCCTCGAGTTTTGGCCGATCTAACTAAAAGATGCCACCACTGGAGACATGTGATGGCACAGGCGACCCCTACGATCATACTCACATATATGACCGTCTCATGTGTTATTATGAGCATTCTAATGTTGCTTGATACCAGATGTTCGTCACCACTTTGAAGAAAGGAGCGCAGTTGTGGAAAACATCGTTGCCACCCAATTTCATCAGGTCCTGGTAGGAGCTTTACGACAAATTCCATGATCGGTTCGGGAGCAACATGAGAAGGGGAAAGTTAACAGCTTCCTTTATGCAGATCAAACAACAGCCAAACGAAAGTTTGAATCAGTACATGAAGAGGTGGTTGGTACTGTGATGGATCTTAACATACCATAGGCACTTGGGTTCTTTACCACCGGGTTAGATATGGAGAAATCGCGGAAGTTTCTAAAGGACATCATGTTTAATCCTTCGAAGGATCTATCCGAAATGTATGATAGGGAGGAAAATTTCATTGCCATTAACGATGCTATGGGAAGCCTTAAGCCGCAGCCACGTAGGACGGATCGACCTCAGGATCGGGATATGAGTTATGATTCTAGGTCGGATACACAGTCGAGGAAGGACCGAGGCCCACAACGAGCTCGCAGGAAATGACCGACTTTCGTTCCCAAATCGAAGTGTCAATAGTGTTTATACTCCGCACAATAGCGATCGTACCAAGATCCTCGAGGAGATCAGAGACAAACCATTCTTCGAGCCATGCCCGGTGAGCAACCGTACACCGAAATGAGATCAGAGCTTGTTCTAACTGTATCATCAAAACACGGGGCATTCGACTGATGCATGTTGGCAGCTCAAGAACATGATTGAGAAGAACGTCCAAAATGGAGAGTTGGTGCACTACGTAGATAGTCGGTAAAGTTTGGACCGAAGACAAGAAGACGGTCATTGAAAACATCGTAGGGATCAACAAACTAATCAGGACTTACCTGTTCGTTGGGTGGTGTATGTTATTACAAAAGGTTCGGTAGAGTGTGTCACAGGAAAAAAGCGTCGAGGCTCATTGGACTCCATTCTAACGGTGTTCGAACAACCAACTAAAAGGGAACGGCCTTATCCAAACACCGTGATCTCTTTCTCTGATGAAGATTATCCACCTGAAATAGTGGAACCACAAGAAGAAGCACTGGTCATTACGACAAAGGTCAGGTCAGTGGACATGCGGAGAATAATGATCGATAACGGGTTTTCAGTGGATATTCTCTACAGCCACGCGTATCAAAGGATGGATCTGGAGGGACGAAAGATGGAGGTTGGATATGAGGCTCCTTTGTACGAGTTTAGTAATTATCCGATTAATGTGGTCGGTACTATCGAGCTACCAGTTACCTTCGGTATAGCCCCCCCAACAGGTCCAGGTGATTGTTAAATTTTTTGTAGTTCAAGTTGATTCTGCCTACAATGTTATACTGGGTCGAACAACACTGGCGGCGTTGCATGCGGTGACATATATACCTCATTTCAAAATCAAGTTCCCTACATCACACAGGGTCAGTGAGGTTAAAAGGGATTTGGATATCGCTTGACGGTATTATAGGAATACGTTAATATCATCCGGGGTCGGGTCAGTAGGTAGCGTCAGGCGATGAAAATTAAGGTAACCTTTCACCGAAAGGGCTCCCGAACCCCTTGCTCTCCCAGCCGAAAAGACTGAAGATGTGGAGTTGATTCCGAGAAATTTGGTGAAGACAGTTAAAATTGGATCAGGATTGGGAGAACCTCTTCTGACGGGATTGGTGGATCTCCTTAGGGTGTACACAAACATCTTCGCTTGGGTGCCTAGTGACATGCCTAGCATCCATGAATCAGTGGTCGTACATCGCCTTAGTGTGGATCCTGCTTGAAATCCTGTTCGACAGAAGAGGAGGATTTTTGCCCCAAAATGGCAGAAAATTATTGATGATGAAGTAACTAAGTTGTTGGCAGTCGGTGTCATCTTCGAGATTGATTATTCGGAGTGGTTAGCTAATGTGGTGTTGGCCCAAAAATAAAACGGGAAGTGGATAGTGTGTATCGACTACACGGATTTGAACAAGGCATGCCCTAAGGACTTGTATGCATTGCCACATATCGACAAGCTTATTGATGCCACTTCCGGACATGCTCTGTTGAGTTTTTTGGATGCTTTTTGAGGATACAATCAGATCTCGATATTTAAGGAGGATTTCTCGAAGACGACATTCATCACACATCACGCTATTTATGCTTATAAGAAGATGTCATTCGAGCTGATCAATGCAGGAGCCACATACCAACGCATGATGAATAAGGTGTTCCGAAAATAAATCAGGCGTAATATAGAGGTGTATGTTGATGATATGATTGTCAAAAGCACGGTGATTCGGGATCACTTGGCGAATTCGGAGGAATGTTTTTAGACTATCCGGGATCATAACATACGATTAAATCTGACCAAATGCACATTTAGGCTTGGGTCAGGGAAGTTCATCGGGTATTTGGTCAGTAGAAGGAGGATCGAAGCCAACCCAGAGAAGATAAAGGCTATAGTGGATATGAGGACCCCACGGACCTTTAAAGATGTTCAACGGTTGACGGGACGAATTGCAGCGCTTCAGCAGTTCATGTCCCGATCTGCAGAGAGGTGTCTGCCATTTTTTAACACATTAAAGGGGTCAAAGAATGAAAAGACTTTAGTGGACTTCGGAGTGCAAAAATATTTTCCAGGGGATTAAAAGGTATCTATCTTCGGCGCCTTTGTTAATGAAACCAGTTCCCTCTGAACCATTATATATGTATCTTGCGACGAGCTCCTCGACGGTCGGTGTTATTTTGATAAGGGAGTCGGGAGGTAGGCAGTACCACTTGTATTATGTCAGCCACGTTCTTCGAGATGCAAAGACACAGTATTTGAACCTAGAGAAGTTCGTTTGCGCTTAGATTATAGCCAGTCGGAAGCTTCAGCACTATTTTCAGGGTCGGGTAGTGGTGGTTTATATGGATCAGCCTTTTCAGAAGGTACTTCATAAATCGGATGCCTTGGGGCGGCTGGTTGCTTGGACGATGGAGTTGAGTCAGTTCGCCTTGGAGTATCACCCTCGTACGACAATAAAGGGCCAGACTTTGGCGAATTTCATTGTTAAATGTTTATTTACCGAACCAGAGTCGCATGATCTATCAGAGGGTGTAACATGCTTGGTTACGGGTGTTTAGCCGTCGCAATCCTCATGGACCCTTTATGTGAACGGATCTTCGACTTTGGATGTTAGTGGAGTCAGGGTCATATTGACTAGCCCCGAGGGGTTTAAAGTTTAGCAAGCAATTAGGTTTTGGTTAAAGGCCACCAATAATGAGGTAGAGTATGAGACGATCTTGGTAGGGTTACGATTCGCAAGGAGTTTGAAAGTTTGTCATTTGATTGTGTTTAGTGACTCGCAGTTGCTTGTTAAGCAAATTGTAGGGGAATACGAGGCTCGGGGGGCAAGAATGACTAAGTACTTGGGTGAATTTAAGAATTGGCTCCACTATTTTAATTCTTATTCCTTCTTGGGTGTGGATCGGTCAAATAATATTGTGGTTGATGCCTTATCAAAGTTGGATACAACAGATGTGAGTTCATTCGGGGGGGGTTGGTATATTTGGAGGTTCTTGATATCCCGAGCATTCAGAAGTCGGATGTCTTAGTAATAAAGAGGTCAGATTGTTGGCTTACTCTTTCTCTGGATTTTCTTAGTGAAGGGAAATTGTCTTCGGACCAAGTGTTGGTGAAAAAGGTGAAGCATATGAGTTCTTATTTATGTCTGATTGATGGGGATCTCTACCGGCATGCATATATTTTCCCTTTTGTTGAAGTGTTTGGTGTCATTTGAAGCGACTTATGTTCTTCGAGAAGTGCACGAGGGTATATGTGGAGACCATATGAGGGCTAAGGCGTTGGCATATAAGTTGATGAGGCAAGGGTATTACTGGGCGACCATGTTTCAAGAGGCGAAGGATTATGTAAAGAAGTGTGTCAAGTGCTAGCTCAATAGTCCTATTCTGCATCAGCCTCCGGAGGAGTTGTCATCGATTCTGTCCCCGATCCCGTTTGTAGTATGGGGGATAGACATCCTAGGTCCGCTACCGAAGGCGAAGGGTCAGCTTGCATTTGTGGTTGTTACTATTAATTATATGACTAAGTAGGTAGAGGCCAAACCTTTTCGGACAATCACCAAACAAGATTATATGCAATTTTTCAAGGAGTCGGTCGTGTTTCGGTTTGGTATTCCTGTGGCTATGGTATCAGATAACGGGCGTCAATTCGTGGGGGCCAAGTATCAATAGTTCTTAAAGGATTTGAATATCCAACAACGTACAGTTTCGGTGGCCCGACCCCAGTCGAACGGTCAGGTGGAAGTCACGAACCAGACTTTATTGAATGGCATCAAGAGGAGATTAGACGAGGCCAAGGGTAGATGGCCAGATGAGTTGTTTAGTGTCTTGTGGTCTTATCGAACTACTTATCAGACCACTACAGGAGATTTTCCTTTTTGGTTGGCATACGGTACCGATGCCCTTATACCAATGGAGATTGGGTCTCTTTCTTTTCAGGTTAGCCAGTACAAAGAGTTATATAATGATGAAGGTCTTCGGCTTAATCTCGATTTATTGGATGAAGTTCAGGATTCGGCGATGATAAGGTTGGCTATCTATCAGCGGCGAACTGCTCGCCATTACAATTGGGGGATTAGACAACAGAGGTTTGAGGTTAAAGATTTGGTGCTTCGGGAGGCTGAGTCTTCCACCCCTCAGAATATAGAAAAACTTATGCTTAACTGGAAAGGACCATATGAAGTCGTCGGTGTGCTGAAGCTAGGAACCTATCGGCTTCGGACTATGGATGGTGTGGATATTAAGAACACTTGGCATGCTGGGAGGCTTTAAAAATATTATCAATAAGTTATATTTTCTATTCATAAGTGTAATTTTTCTTTCAAACTTTTACAGTTATGAAATGGTGATGGGAGTAAACAGTTAGTTTTGTAGGATTATTACATTATTAATAAAATCACTTTTCTTTTAAATGTGTCGTACTTGTAAAAGCTATAAATATATAAACATTGATTCTTTATACATAAAGTTTTGTACAAAGGAAGAACGAAAATCCAAAAAATATATACAGTTATAGTTTCGAAGGGGAATCCTTCTCGGTTCCTTCATCTTCGTCGTCGGAGAAGCCGAGCATGTAGGGGTCGAAACCGGCTGCCTTTATTTTTGCCTTGGCGAACTGGTAGCCTTTGTCACTATTCTACAACCGTTTCGGTTAGTTCGGGAGATGTTTTGTACTTTTCAATGACCTTCTGCCGATTGGCTTCGGAGATTTTTTGGCTCTAGGCACGAAGGTCATTCAGTTCTTTTTCTAGTTTGGAAGCGCCTTTAACCAGATTTTTTGTCCAGATGTGCATGTCCCAAATCTGGCCTTCACAACCTTTAACTGCATTTCTCAATTCCTCGTTCTCTTCTTTCAGCCCGATCCTATCTTCTAAGAGTTTCTGCCTTTGTTCGGTCAGCTCGGAGCTTTAGCACTTTAGTGTCTTTAGCTGGCACAACAATTCTTGGGATTGGAGCGTGATGTTGTCATTGTTGTCCTACTCCTTTTTGAGTTCGGATCTCAGGGTTGTGGCATCTTCCCGAAGGCGTTCAACTTCAGCTTCCAGTTCCTTTTCTTTGGCTGTTATTGCAGTAAGCTTGTGCAATACTCGACCGGGGGCAGCCAGAGCCTAGAAGATAAAACATTATACTTAGATTACCGAAGTGATAAACATATGAAGAGAGAGTTATGTATGTTGTACTTACCTGACCCTGGTGGACTGCGCTTGTAACAATGAGTTGTTGGGAGTTAAACCCTTCAAATCTCTCGTCATCCTCAGGGAGAACGAAGGCAGCAAAGAGTTTTATGGGGTAGTCGTTGGGAATATCTTCGGGCCATAAGGTGATCGGAGGGGGGTCCCTTGTCTTGGTGCGGAGGCAAAATGGGAGTCGGTGGCTTTCGAGGGCGGTGTTAATTTTCGGGAAGGTTCGGTTGATGTTGGGCTTGTTTCTATACATGTTTTCTTGGTAGGGGGTTCGGCGGTTGGCCCTTCGGGCGTCTTTCTTTTTTCGAGGGTGGGTTCGTTTTGTGTTTGCTTTAGGGAGGTAGGGGTTGGATTAGTTCGGTAATTGTATTTTGGGTAGGTTTAGTGGAGGAAACTAAAGGTGCAGAAAGGGTTTTTGTTGTGGCCTTCATCAGCTTTCACTTTTTCCTTTTGTGCCAGTGCTCTTTTCTCTTCATCGTTGAGTTCGAAGACGTTTTTCTGGGCAGGCGTTGGTCGGGCATCGGGACAGCAGAAAGCGGTGTCATCGCAATTGGTTTTTCTTGTCGTGGGATGTCTTTAGGGGCTTCGGATGTTGGTCCGGGGGCATATTCGGTTGGTGCGGCGTCGGTCGATGGCTTTAATTTCTCAACATGGAAAGAGAAGTGATAGTTTAATAGTACTAGTATAACTGAATTAATGTGCTTGTTTATTTGTTAAAAGTTTAGGTGTATTGTTCCATTCTATTCAAATACTACTCTATATTGTTTTTGACCAGAATGGAAAAGTAAAGTTTAGACAATGGTGGGGAAGATTACATCTAGTTGTTAATGGTTGTTGTCTACATATATTGAACATGTAAATGGTCTAGGAAGGAAAGTTAATGGTTATGTACCCACTAAACTTATTTTCCTATAAAAGCAAACTTTGGACACTTACAATATTTTTGTTTTTTTATAATTAATTAGTGATAGTGGTACGAAATCTTGAAACTGATACTTATATCTTTATCACTTATATCAATAATAAAACTATTTTTTTTAGTAGTTTAATTAAAATATTTTATATAATGACCATAACTGATAATATTATTATAAATTTAAATCTTCATTTTCTATATTTTAATATAATTAATAATATTATTATAATTTGAACGAGTTGGACGGGTTAAGTATTCTATTCGACTAAAGTCTAGAATTGGAAACCCAATAGTCATTGGGAAAAGGCCTATTAGACTATAGTTAATGGGCTAGTGATTGACCTATTCAAGTTTGTTAACAAGGTTGAGCCCAGCCCCAAACACCAATAAAATTTAGAGTCTTTTACAGAAATATACAACAATTAATAAAATATTACAAGAATAGTGCACTAACAAAATAATTACAAAAAGAATAGTGCACTAACAAAATAATTACAAAAAGAGTGCAACAAGATAAACTCATTAAATCATTCAGTTTCCTAAAAATAAAGAATTCCTTAAATCAAGGACGACCAAAATATGATGATCAGATTTGTTGGTCCATCGTCACCGCCAACAAATCCAACGGTCGATTATCAGTTACGGCAAAGAACCAAAATTAAACAAATCTAAACCAAAATTAAAACATAATCGACCAACAATCTGCTCACCGTTGGCATCATCGAGCTCCTCATCATCGTCATCCCTGTCAGATCCATCGTCACTGCCAGGACGGCAGTTGGCGTTCCAGTGGTGGACGTGGACGGGAGAGGCGTAGATGGGGCGGCGGAAGCCGGGCGGTGGTTGGGGCAAAAGAAGCGGTGATTATCATCGATGAAGCCGATGGGGAGTTCACTTGTGGCTTTAGGGAGGGGTGGAAAATGGTGGACGGCGGCGGCTGTGTCGTCGTGATGGAAAATGAGTTGAGGAGGAGGAGGGTAACCAACCCTTAATACAAAGGTAACCAACCTTAATACATAGGTAACCAACCTTTAATACAAAGCTAACCTTAAATACAAAGGTAACCAAACTTTAATACAGAGGTAACCAAACCTTAATACAAAAGTAACCAAAACTTAATACAAAAGGTATCCAACCTTAAAACAAAGGCAACCAACCTTTAATACAAAGGTAACCAAACCTTAATACCAAGGTAACCAACTTTTAATACAAAAGTAACCAAACCTTAATAGAAAGGTAACCAATCCTTAATATAAAGGTAATCAAACCTTAATACAAAGGTAACGAAACATTAATACAGACGTAACCAATCTTAATACAAAGTTAACCAAAACTAGTTACTACACTTTCAGAAATTGGTTACCTCCATACTGGTATTTAGTTACTTCTATACTAGTATTTGGTTACCAGTGGTAACTTCTCACTGCCAAAGGGCTCAGGCCCGTAATCACGGCCATACGTGATTGATCTCGTAAAGGGTCTCGAATCAGTACTAATATACTCTCTTCTGTAGCTTGTGCTTTCATGACTCGGCTCTGCAACAACAATTTCTGCCATTGCTGAAAGCTCGAGAGAGAAGTTGGGCATGAAGATGAAGAATAAGAAGAAGGAATCATGGGTTTAAGAGTATATATATGGGATAGTAGATGTATATACATGTTGTCTTTGTTTATTTGATTTACTTTTCTGGGTGGTGGTGCTTTTTGAGAGGAGAGAGAAAATGTTTTAGTTTCTGAAAAGGAGTTGGGGAGAAATGTTTAACTTTTTGAAATTTGAACTAAAGGAATCATGACCACCTTGCCCGAGAGAGAGAGAGAGAGGAGAGAGAAAATGTTTTAGTTTCTGAAAAAGAGTTGGGGAGAAATGTTTGACTTTTTAAAATTTGAATCAAAGGAATCGGGACCACCTCAGCACTCCAATTAAACCACCCAACTAAATTGAAGGGATAAGAATGCAATAAATTGTAAATTAAATATTGAAGATGCACTAATTTTGTAAATATTTTATGTATACACTTTTGTTGTAATATTTTGTAAAAATGTACTAATAAATGTAATTATTCCTAAAATTTAACTTATGAGACAATTTGTCATATGTTTGTGGAGCTCAGTTCTTCACATGTTCAAATCAATTAAATTTGGCCCAATAACTTCAAAACTACTCTGGGCTTTACGGTAGCATACCGAAGCTTAGAGGCCCAGAAATATAAGCTTGTTCAAGTATTGTTTAAAGTTGATAACATTTCCGACTTCGAGATGGTCCGACATGATGAAGGATATATATATATTTATATATATATATATATATAGATATATATATATATATTTATGAGACTTATTTCACAACACACGTTAGTTGGAAGCACTATTCCAGTTAACAGATTTGTGTCCGTCCATTAAATGATCTAAGCGTTAAGATTAAATGAGACGGGAGTTTAACCGTAGGTAGGACCTGCGGTCGATGCAACTTCTTCCTGCGGTCAGACTATTTACTAAACAGTCTTTAATTTATTTTTACCTTTTCATACTGATTGCATATTCTTCTTGCGACAAATTAAAACGACCAAAATGTTTTCACTTGTTTGGCCGCCGGCTCATTCATTGTGCAGACTCATCCACCCACAATTCAATTGGCAAGAAAAGAAAATATCATTTGCGCCTTTCCTCCATTAGTTAAAGCTTTGACAAAAAAAATCCCCAATGTGGGACCCGCCTGTAAATTCCTGTTTGGACTCTTGGACTGAGACTGAGAAAAAGTAATAAGGGATTACTACTTGGGACCAAAGTTGGCTGTGAGTTGAAAATTGAGGGCACTTGTCCTCATGTCACCATGTGGGCCCGACCCATTGTTTGATTTGTGGCAAGAGAGAAAAAGGTTGTTGGATCCTTGTAGAGAGATATTATGCATTGGAACCTGTGTATTAACATAACCTGGGATTATTATGAAAAGAAACTGACAGTATGTTCATCTTGCGACTGATCATAAGAAGGACATGCAGTCAGTATGAAAAAAAAAAAATTAGAGGTAATTTGATAAATAGTTTGATCGCAGGAAAAAGTTATATCGGTCACGGGTAGACCCCTAACTCATTTAATCTCAGAATTTTGATCATTCAATGGACAGTCACAGATTTATTAACTGTAATAGTACCCATAATTACTTGTGATGTGAAATAGGTCCCTATATATATATATATAAAATGATTCATAATATATCGTTCGTACGTACATACACATATATACATATATTCATTATATTATAGTTATATAAAATGAAAAATACTAGTTTGTTAGACAATATCTGTGTAGTTTACTCATTATTATTATACATTCCGATTGATGTTTTGTTGAAGCAAACTTGAAAATGTTAACTGATTGCTTGAATATTAGTCATATAAAATAATTATTTGAAAGCGATTTAAGTGTCGGTGAAAACAATGTTGATGACTTATATAAAGAGTTAATAGTGACGTTACGACTTATTCGACACTTATTTTAGTGGTTTTAAATCATTAACATTACCGTATATTATGAAAGAGTCAAGAGTCAAGAGTCGAGAGTCGAGAGTCGAGAGTCGAGGTATGATTTTATTATGTATCCTCTGTTTCCCCAATTTCCTCTGTTTTCTTATTTCTTTCCACTTCAAATGGATTTCCAAATCCCCTCCAAATCCACAAAATCTCTTCATAGTATTATCATGATCCTCATCTTCACTACGTTAATGATCAAAGCTCGATCCGCGGCGGCCCCGAAACTCAGCCCTTGCCAGCCTAAAAACTGCGGAAATGGACCAAATATAAGTTACCCTTTTTGGATTCCTCAACAACAAGAATCCTCCTGTGGTTTGCCACAATTCAACATAACTTGCAGCGACAAATACAATAACCCGATTCTCAAAATCTCTGGTGATGATTACATCATTGAGGATATAAACTACGCGAACAATTCAATTTTGCTCGCCAATGCTGAGGTTTTTGATGAAGAAAATTCATGTCCAACTCCTCTACATAATTTTAGCCTAAGTGGAATTCCCTTCAGCTATGGTCCAACCTTTGCCGAGCTCTACTTCTTTTACAATTGTACCTTTGTTGACGAATTCGCAACGTATTCAATAGATTGTGCAAGCAATGATTCGCATCATTCTTTTGCTATTTTTCATGCCGAACTTTTGAAGAAAGACAATTATTCAATAGAGTGGTGTCAAGCTGTGGTTAATGCAGCTGTGAGCACAGGTGATATAAGTAAAGTATTGGAGATGAGTTATATGGATGTATTGAAAAAGGGTTTTGTTTTGGAATGGAATGGAGATGATTGTAGGAAGTGTGAGAAAAGTGGTGGAAAGTGTGGTTCTTTGAATAATGAATTCATCTGTGTTTGCAATGATCAACCCCGTCTCGGAACATGCGGTAAATTTAATAAAACCTAGCCTTTTCCCTCTTATTATTCATGAATTCTTTTGTGCGGCGATCTGAAGCGAAAGAAAGATGAGGTTTAACCCCTATATATAAATATGTTATTGAGGTTAGGGTGTCGGTATTATTTTCTTTCTCAGTTTTAGTCGTTTTCAGATATATTTTTCACTCTGATATAGGGAGTAATATTTTTTGCCTTTTGGCGTTGATTTTTTTTTTTTCTATTTGGGTTTTTCACTTAAATCTTAATTTTTTGTCTTTAATTTCCGTTGTTGAATTCTGTGTTTGCCATAATTTGTTCTCTCAGTTTTAGATTATGTGTTTACTTAATAATCTATACTCCCTCTGTTCCAAATTAATTGTTCAGTTTTGACTTTTTAAAGTCAAATTAACTATTTTTAAAATTAATAATTAAGCATATATAAATATATTTCTAAAATTATAAAAATTGGGGTTAGTAATAAATTGTATATACTTTCTTTTGGTTATAATCTCTTCACCTATATTTTAGCAAAAATAGTAAAAAGATTAGTTTTAAAAATGGTCAATTTGACTTTAAAAAATCAAAACTGAGCAATTAATTTGGGACGGAAGGAGTATATTTTTTCTTCAGATACATTTTGCAAGTCAATTTTCAAGATTATGCTGCTTCAAAAGTTTACTTTCATTAGAATTCATGTCAGATATGTGATTAATTACTGATTAAGTTTTTACATTATTGACAGAAGATAAAGGAAAGGTGCCATTGAAGATTGGTATAGGTATTTTGATCCTCATCAAATTTAAATGCTTCTTCCTAGATTAAAGTTTTAATTTCTTCTCGATCCAAAAATAGTCAAAATTATTTGTGCCCAAATCGAGGTGTGTTCATTTTTTACTTTGTTATATATTCATCACGTGCAGCCTAGTTTTTGATTTTCGAAGTCACAAATTGTTCTTTTCATTTGTTATGACTGTAGAATCAGTGTCCACCACCTTTATGTGTATATATACGAACGAACTATTGAGTCCACTCAATATCTCATAAACTACTCAAACTGAATAAGCCTATACTAATTATTTTGGGTGGTCGAATAGTATGGAAAGATAGCTAAATTTTAATAATCGATTATCAACTCTTATGTTTATGTTGTGTTAGAGGTGAGAGAATGGAAATATGAATTAAATGACTTATAACGAAGAAATGCAACAAAAAAAGTGTGTTAAGTTATTCATTTGATAGAATGGATCATTTCCGTGGGATGAAAGTTTATTTTATTCTTTTAATTTTTATTTTAGAGGTGGAGGAATGAAACTTATTTCAATATAATGAATTATTTTTTTTTGATAATTATATCCTCTTATTGCAACACTAATCGTACCCTCTCACCATCAACCATCCATCAGCGCCACCCTTTGCCGCCACTCACCACCACCACAGCCACAACCACCAAATTTTTTTCTACGTTTTTTTGGGCGAGGGCGGTGTATATATTTAGGTCATTTAAATTTTTATTATTTTATTATTGATTTAATTCTTGAATTCAATAAAACATACATTTGGAATACTATAAAATATTTCATTCTTTATTTTATTTTATTCTTACGTTATTGTATTTCTTCATTTCAAATGTAGTATAAGATGCTTGATACTGTATTAACTAATATATATAAGTGTTATGATATTGGTTAAAATTAAATAATGCATAAAATGTCTTTTGCATGTGGAGGAGGGGAACATCTTTCACATGTGAAAAGGTGGTGCATGTTCTATGGAAAAAGAAAGAGTATGCATGTGTGTGTATGTTGTAAATGAAAAGAAGTGCAATGTTTCATGGAAACATGTGGGCATGTTTGCAGGAAAGAGAAATGAAGTGGAATGTTAGTGGCTTGGAAAGTAGAAAAAGGCATGTGGGAGACATACGGGAAAGGAGAAAATAAAAGACTTTTGTCCTTTGGTTTCTAATGACTTATTGTGTATGCATGTGTAGGAGAGAGGGTATGTATAGGTTTTTCTATATACATGTATATCCTCCTTTCTGCTAAGCCATGGAATTGTGAGGACTCCTCCATTTGAGAGGACTGAGGAGGGAGATGGAGTAAGTCAGATTCTATCCGAGAGTTATCCAAGGTAGAAAGATAAGAGATATCAATTAGAGAATTTTGTGTGGGAAAATTCTCTCAGGAAAAATTATCTTTCTTGAGTGGATGTGAGGAAATTTCTGAGAGTGTGAGTGATTGTAATATTATTCACATAGTAAATTTTCTCTGGTTGTTTTTGGCAACGAAAGTGATTTTTTCTCCAGTTTTGGAGTTTCCACTATAATTCTTGTGTTGTGTGATTGTGTTCTAAATTCTCAATTTCTTATTTCTCTATATCGTGAAACGTTGTAATTCTCAACAATAAGGCTAAAATAGTTAGTAATAAATAATATTAATATATGCATATCTGAACACTTCCTTACCAAATCACCACAAGAAATTAAAAAACCTAAACAAATCCTAGTATACAAAAGCGGTTGCTAAGATCAGCAGACCTTTCTCTCTCTCAATTCGGCGCGCACAGACGAAAATTCCAAACAAGTTCGCTGTCTCCATTGACCAAGAACCGGTCCTTGCCTTTTAGTCCTGTCAGCATGAGTTGTATTTCTTATTTTAGAATAGCTATTAGTCACGCTAAATATTAGGATAATTGATTGTAATCCCATAGTTTAGGGTAATTTCCTATTTAAGGTAATGTATTACTTGTCCTCCAATCTTGTATACTTCTATATATTCCTCTTGTAGAGAAGAATAAGAATATGAATGAAAAGTAAAAAAATCCTCAATATATTGGTTGACATGGTATCAGAGCAGTTCTAAGAATTTTTTTCCTTATTTGTATTTCGTATCCTGAATATCGTAGTCCGAACCTTTTTTTTCTGTTGTTAGTCTAAATGACAATTACTTCAGATACAACTACCGTACCAACCTCAACTCAACTCCGGCACCGCAGATCATAGTACTCCATCAAGACAATTCTGCACTTCCAACCGGAATTATACTGGATGAGACTAATTACTCGTTATGGTCTCAACTCATGGAGATGCGGATTGGCGCTCGTAACAAGGTTGGGTATCTCACCGGAGAAACGACAAAACTCGTACCTACTGATCCGAAGTTGGGGGCATGGATAACCGAAAATCATCAAGTGAAGAGTTGGCTCATTGACTCGATGAGCCCATCGTTGATGCAACGATTTATTCGTCTTCCCACGGCTAAAGAGATATGAGAGGCGGTGTCTAGAACCTTCTATGACGGATCGGATGAAACATGTATTTTTGAATTGAATCAGCAGTCTTTTCTACCAAGCAGAATGGACGTCCTCTGCCAACGTACTATAATGAACTTGTTGCTATTTTTCAGGAGATTGATCACAGGACTATGTCACAAGCAGGAACAGTTGAAGGAGTGGTTCAATTGCACTCGACCATGGCAAGGCTTCGAGTTCATATTTTTCTAAGCGAACTTGACTCTGTTTTTGAACAGGTTCGTGGAGAAATCTTGCGAAAGGATCCAAAGCTTGATCTCGAGAGTGCGTATGCATATGTTCGGAGAGAGTATCAGTAGAAGCAGACGATATGAGGATCTTATCAAATCTCTGAGAGCTCGGCGATGATAGCAAATCGAACTCGCCAAGGACCATCATCAGGTCCTTCGAAAAATCGGAGTAATCCAGCTACTGGAAAATCTGGAGGGCTAGTATGTACGCATTGTGGTGAATCGGGCCATTCGAAGCAACGATGCTATGAGATTATTGGCTATCCTGACTGGTGGGATTTTACAAAGAAGCCTCGAAAGAATATTGGAGGAAAAGTCATGGTGACTTCTACGGAAGAAGAACAGGTGCAACCTAAAGCGAATGTTGTTCACCCAAGTATACTTGGTAACGCTTCTGTACTCTCTGTGACTTCTAAGAATAGTACTTGACTTCTAAGAATAGTACTTGGATTATTAATACAGGTGCATCCGCTCATATGACTAGGGACGCTGGTCAGTTAAAATCTCTTAAACCTCCTTCTCAGTCAATTATTTCCACAGCTAATGGTAGTACCTCTCCTATTACTGGGGAGGGGTCCATCACTTTGTCCAATTCTCTCACCTTAGATACTGTTCTTGTTGTTCCATCCCTTGAACATAACCTTCTTTCTGTTAGTCAAATTACCTCTACTCTTGCATGCACTGTAATTTTTTGGCCTTCCTTTTGTGTTTTTTAGGACATTCTAACCCGGAAGATTCTTGGTTATGGTGTTAGACGAGGCAAACTTTATTATTTAGAGTTGACAAAAAAAGGGGGTCACAGTTCAGTCAAGCGAACCAAACAAGCAGTGGAGATAAAGCTCGAGCAATCGTATGGTTATGGCACCGAAGGCTAGGGCATCTCTCCTTTGGTTATCTTAAGAAGTTCAACCACATTTGTTTTCGGGTTTCAGTAACTTAGATTTTCATTGTGAAATTTGTGAACTGGCCAAGAGCCATCGTATTTCTTATTTACCAAGTTTTAATAAAAGTTCAGAACCTTTCGCGGTTATTCACTCGGATGTTTGGGGTCTTGAAAAAATTCTTTCATTTTCTAATGCTCGTTATTTTGTTACGTGTATTGATGAATGTACTCGAATGACCTGGATATCTCTTCTTCGAAATAAGAGTGATCTAGGTACAACTTTTCAGGAATTTCATAAAATGGTGACGACTCAATACCAAAGGCAGATTCGTACGCTTCAATCTGACAATGGTAAAGAGTTTGTGGATCAAGTTTTAGGCGTTTTTTGGGCCACCATGGAATTCGACATCAAACCTCCTGCACCTATACTCCACAGCAAAATGGACTGGCAGAGCGAAAGAATAGACAGATTAATGAAATAGTTAGGGCCTCTCTATTTGGCATGAATATGCCAAAGTTCTATTGGGGTGAGGCAGTTAAATCTGCTGCCTATTTAATCAACAGAACACCATCTCGTGTGATAGCATTTCAAACTCCCTAACAAAAAATGCAATCTTTACTTTCCATTCCTCATCGCCCGAATCTTGAACCACGAGTGTTTGGATGTACGGTATATGTTCACGTGCCTAAAGTCCTGCGGAGTAAACTTGATCCATGTGCCAAACGGCGTGTCATTGTAGGTTACTCGAAATTTCAGAAGGATATCGGTGTTACGATCCTCAAACCCGGAAGTTACATGTGACTTTGGATACTTCGTTTCGTGAATTGGAACCATACTATTCAGGGGAAGTTTCTGGGTCTTCTCTTCAGGGGGAGAGTCACAGTGAAGAGAATAAAGATGGTGGAAAGGAATTATTCGAATTGGAGGAAAATGGGGGAGAGTCATATTTTGAAAATTCCAGCAATGCGCCCAATATCCCAGGCCGTGGTGCTGACCCAGAATTGTGCACAGATCAGAGAAGTTCCAGCAATGACCCCCCTTCGTCTTCAGAGTTTCCCACATCTACACCATTAACCAAAGGATCAACCTAGAATGTTCTCCCTCAGGTAAATCTTAACCCCATTCTTGATGAACCTAATGAATTTCCGGTCGTTGCAGAAGACGTAACAAATAAATATCCACAGAGGTCAAATAGGGGAGTCCCGAAGAAACAATATGAACCTGATCCCAAAGCCAAGACTAAGTACCCAATTAGTAATTACGTTTCCCCTCATAGGTTATCAGAATCGTATGCTTTTTCTGTAAATCAATTGTCCACTGTGTCTATTCCTAGTAGTGTACAGGATGCATTGGCAGATACAAAGCGGACTAGGGCAATGAATGAAGAAATGGAGGCTCTTCAGAGGAATAACACTTGGGAACTTTGTCCATTACCCAAAGGGAAGAAGACGGTTGGGTGTAGATGGGTGTTCACAGTGAAGCTCAAAGTTGATGGCAGTATCGATAGGTATAAAGCGAGGTTAGTTGCAAAGGGGTATACACAGAAGTATGGAGTGGATTATTAAGAGACTTTTGCTCCGGTTGCAAAAATTAATACCATCCGCATTTTTATATCCATAGCAACAAATCGAGATTGGCCTTTGCAACAATTCGACGTCAAAAATGCTTTCCTCAATGGAGATTTAGAGGAAGAAGTCTACATGGAGTTACCACCAGGTGCTAAACGCAAATCTTCGTGTAAAACTGAAGTATGTAAATTGAAGAAGGCGTTGTATGGTCTGAAACAGTCACCCCGGGCTTGGTTCGGAAGGTTCTCCTCCACAATGAAGGAATTTGGTTATAAACAAAGTAATTCAGATCACACTTTGTTTATAAAACACAAAGAGGGGAAGGTAACAGCATTGATTGTATATGTGGATGATATGGTCTTGACAGGAGATGATCCAGGTGAGAGAAAAGCATTACAAGAGTATTTGACATCAAAATTTGAAATGAAAGATCTTGGTCAACTTAAGTACTTCTTAGGAATCGAGGTCTCAAGGTCGAAGGCTAGAATAGTCCTATCACAACGAAAATATGTGCTAGATTTTTTAACTGAGACTGGAATGTTAGCCTGCAAACCTGTAGAGACACCGATAGAGATGAATCACAAGCTTGGAGAGTCGGTGGATCAGGTCTCAACTGACAAAGGGCGTTATCAACGGTTAGTTGGGAAATTAATCTATCTGTCACATACAAGGCCGGACACAGCCTACGCAGTAAGTGTGGTGAGCCAGTTCATGCATGCTCCGAGTGAAGAACATATGAAAGCAGTGTATCGAATCTTGAAGTATTTGAAGAGTGCACCAGGAAGAGGATTGTTATTCTCGAAGAATGGGGTCCATGAAATTGAAGGATATACAGATTCTGATTGGGCAATGAATCAGACTAATAGGAGGTCCACATCGGGTTACTTTACTTTTGTAGAAGGTAATCTTGTCACTTGGAGAAACAAGAAACAGAAGGTAGTTGCTAGATCAAGTGCGGAAGCTGAATACCGAGGTATGGCCCATGGTGTGTGCGAATTACTATGGGTTAAAAATGTATTACAAGATTTGGGGGTTGACTATGAAAAACCTATGAGTTTACATTGTGATAATAAGGCAGTCATTGAAATTGCACATAATCCGGTTCAACATGATCGTACAAAACATGTTGAAGTTGACCGTCATTTTATTAAGGAGAATCTTGATCGAAAAGTTATACAATTTTCGTTTGTTCGGTCCGAAGACCAGTTGGCTGACGTTCTCACAAAGGCAGTTTCAGGGAGGCCGTTCCATGATGCAATTAGCAAGTTGGGCATGATAGATATCTATGCTCCAACTTTGAGGGGGAGTGTCAGCATGAGCTGTATTTCTTATTTTAGAATAGCTATTAGTCAGGCTAAATATTAGGATAATTGAGTGTAATCCCATACTTTAGGGTAATTTCCTATTTAAGGTAATGTATTACTTGTCCTCCAATCTTATATACTTCTATATATTCCTCTTGTAGAGAAAAATAAGAATATGAATGAAAAGTAAAAAAATCCTCGATATACTGGTTGACAAGTCCACGTTTTATTAAATTTCATAGAAACTCCCCTTGACTTTTCTTCCTTTTTAATATTACTCCACTTGTCTCCACAATACCAAATAATTCTCCCTATAGAAATCCCTCAAATTAAGCATACCTTTCTCCCATCAGCCATAACCAATGTATGCTCAACTCTCCCTCATCATTTCAGTGCATTTGTTCATACTCCCTAAATATCATGCTCATTCTCAATTAAATTATGAAAAATACTACTTAGAGTGCAATAAAACTTTTAATTGCGGTGAAAATGTAACGGGAATCGGGTACCCTTTTTGGGGAGGCGATCGGCCTCCGTATTGCGGACTTCAAGTATTAAAGCTCAGCTGCAATAAAACTTTTAATTGCGGTGACAATGTTAGATATCGATTCTGACACGAAGTTTCGCGTACTAAACATAAATACGTCCAGTTATGAACATATTCTTCTGGATGATGAGGATTTTGCTACATTAGATATCGGTTCTGACACAAAGTTTCGCGTACTATACATAAATATGTCCAGTTATGAGATAACGATGGAACGTGATGATATTCTTCCGGATTATACCTGCCCACCGAAATTTTTAAATAGTGCCAAGTTTACTGAAACACCATATGGTTACGGGCCTTACTGCCAAGGTAGTGGAGATCTCCACTTGTTCTACATTGTCCTCTGCAACGGCCAAATAAGCCTGTTGTGAACTTAATTCAGAATCATTTTACGTGTGAGAGTCAAGGGAATGAAAATGTTGGTTTTTTTGGGAACCAAACTTTGCTAGCTCCGTTCAAGATTGCAAGATTAAGGTAAGGGTTCCGGTTAATAGGACGGTTCTTGAGGAATTCGGGAAAAATGAAACGATGGAGCTACAGGATTTGTTGAGCCCGAGTTTTATTGTGTATTATAGAATTAGTGAAGTGTGCTCAGCGTGTGTGAGTTCCGGTGGATTGTGTTGGTCTGGCATAAGTTCAACTGATCTCCCGTGCCTCTGTTGCGACAAGGCTTATCCGTATATTTCTCCAAAGCCAGCGAAAGTTGTGTACAAAGGTATGTTCGTCTTCTTTCATTGTTTCAACTTCGTTATGTTATTGGAATTCTATCTCGGAGAAATAATGAAGCTAATAAAAGAGTGAATGACTAATGTATATGAATAAGTATAAGACCTAACGATTTATATTTTCGAATCAAGTTAAGTTTCAAACATGTGTGTGAGTGAACTCCTCAGTAGCCTAACTAAGTTTTAATTTGATCATTAGGTTCATCCACATAATTAATCGTAGTTTTAGCTGTTTAGATGACCCCTCTTAGTATTTATCTCAGATTAGGCATGGAAATCTCAACAGGACGTTCCATTTTTCTCCCTTTGTTTTCATTTTCACCCCTTAATTAATGTCGCGAGTCCTGTTTAAGCTTTTAGTTTAAGGACAGAGTCTAGTCTAAGCATCCCCTACTTTGACATCTCTTTGAAGGACATTTGATGATTGAATCTTGAGTTTTCCCCAAAAAAATTCATATTCTTAATGGTTCGGAAAAAAGGCCCTTCCACTACTTTTTAAGTTTTTCAGGAATAGTGGGGTTGAATTTATCAGATCTCTGCCTTGCAATTAATCTGTTTAGCAGAATAGTGCGCACGTTAAACAACTTGAACTTAGAAATTATGTTCGAGTGCGTTTAGAACCGTAACTAAAAATACTAAAATTTACTCTCTCCGTCTCCAAAATGACGAGTAAAGTATATTTTGCACACATATTAAGAAAAAGAAAAGTAGATAAAAGAAAGTCAATAAGTTCCAAATTTCTCTTTAGTGGCCTCCCAAGTTTATATAGTCACGAGTAATTTTATTTTTTTATATTAATAGACCCTACTAAATAACATATTTATTTTTCATTTTATGTACTTTATATTATCTTTTGGGAACAAAAAAAATTTGTACCTTTAATCATTCTTTTGAGAACAGAGGGAGTAATATTTTTTTTAAATTAGTTTTTTAGTCATACATAAAAAAAACATACTAAAATAGGGTTAATACGTCCATTATTAAGATTTTTTTAGATAAATTCAGCCATACGGATTTAAAGAATATATTAAAATATTTGACTATATGAATTTTTATATGATTTAATAATGTCTATTATCAACTTTATGGTAATGAAAATTCAATTAATCTTAATTGTTAAAAAATATATTTATTTTATAATGTTATAATAATGATCGCTAATTATTTGGAGCAGTACTTATTTAAGTGCCCCTTTTTTTCTTTCTATTCCCATGCCATCATAACTGTCAATTGTCACCGCAAAAGAGAGAAATGTTGGTAGTACCACTCAATTATGCCCTTAGAAATTTTATTAGTGGATGGAGGATTTAATTAATAGATATTTTATATCAATTACAATATACTCCCCAATTAGTGAGAGTATACATAACATAGCTAATACCAAAGATATTATTAAAAGTTTGAATGAATGGAAGAGAAAGAGAAAGAGAAAGAGAGAGAAAAAAAAAGGGAGAAGATTACTAGCATTATTCTTGTAACCCACCTCCTTATCTTTTGTCTCCCTCCCTTAAAAGTGAGAGAGAGATAGAAAGGGATTTAAGTAAAGAAACTTTCTTTTAACACCTAAAATGAATGGTCGGTAATGGTTGTTGTCTACATATATTGAACATGTAAATGGTCTAGGAAGGAAAGTTAATGGTTATGTAACACTAAAATTATTTTCCTATAAAAGAAAGTTAAAGTCAACTTTGGACACTTAGATTATTTTTATTTTTTATAACTAATTACTGATAGTGCCATGTAACGAAATTTGAAACTAATAATTAGTGTCTTTATTATTTTTATCGACGCTAAAATTATTCTTTTTTTTGTAGTTTAATTAAAATATTTTATATAATGACCGTAACGAATAATCTTATTATAAATTTAAATCTTCTGCCCGATTTTATGTAATCTAATATAATTAATTATGAGTATGTGACAATTAGACTAGGAATGAGACAGAAAAATTTGGACTCTATTGACCGAGTTGGACGGGTTAAGTATTTTATTTGACTAAAGTCTAGAATTGGAAGCCGAATAACACTATAGTTAATGGGCTAGTAGTGAGTGGCCTATTCAAGTTGGTTAACAAGATTGAGCCCAGACCGAAACACCAGCAAATTTTAGCTTATGATACAGTTTATCATATGTTTATGGAGCTCATATATTGTTAGATATCGGTTCTGACACGAAATTTCGCGTAATTTATGTTCAGTCATGAAATAGAAATGGAGCGATCTCATAATCTTTCTAATGATACTTGTCCATCGGAATTTGAAATTAGTGCTAAGTTGAAGGAGACATTATTTGATTATGGTCACGATACAGAAGATCTCCACGGGATTGGGGGGAGAATCGGTACATATTTTACCGGTCATTAGTACGGTATAAATTTTGGGCCGTTAGATCTTTTAAAACAGATCTGATGGTCACAATTATTTCCCTTAAATTTTTTTCCAATTTTAGCTCAAAAGTGTCTTCAACCTTCAATCTTCAATCCAAACTCCAAGCAACAATATTGCCTTTTAAAACTTAATTCATCCATAACTACAGTCTACATATCTAAGTTGCACCTTCTTTCTTCTTATTATTATGATTTATCATCATCCCTGCCATGGCCAACCTCCTACCGTCGCCTCCATATAGATCTCCTGTGTAGCTTAGGTTTTTACTGAAAGAGGGTGAGCATGAATGGAGGTGAGAAGGAAACACGGGCGGCGAGTTCGGGAATAGCGACAGTGGAGAGAAATTTTCTGAGATCGGGTAGTTTTGGGTATGGAGGATGGATGAAAATATGAAAAGGGGAAAAACGATTTTGGGATTTGTGAGAATAGCAATTATTTTGATTCGTGAGCACTGAATTATTTTCTTTGTTTGATGGGTGTTGTTTGTTTATCATATTTATTACAAATAAGAATCAAAAAATTAAAATACTTTGATTACTTAGCGTAATTAAAGGAAGGAGGACATACATAGCCCTGTTCATCCTTTTCATATGGCTACTGTAGCAAACCCATCTACCCCAATTCATCTTTCTCTCTCTAATTTTTTTTATATGATTTGGGTTTTGATGTAATTAGTATTTGAGATGTTTAGGGTTGCCTTTGTTGGTTTAGAGTGTAATTTTGGGTTTTTTTTTTGATGTGTTGTTGTTGTGTTCAATTGAAGAAGAAGCAACTTTTGGTGGTTACCGCCGTAGGAGGAGGGTGATTGGTGACGAGGCTTGTGGTCCGATGGTGTTTGATGAGGTTGGTGGTTACATGGTCCATGTTGTAGGAAAAGACAAACGATTGACAGGTAGGGAATAGAAGGTAGGGTTTGAGAAAAATAATTGTGACCATCAAATCTGTTTTAAAAGATCTAACGGCTCAGAGTTTGTACTGTACTAATGACCGGTAAAATATATATTGGTTCTCCCCCCCCCCCCAATCCATCTCCACGTGTTCTACAATTGTCCCTGTTGGATAAATAACCCTGCTTTGAACTCAATTCGGAATAATTTTACATGTCAAGGGATTAAAAATGTTGGGTTTTTTTGGAACGAAACTTTGCGAGCTTAGTTCCCGATTTTTCAAGATTGCGAGATTAAGGTAAGGGTTCCGATTAACAGGATGGTTCTTGAGGAATTTGGGAAAAATGTAAAGATGGAGCTACATGATTTGTTGAGCCCGATTTTTGTTGTGTATTAATTATAGAATTAATGAAGTGTGCTTAACGTATGTTAATTCAAGTGGATTGTGTGAGTCTGACATAAATTCAAGTGTTGGGCTCATGTGCCTCTGTCGCGACGGGGCATATCTATATCCGTGTCCAAAGCCAGCACCAACTGTGTTCAAAGGTATGTTTGTCTTCGTCGTTGTTTCAACTTCTTTCTGTTAGGAATTTGCAAGTGAGTGGGATTCACAGATCGAAAAAATAATGAGAATATAATGAAAGAGTGAAGAATTAATATACATAAATGATCAGTCCAAGACCTAATAACTTAAGTTGTTAAGTCTGTTGGGAATATCATGCCCATATATGCCCATCTAAAATCACATCTTGGCCCAAAAGGCTAATATATTAGGTCTATGGTCTATTAGAGTATATATGTCCTCACTTTTTCTCCTTAAATTTCGATATAGGACTTTACAATCATGTGGTACCTCAACAATCTCCCCATTAACGCGTGATCTCTCCATCTACATCGACACCAAGCTCTCCCTTGAATTTTAACCATACTCTTTTGAACATTAGCCTATCACTTCACGAGCCACCCTCTTCATAATCATTTGTTTGATCTACCAAGAACCTCTGCTAGGCCCATCAAGTCTCCTTATCTGACAAACTTATCTCTCAATATCTGTTGTTTGATCCACGAAAGAGTTTGTCCGATAAAAGTCTACCACTTGCTCAAAGAATACATAATCCACGAAACATCTATAACTTATTGAGCTTATCCCATCACGTCTCTTCCTAATAACGAACCCACACTCTTCAATATCTCTTGTCAAGAGCTAACCAAGAGCCCCTACGAGAAGAGTCTACCGCTTACTCAATAAATTATATTTTGTCCATCATGTGTAGTCCATATCATATCCATGGCTCAAGCCTATAACCATGGCTCTGATACCAGTTGTTGGGAATATCCGGCCCATATATGTTCATCTGAAACCACATCTTAACCCAAAAGGTTAACTTACTAGTTCTATGGTCCATTAGAGCATATATGTCTTCGATATGTGACTTTACTATCATGTGGTACCTCAACAAAAATTTAAATTGAGTTTTAAACATGTGTACTTGTTAGTTGGGAGTTGTCGTCAGTGCTGCCAAAAATAAAAACCTTACTTAATTCTACGAACTCTGCACTAAACACAGTATATGAGTAGCAAGGGTCGATCCCAGAGAGAACAATGTTGATTTTAATTTATCCTAAACAGTAAATAAAAGATTGGGGGTTTTGAATTTGTTTAACTAATTAATAAAAACAGATTTAAAATAATGAAGTTAACCAGTGAATTAAAACTTCAATTTTTCAGTTTAGTTTCACCTTTTCACAGTAATAGAATAATCAAGTATAACAATATTCACCCTTCAATGAAGCTAATAGTCCTAGATAACAACAAGCTCCGTTATCCGAAATTCCACTTAGATTGTCACATAATGAAATACGCTTTTTACAAGATTATAACTATCATATAACCTAAAACAAGCTCTTTAGATTTAATATGACAGCAGCATTAAGAACTAAGGAATTAGACTATTTCAAGCAACAAACACATAAACTCAATTTGTTTAACCTGTCTTTTGATAACCATATCAATAAACCAAAAACTTGACCACAATCAGTATTACTAACTGGTACTTATGATTAGAAACAATATCAATTACGTAATACTATTTTTGAATCTAGCATATATTATCAACTAACCAATTTAATCCTACAGAAACCAAATCAGTTAATCAAATAATATTTAACAATTAAAACAGATAATCAGAATAAGCTTCATATAAGAAGGAATAAAATATTATATATTCAATCAAACCATAAACTGTTATTAAGGATCCACGTCCCCTTTAAACTAAATAAAAAAAACTAGCCTGACATATTTCTATGAACTCTCTGAATATGATAAAACTCTCTCTATGATCTGATGAACTCTAACAATTACAAATGAAAGTATTTATAGATAAATCTCTAAAGCCTAGAAAAATTCTAATCTAATTCTGCTTCAAAAGTCTTCACTTTGCAAGTATGGTAGGATTCTAAATCTTTCTCAATCTCTGAAATCCAGCTTTAAACAGCTTCCTTATCAAATTATATTTTAGTTTCCAAATCCAAGTCTTCCTCAGTTTCCTTTTCCAATTCGTTATCAATTTCCATATTGTTCCTTGACTCAGATTCCATATCAGATTCTATTTCCATAATCAGATGTAGTTTTCATTTAAGATTGTAATCCCATCTCCAAATCCTCATACGAATCGAACTCTAGCACTCCAATACTCCAAATCCTACTTAGAATTGGAAATCTGCAAAGTCGACCAACATCGTAGAGTAACACTCCGTACTAGCACTTCGTAGAGTAATCATGACATCGTAGAGTGAACTGGGACAATCGTCGAATTGTCAGCACCATCGTAGAGTGGAGCTATTCTCTCGGAATCGTAGAGTACCAGGTCTCGACCATCATAGAGTCAAACGTGGCAGAGCATGCTAATCGTCGAACAGAAATCTGGCCATAATCTTAGTTTTGTGATTAAATCTACGATATGGCTAATAGTATATATAGCAGTTATTGTACATAATGTAAAAGACATAAATTAAATGACACAAGAGGTTTTAAGTGGTTCAAAAATTGAACAACTCCTACTCCACTCTTCTACTTCAACAAGTAGGAAATTCACTAATTTAGTCAGAAAGACACGGACACTCCGCCTTCCACAAGTCCAACAGACTTAAGTTGTTTTTAGCCCCTCAGGCAAGGATCCTCTAACCCTCCTCAAGTCCAGCAGATATGAGTTATTTTTAGCCCTTCAGGCAAGGATCCTCTGACCCTCCTCCAAGCCCCGCAGACTTGAGGTATTTAGTCATAAGACAAGGATGCAACGCCTTTCTGCTCCAAGCCCAGCAGACTCTGAAGCTTTAGTCACTTAAGACAAGGACATCGAAGACCCTCTTTCTAAGCCCAACAGACTTAAAGGTTTAGTCGTAAGACAAGGATAACGCCTTTCTGCTCCAAGCCTAGCAGACTCTGAAGCTTTAGTCACTTAAGGTAAAGACCCTGTAGACCCTCTTTGGTGTGTTGATGGTTGTTGGGTTGTGCTGCTAAGATGAACTTTGATCTCCTTCATCTTCAGGTACTTATCAGCTTTTTGTTATCAATTTCTGGATGCTGTTGACGTTGGTCGTTGATGCTTTTCTCCTTCTGGTATTCAGCAGATGCATAATGATCACCCTTGATGTACTACTTAAGCTCTTCAAATAAGCTTGATGTATTCTTGAGTTTGGCAGTTATGAACACTAGTTGTCTTGTAAACAGAACCTGTTCTGTTCTTCATCTTGTTAGCTCATAGTGTTCATGTTTGATCATAGAGTTGCTCTTTTCGATTCGCCTTCAGTCTTACCACTCTTGATCTTGGCTTCTTGGTCATTCAACTCTTAGCTTATATGTCAGCACTTTGGCATACTTAGGTGAAGCTTCAACAGATATGTTCCATGTGTGTTCTTCCTCTCTTGTTCACTGCACTTAATCCTAATGCAGTTTGCTCTTATGTAGATCTCCATAATCTTCCCATTGGAAGCTTGTCGTTGATATCTTCCCGTTGCAATTCTTTCCGTTTGAGACTTTCTTGCTGCAGACTTCTTTATTGCACAAATGAATATTTTACTTTTTGAAGTCTACTAGTGATGGCTGAGTCAACTTCCATTAAATGGTACTAAGGTAGTGGACTCACATGAGCTGCTCTTTGACTGTTGTAAACATGGTTGTTTGAACCCCACTGAGATTGGTTCCCCATTATACTCATTTAAGTAATTAGTCGCTCATCTTGGGATTATTAACTTAAGTGCTCTAATTTACGCAATCCTTGCTGGCACTTAAGTACTCTACGATTGACTGGGTTGTAGCCTTTCACTTCTGATCGTAGAGTCATATGTTTGCCCTACTATGCAGCTCTACGATTATGCTTGACGTAGACTGTTTTGGAAATCGTAGAGTGGATGACTGCACTTGCTCTACGATTTCGTGTGAGCTTTGTTATCCTGAAGTTATGCTTATCATGCTCTATAATCTCCATTGAGCTTTACGATCTCAGAGCATGTGTTCATGATCCGGTTGAGCTTTTGTGGTAGCTTTTTCATCATAGAGGACTGCTCTATGATCTTCAGGAGCTCTGCTGTTCATCCACATCATAGAGATCTTTAGGTGCTAGCTCTTTTGTAGAAGAAGGCTCTACGATCACCAGGTGCTATCTCTGTTGTATTTGAGTGGTCGTTCATATCTGGCAGAGTTTGTTATCTTTGGCTCAACTCTACGATTGCTTGGTCGTTGTACTTCTGCAATAGCTTGGCTACTCTACGATCTTGTCTATGGTGCAAATCGTAGAGTCTTAGTGTAATCGTAGAGTATTAGAATGAGCTGCTCTTCGATCTCTGTTTAGCATGTTTGATAACTTAAGGACAACTTACTTGATAATCTTCATGAGGACTGCTGCCTTAATCCTGAATGCTCATGCAGATGTTACTCTACGATTCTACTTGGTCGTAGAATGTCTATGGAAATCGTAGAGTGGCTGACTGGATTAACTCTACGATGCCGAGGTAGAGAGTTCTACGATTTATCGAAAGACAAGGCTCTACGATGTCGAGACAGCTCTACGATCTGCCGAGCCTTACTTGGTGTTTGCCTGGCAGACTCTACGACTCCGAGAGAGCTCTACGATCTGTCGAGCCTTACTTGGCATTTGCCTGACAGACTCTACGACTCCGAGAGAGCTCTACGATCTGCCGAGCCTTTTACTGTGTTTGCTTGGCATGCTCTATGATCTCATACTTAGCTCTGCAATCCTTTGCTGACTTTCTGGTAGTCTGCCAACTACTCTACGATCGTTCTCTAGTTACTCTGTGATTATACCAGAGGTGCTCTACGATAGCTTTAGCATTTCTACAATGATTAGTCTAGCTTTGTTATTTACATAACATTTCAGCTCACAAGATCAACCTAACAAGTTTGATCTTTTGTACTCTAAGTCCTTGTACATCAAATTCATTTAAGGATTTTACAATACTTATCATTACAAATATGCTTTGATCAGATAATTTGCAATTCAGCTTAGATCATCCTAACATATTTGATCTTTTCATTCTAAGTGCTTGTACATATATTTCATTTAAGGACTTTACAAAGTTTATCATAATAAATATGTTTTTAACTATTTTGTCATCAATCAAATCACATATAATGAACAATAGTAATCTCATGCAGATCTTTTAACAATCTCCCCCTATGAGAATGGACTTAAGAGTCTCATGCAGATTCTCAACATATGATCTTCTTCCTCATATTTCCATATAATTAATTTGGGAAAAAGTTAAGTTTTCAATTTGGGATGAATGATTTCAAATGATTTCAAGGAAGGATAATTTCTACCCTGCCAATAAACCCTTGATACTATCCAACCTTGATTCTCTCCATCATATCCTCTCATAGAGATTAACTAGCTGAAAACAGATCAAGCTACTTGATTTAAACAACACAAATCTCAAAGCTTATTTATTTAAATGTTCAAATAGGGTCCTTGAAATGCAAATGGGTGAAGACTGAGGAATATATTAATATATACTTACAAATATATATATATATATGTATATATATATAGAGAGAGAGAAAGAGAAACGGAAAATATATTGTGATAGACTTTGGCTTACTTTGGATTCCCCGATGGAGATTGTGGAGAGTCAGAATTTATATATAATGAAAAAATTTGTGATTTTTTTAGTTTGAGATCTACAATTATATAAATTTGTAGAAGATGGGTAGTTCATTTGATTTCAATTTTCACCGGAGGCCGGATAAATGAAAGGCGGTAGCTATGGAATTTGACTGAGGCTATAGACTATTTTAGAGATATTGTGCTGATACATGTTCGGAACATAGATAGATTCAACGAGGGATTACGTAGAAAGATGAAGAGGGGAAGAGAAAAACAAAAGGTAAGGAAAAAGAATATCAAAGTTTTCCACGTCACTTTTTTAGATTTCTTATTTCTTTTTAAAATGCCACAAAGTTAATAAATAAGCAGACATTCAGATAATTTAACAAAATGATGTGATCTTTAAATTTTAACTAGTTTAATGGGTTGATTGCATATTTTTAAAGTTTAGTGGTCAAATGCTGAAAATGTGACAATTATAATGGGATATTTGTCATTTTTGCCTCGAATTTAATGAAATGGATGGAGAGATGTCCTTTTGCAACGAGTTCCCGAACAAAATGATAATTAATTTTGATGTGGTGAGTACGTGCATGAAAAACCAGATTACGAACTATGTGATGAGCTGAAGGCTATTTTTGAGATATAGTGGTGATGGAATCTTTCTTGAGATTGTGGGCTATTCTTCAAAGTTCGGATATGGGTTTTAGAAGAAGAGGCAAAGCGGTTGTGAAGTATGTCCCAAGCTTCGGGAGCAGTTTTGTAGGAGACAGGAGATTTTGAATGGAGGGAGAAGATGTAGCTTTAATCTATGTAAGAATAAGACTAGTAACACTTTTCCATTTGGTGTATTCAGAGTTAATGGTTTTATCATCTAATTTTTCACATGTTCAAAAGAGTGGGTGCATAGAACAACAAGAAATTGAGAGCTCCAATTTAAATAATTCTCTTTGGTTAGGATGGTGTTGGATAACAAAGATTGAGGGTTAAAAAGAACAGGAAGGGAAGAAGAGAAAGCAGAAGATGAAGAGGAAGAGGAGATAGATGTTTAGGCCATGGCGAGAGAAAAAAATTAAGATCTGTTAAGCAAAGGCTCTGATACCCTTTAAAAGACAACCAAGTGAATGGAAGCTTGCTTGCTGTTTATCTCATTCATTCATCTATATATAATACAACTTTGCTTACATATGCAAGAAGCCAAAATAGTACAGGAGGAAATAATTAACTAGTAGATAAAGTCAAAACCTATGCAAGTTAATTGGTGTGAAAAGCATGCTGAAGTATATATGTAGCAGGCTGCTCGTGTCATGCAAAATCCCGGAATTTCCGATTAACACAGACCCAACTTAGACCCATGCATGGCCATGCATAGTCATTATTTTCTGTTATCTAGCTGCTGTACATTAATTGCAAGGTCATAACTCATAAATAGCTACTGCACACCTCTTTGTAATTTACTAAGGTTTGTCTTCACTTAGTACATTTCTTATGGTCAATCACTGCTGCGAAACAATATATTATAGCTTTTAATAGGTATAGTTTTCTTTTCATGTTTTAACTCATACTTGAAGGTTAATTTCTGTTTGTTAATGAATCATTAGAAGTAAACTTAGTGTTGCAATGTTTTTTTATTCATTGATAGGTTTTGGAGCTACTTTAACTGGGATACTGCTAATATGTTTCATATACTACATTGGGAAGTCACCAAATACGTCATTGACATTTTTTAGAAGAAAAACAAAGAATGACACAGACGTTGAAGCGTTTATTAGGCAATATGGATCCTCAATCACAAAAAGGTATACATATTATGATGTAAGAAAGATTACGAATTCATTCAAATATGAATTGGGCAAAGGAGGATATGGAAATGTTTTCAAAGGAAAACTACCAGATGGTCGCGTCGTTGCAGTGAAGGTTTTGAATGTATCCAAAGGAAAAGGTGAGGAATTTATAAATGAGGTTGCGAGCATTGGTAGGACATCTCATATCAATGTAGTTACTCTCCTTGGGTTTTGTTATGAGGGTAGGAAACGAGCTCTTATATATGAGTTCATGCCCAATGGTTCTTTAGAGAAGTTTATCTTTGGAATCATTTCTTCGAATGCAAGACAAAATCTCGGATGGGAAAAATTGTATGACATTGCACTTGGAATTGCTCGAGGACTTGAGTACTTGCACTGTGGCTGCAACACCCGTATTTTACATCTCGACATAAAGCCGCATAATATCCTTCTTGATGAAGATTTTTCCCCTAAGATATCTGATTTTGGTCTTGCTAAATTGTACACTAGGAAAGAAAGTATCATCTCTACGATAGAAGCAAGAGGGACCATTGGGTATATTGCTCCAGAAGTGTTTAATAGGAATTTCGGTAGAGTCTCACATAAGTCTGATGTGTACAGCTATGGAATGATGATTTTAGAAATGGTCGGTGGAAGAAAAAATGTTGATGTTGGAGTGATTCGCACTAGCGAGATATATTTTCCCCATTGGATTTACAAGCGTATTGAGCTAGATGAAGAGCTAGATTTGGCGACTGAAATAACCGTAGAGGAAAATGAAGTTGCAAGGAAAATGATAATAGTGGGTTTGTGGTGCATACAAACAGATCCTTCACAAAGGCCGTCGATAACCAAGGTAATTGAAATGTTGGAAGGAAGCATATCGGCCTTGGAAATACCACCAAAGCCATACTTGTGTTCCCCTCGAAGATCCGCATCAAATTCTTCACCAAAAGCGGTTTCAAATTCTCCTCCAGGATCATAATTAAACTCTTTTACTACTTCCAATTAGTATGAAGTTGTAATATTAGTCAAATGGCAATTTCTGCATTTTTTTTTAGGACTTTATGGTACCAAAAACTCATATTGTAATTTGGCTTCATTATCAGTAATGCCTGAAATTTGGATTATGCTTAGATTATAATTAGTTGTTTTAATACCGTTAAAGCATTTGAATTAAAAAAATAGTACTTTATTCTAAGTTTGCTTAGGACTCATTCAGTCCGTGCTGATCATAAGCTTCACTGACAAAACCACGGGACTTTCTCAAGCATGTCTTGCTACGAAACCTCGGTTAATGATTGTTGGATAAAATAATAATCTCATTTAAATAATAATTTCTTTTGATCCTGATTTGAGCATGTATATTAAAGTAATAATCTCGCTAAATGTATTAAGTAAAAAAATATTTTTGAATCCTTAAAAGCCCAACGAAAATATAAATAATAATTACTAAATTCCATACAAAAAATTATATATATAATCCATATATTCTTGAACTTTTTGTAATAACATCTATATAATAGACCCAAACTTTTCAGTCAATCAATAATATCCATACAAAAAGTCATTTTTTTTGAAAATATACATTTACAATTACTTGTTTTTTCTTTACACCTAAACCAAATTCAACCCTATCCTTAACTTTTTGTAGTGCAGACATAATTTTTAAGACATTATAAGTTTCACCAATTCTTTTTAGTTTCTCTAGACTCAAATTAATACATTAATTGTTGTCTCTTGATTTTTCTGATCGCATACATAAATTGAAAAACTCCCTCTAAAATAATAAATATTAATTTATCGATAAATAAATAAATTATTGATTTATCGATAAATAAATAATCTCGCTAAAGTATATTTTTTCAGTCCCAACTGCATGTATTTATCGAGGTTTAACTATATAAGATAATCTTATTACTTCCCAACCAAATTGATGCAGGGAAAAATTACAATGAAAATTAGGATTTTTATATATTTTATTCTTCATGGAGTTTGAGTTTATTATTTACTTCTTTATTTGATATATTTTTATTTATTATTTAGGAAAATTTAGTAGCTAAATTTATATTTGACCCGTTTATGTTTTGGGCTATAGCTTTTCTAATTTTATTTAGTTTAAATTTAATTATTATTTTTTTCCAATTTGTCATAGGAAAATAGTTTAGCATTATAAATATATGACTTTAGGGTTTTATGAGATACATTCTTTTAACAATTATTATCAATTCTATTGTATTTTCTCTTGAATAATTCTTTACCTTTTCTTGCGCACAGTAATTTATTTATCTAGTAGGTTAAACTAACCATTATAATTCGTTGCGTCAGAATTTCTGTCTAAGCCATTATATCCTTTCTGACTTGCCAAACACAAAGAATCTAAAAGAAAAAAAAATAAGAATCTAAAAGAAAAACAAAAAAAAATATGATCCTTAGCATAGGAGGGTGAACATATTACTCGAACTCATAACGAGATATAGTTGAAAAATAATTACCTTTAGTGCAATGAAATAAATAAAAATTATAATTTTTTATCAATATGAAAATAATAGGCCTAATTGTAAAAGTGTCCCTCCAAGTTGCTACTCAATTTCAATTTGACCTTTTAAATGACAAAATTATTAATTGAGTCCTTCAAGTTGACAATTTCATTCAATTGATTCCTGACGTTGACTTCGACTCAATTGATATTTTCGCCATGAATGACTCAATTTTTTGTGGAATTTTTTTTCTCCATGAGATGATTGATTTCTTTCTCTTTATGAGAGAGTTTAATTTATTGTCATTTCTTGTGAGATCTTGCTTTATCTCTTTTAGAGATAATTTTTCTCACGGGGGCTTATTATTTTGTTACTCATGTTGAAAATTTGCACAAATCTGTATAATTTATACTCCTTCCGTCCCATGATAAAAGTCCTCCATTGATTTTTGTGGTCAAATTGACCATTTTTAAAATTAACAATTAAACATATATATTTAGATTTTCAAAAAAACAAACATTGAGATTAGTTCTAAATTGTTTATAGTTATAATGTTTATAGGCTTTTTACACACACACACACACACACACACACATATATATATATATATAAGAATAATAAGATATATTGATTTGAAAAATGGTTAATTTGACCATAAAAGTCAATGGAGGACTTTTATCCTAAGACGGAGGGAGTAGTTATTATTGGAATCATTGTTGTCAGGAATTTTAGGTGTCCACTAACTATTGCTACGATTGGCCATATTTTTGATTATCTGCTATTTGTTTAAGAGGATTACCATTTCAATTCTTCATGTTGTAGTACTATGATCTTTTGAAGTAGATTACAGTTTTAATATATTTCAGTATTTTGGACAGTTTGATCAAAGAAACTAATCCAATTGACAAAAGTTATAGGAACGACTATGGAACTACGTGACAATTTGAAGGGATAAAAATGCCATTTAGTCAAAAGTTAATTCTCAATATTTGAGTTGATAATTTTGATTGACCATTTTAGTGAAAAATACCAAAATATTCTTCACTAAAAAAGAAAGGGCAAATTGCACACTATCCCCTTATGCTGATATTGAATTGCAGTATAGGCGCCAATGTTTTAATTTTTGTACTGTCATAGCCAATGTTTTAATTTTTTGCAAAATTGTTTGGTCAAAATAAATTATTCATGTGCATATCACGTGGGTGTTTAATTAAGGGCCAAAATATCAGTTTGTACAGTAAGATATATTCCCTCCAAATAAAGCGGTAAAACCTTTTGCACAATAAATTATTCTTATCTACCTCAACTTCATTGTCTCATTATTAATTATGTATTTCTAAAACCATTAATTTATGGATGGAAATAGTGACACTTAACGGAATGAAATCGTAATAAGAGTTTATTTTTTTAATTTAAAAAAAAAATCAATGATGCATTTTAAAACTGCAGACAAAGCTCAATGACGGCACATAAATTTGACCCGAAGCGTTACTAGGTTAAATGTGTGGTTTTATTAGTCTTTGTGTCTTTGAAGTTTGATATTGTGCTAATTAGTATGAAGCTGCAATAGTTGGTAACAAATTATAGTATGACTTACGAGGATAACGTTGACAATGCCGCCCTTAATTGACTATAATGTAACTGCTTAAACACATGTAATATTATATTTTTGATCATTTAACTAATGTGTATAATTATATCATCCATTCATTAATCAAAACTATTAATATGCATACGTATGTATGTATGCATGTGTGTATGTATGTATATATATGACCTGCATTTTGAATTAATCCTAAAATTAGTATAACACTTGCATTTTGAATCGTTACAAATTTTGTGTATACTCTTGTATTGTGTTTTGCATGAACATGTAGTATAGAAAACATCGGGGCAGTAGAAAAGCTTTGCATAATTTTCTGTTTCTTCTCAGCTTTAGAGATGTGAATGTCTATGGGCAAAGAGAGAGAGAGAGACTGACGCGTTCTTTCTTTAATTTCTGTTTTAAAATTATAGATATTTTTTTAAATATACATTTGTTATGAAAAAATTTAATACTTTCAAATATATCTCTATATTTGCTAAAAATATTAGTGACATGATAATAATATTCATTCTATCTAAACTAAGTAATGATATATTAAAAATTATATATAAAAATATATTTTTAATTTTAAAATGGACTAAAAAGAAAAAAAATATGTGAAATGGGGGGAGTAATAAGCAAAAGTTGGTTGAATGAATGTCCAAAATGCGGCTAATGTCTGTGAGAGATGTCTTTCAAGTAAAGACTCTTTTGATTCGGCTAAAACAGGTCATATACACACATACATACATACGTACGTACGTACGTATGCAGATATATGCACCACCAATGACCAAACCAACCTTTAGGGACTACTTCACACAAGGTTTATAAATAATAATGAAGCCCTACTCACAGGGGCGGATCCAGGAATTAAATCCAGCAGGGGCGGATTTTGGTCTTAGAACGGATTTGGCGGGGGTTCGGGGCCAATTTTTTTTTAAATAATTTTGTGTTTTCCGGCCAGTTGCATATGTAAAACATGTATTTAATTACAATATAGTTAATATAACAAGTAATAACATTATATATATAATAACAAGTCAACAACTCATTTGAGACCAATTATTTTATGCAACGTACATAGAATTTTATAATATACAATAAATAAATATTCATAAATCATTATCTAAATTAAAAAGAAATCTCAAAATAAATAAACATTTAGATAGAATTTAAAAACTTATTTCAATTATTTTTATAGTTCAACTTGAATGATTCTCCAAACACTTACAATTTTAACTGTATGCACAAATCTTCAAACCAAATTTGTTTTAATACATATGTTACTACTTTACTTTGTACTTTATAGAATAAGATTAGCATGAACTTGTTTTCTTTTAATACATTAAGTTTAACTTTTTATTAAATCTGCCCCCTTGAATTTATTAATTTATAAATTCTGCCCTATTCCTATACCTATAAAAAAAAAAAAAAACAAGCATAGGAAAAAAAATCCAGCATAGGCAGCTGCCTATGCTGCCCTCGAGCAGGTCCGCCCCTGCCTACTCATCCCTAATCCTATATACTTTCTGGGTATATTGCTCCTGAAGTGTTTAGTAAGAATTTCGAAGGAATCTCACATAAGTCTGATGTGTACAGCTATGGAATGATGATCTTAGAAATGGCCGGAGGAAGAAAAAATGTTGATGTTGGAGTACTTAACATGACTAGTGAGATATATTTTCCTCACTGCATTTACAAGCGTATCGAGCTAGATGAAGAGCTAAGTTTAGCGGGTGAAATGACCGTAGAGGAAAATGAAATTGCAAGGAAGATGATAATTATGGGTTTGTGTTGCATACAGGCGGATCCTTCACAAAGGCCGTCGATAAGTAGGGTGCTTGAAATGTTGGAAGGAAGTATATCGGCCTTGGAAATTATCTATCTTTGTGCGTAAGAATTTATCTATCTCTGTATTAATAGATTAAACTAACCATTATAATCCGTTAAAGTATTTTAAATTTAATACATTCTACTTACGGGTTGATATGAAGTCTTCATATATTACATATACTCTCTTTTCAGGATAAAAGTTCTTCATTAACTTTTATGTGGTCAAATTAATTATTTTGAAAATTAATAATTAAACATATATATATATATGACTTTTCGAAAAAGCTAACATAGAGTTGTGTTCTAAATTGTATATATATTATAGATTATAATGTTTATAGGTTTAATTTGAAAACTTATTGAATGGTGAGGAATTTATAAATGAGGTCGCAAGCATTGGTAGTAATCAGCCGGCCACCTAATTGGATTTTGTTATGAGGGTAAAAAACTAGCTCTTATATACGAATTCATGCCCAATGGATCTCTAGAGAAGTTCATCCATAGTAAAATTTCTTCAACTGCAAGACAAAATCTTGGATGGGAAAAATTGTTTGACATTGCGCTCGGAATAGCTCGAGGACTTGAGTACTTACACCGTGGCTGCAACACCCGTATTTTACATCTCGACATAAATCCACATAATATCCTTCTTGATGAAGATTTTTGTCCAAAGATATCTGATTTTGGGCTTGCAAATTAGTTGTAGACTAGAAAGGAGAGTATCATATCTACGATGGAAGCAAGAGAGACCATTGGGTAGATTAGTGTTTAGTAGGAATTTCGGACGAGTCTCACATAAATCAGATGTATGTATACAGCTATGGAATGATGAACTTAGAAATGGTCGGAGGTAGGAAGAAAAATGTTGATGTTGGAGTTGTTCACACTAGCGAGATATATTTTCCCCATTGGGTTTGTTAGAAATGTATGAAAGAGGATAAATTGCAGAGAAGTGAGGAAGAGTGTTTAAACCTTAAAATACTTGATTCAACTCACTTGCTTAAAATGACTCACATACAAGACTATTTATAAGACTCCTAGGACACTTTTAAAGTCACTGTAATAATTACTACATGATCAAATATATGTAATGAATCTAACCATGCATGTTCTAAGACACTTCTAAATATATTCATGTACATACATATCATGTACTTAGATATTACTCGTTCATGTACTAATACTAATTAAGATATATAATTCATGAAGATATTTATAAATTTAGTTTAGTTTGCTAACAGGGTTTATAAGCGTATTGAACTAGATGAAGAGCTAAATTTTGCGGCTGAAATGACGGCAAAAGAAAATGAAATTGCAAGGAAAATGATAATAGCCTAGGAGGAAGAATGAGCGGGAGTGGATGGAAAATGATTAACCTTAATGAAAGAGTGAAATTGCGGAAGCTGCCATGAGTGAATTTGAGGTAAATTGTTTGTTTAAATGCTTTAATCCAAATTTCCGTTTGAGACACTACGGATAATGAAAGTCAAATTACAATGTGAGTTTTTGGTACCATAAAATCCTCAAAGAAGGCAGAAATTGTCATATTATAATATTACACCTTTTATACTAATCTGATGTCCTAAAAGAGTTTAATTCTGATCTTGGAGGGGAACATGAAATCCAAATATTTATCACAATGTCTCATTTGATTATAAATGACACAGTACAAAAGCATTTTACAGTAACCGAATCTGGCGAAAGGATTTGCGGATTATTCTTCAACAGCAAAGCATCATCATCTAAAAGATCAACCTCAACTTGATTTTTGGTACCATAATATTTACTTTGAATTCCCTTTAACTTCTTTAATACCTCTTTCATAGATGGTCTCAAATCCCTCTCATTTTGCAAACACTGGAATGCCAACTCTGCCACTTCACTGATCATTTTTTGTACCTCATAATCCGATTCAAATCCAAGATTCGGATCCACAAGCTCGTGCAATGCATCATTCTGAATCTTGTTTATCGCCATGTTTGATAAGTTAATCTCGTGGCGATGCCTAGTGATGTCTACAGCAGGCTTAGATGATATAAGCTCAATCAAAACAACGCCAAAGCTATAAACATCACTTTTATCCGTCAGATGATAGCATTCGTGATACTCGGGGTCTATGTATCCAGGAGTACCTTGTGGAGCTGTCGAAACATGTGTGACATTAAATGGGAATAAACGTGACAAGCCAAAATCTGCAACTTTTACACTAAAATTGTCATCTAAGAGGATGTTTGTGGTCTTGACATCGCGGTGAATGACATCTGAAACATGAAGAAATGCCAATGCCTCCGCGGTTTCTATGGCAATGCTTAGTCTTGTTTTCCATGAAGGGCTTCCTGGTTTTGCGCCGTTGCCGTGGAGATGATCAGCAATTGTGCCATTAGGTATGTATTCGTAGACTAGTAGAAGTTGTCGACAGTGTTGAGAGGTGCATCCGTAAAGGGATACAAGGTTTGGGTGGCGCAAGCGTGTGAGGATTTCAATCTCATTCATGAACTGCTCAACTCTTCTGAAATTGTTTTCGTATAATCGCTTCACTGCAACCACACGCCCGTCTTTGAGTTTGCCTAATCAAGATAAAAGTAAGTTAAAATCTGATATACATTGTTGGACCCTCTTTCCAGCAATTTAAGCTTTTACAACATGTAGTTTCTTAACAAAATCACATCCAAGTACATCTTTTAATTAAAGGGTCAGCAGGATGTAAGCCACTCCTCACGCAGGCTGTCTACCGTTTCTATATCTTAATTAGAATAAGTTGCACTCGTATAGGAAAGAGTTAAATTTGTATAGCAACGGTGTACACTTTCTAAGTTAGCGAAGGATACCTCCCAAAAGGTATATAACCCTTTCATTAAGCCTTTCATTCAATTTTAACACATTCAGCAATAAAAAAAATTACATTCAGCGACACAAAATATTCATCACTAATAATCATATCGACGTCGCTAAAAAACAATATTCTATCCGGCGATTACAATTATCTTCTAATTTCTTGCGGTACATGTTTAACGAGACAAATTATTGCTTTTAGCTACAGTTCACCAACACAATTATTTGCGATAAATTTATTGTGCCGCATAATATAATAATTGTTCCGCTAAATATGTATCGCGAGAAGCTAAAGGACAACTAGAATAGAGGGGATTCTAATTCAAAAAAACTAGGTGAAAATGTGTAATGGAGGGGGATCCTAATCCCCTTTTTCACGTTTTAAGTGGTTATAAATCCCATTAAACTTAAAATGGTCAGACAAATAATAGAACAAAATCAATTTCAAAAGTTTAATTAAAAGTTGGATATAAATAAAAAGTTGTTTTTCCCATAAAGACTATGTATGCATACCTTTGTACACAGTTCCAAAACCTCCATCTCCAACTTCTCTGTTGGAATCAAAATTGTTGGTGGCTTTTTCCAGTTCATTATAACTGAATATTGTAACTCCCCTGTAGGTTCCCCCTTTTTCAGAATCCGACATCGAGGACGGATACGAAGAAATGTTTCGAGAGATCAAAGATGAACCATTCTTAGTTTTCTTCCGGCGATTGTAGATACAAAATGCCAACACTGTCAAACCCAATCCTGCAGGGATAGAACAAAGCACATTAGTACTAGAGAAATTTTGACTATTTTTGGATCTAGAAGAAATTAAAATTTTAATCTAGGAAGAAGCATTAGATGAGGATCAAAATACCTATACCAATCTTCAATGCTTATATTAGATTCACACAACCAAACAAGACTCTTGACTTTTATGTCCTTGTAATTTTTTTATGTTTCTTCAAAATAGAAAATTCTTATGCATTTAATAATTTCAAAGGAGTGACGATAGAACAATAGAATTAGGTAGAGAAAACAAATAAAAAATAATACCTTGACTCTTTGACTCTTTCATAATATATGGTAATGTTAATGATTTAAACCACTAAAATAAATGTTAATAATAAATTGTAACGTCATTATTAACTCTTTTTATAAGTCATCAACAATATTTTCACGACATTTAAATCACTTTTAAATAATTATTTTATACGACTAATATTCAAACAATCGGTTAACATTTTCAAATTTACTTCAACAAAACATCAATCATAATGTATAATTATAAGTAAATTGTACAAATATTGTCTAGCTAACTAGTATTTTTCATTTTATATAACTATAATATAATGAATATATGTATGTATGTATGTATGTGTGTGTGTGTGTGTATATATATATATATATATATATATATATATATATATATATATATATATATATATATATATATATATATATATCCTTCAGGTGGGTCCATCTCAAAGTTGGAAATGTTATCAACTATAAACAATACTTGAACAAGCTTATATTTCTGGGCCTCTATCCTTCGGCATGTTACCGTAATGCCCAGAATAGTTTTGAAGTTATTGGGCCAAATTTAATTGATTTGAACATGTGAAGAAGGTGAGCCCCACAAACATATGACTAACTGTCAAATAAGCTAAAATTTGCTCGTGTTTGGGGGCTCGGCAAAACCTTGTTAACAAACTTGAATAGGCCACTCACTAGCCCATTAGCTATAGCCTAATAGGCCTTTTCCCAATGACTTTTATTGGCCTTCCAATTCTAGACTTTAGTTGAATAGAATACTTAACCCGTCCAACTCGTTTAAATTATAATAATATTATTAATTATATTAAATTATAAAAAAATGAAGATTTAAATTTATAATAAAATTATTAGTTACGGTCATTATATAAAATCTTTTAATTAAACTACTAAAAAAAGAATAGTTTTAGTGTCGATAGAAATAATAAAGACGCTCAATATCAGTTACAAGATTCCGCTACTTGACCACTATCACTAATTAAGAGCCTTCCTACGGGGACCGAAAAATTGGGACCGGAAATTGGACATTTCTTATTTCCTTTACTTTTTTTTTTGGTATTGAGTCCAAACATATTTATAATATGGATTTAAAAAAATTAGGAAAAAACATAAAAAAAAAAAAAAATTAGGTGTAATTTGGATATATATCAAAAAAATGGTTGTATGAACCCAATTAAGTTGAACACCGTCGCATATAAGTTTGTTAACAAGGTTAACAAACCTAGAAGCTGAACACCGTCGCATATAAGTTGATATATATATATATATAGTCCCTTTCAGTTAAGGTATCCTGCCGCTACAGCATGTAGCGGCAGTGTTTGGGATTTTTTTTTCCTTTCCATTTTACTTCTTTGCCCCTCTTTGACTTACCACTCTTTACTTTATAATCCCACCTGCCGCCACTACTGTTGCTTTATTCCCACAAAGTTTATTACCGTTTCTCCTTTAATAAAGTTACTACACTTTTACTATTTTGGGGGTTTGCACCTTTGATAAATAAACAATAAATAATAATAATAGTAATAGAAAGAAAATAATAATAATAATAATAAAATATAATAATAACAAAATATAATAATAGTAATAGAAAGAAAATAATAATGTAGTAATTTTTTGAGTTTTACCAATGTATTTGTGATATAATATGTGAAGGGCATAAGGGGAAAGCTACAAAAAAATTACAGGAATATTCAATTTAAGATTAGGCAACAATTTGTACATAATGTTGGAGTGTAAGCTTTTACTCTTTCCTAAATAATTTCACTTCTAAGTTTTGTATACTATAAAGTAAGAGAGTAAATTCTTTTTAGGGTTCTTTACAAAAATATACAATAATTAGTAAAAAATTACAAGAATAGTGCACTAACAAAATAATTACATGTACTAACAAAATAATTACAAAAAGAGTGCGGTATGAATGTTTACCTTTGTATAGGAATAGCAATATACACAATAGGGAGAAATGGAATATGTTTTTTTGCTTTTTTTACCATACCATCTTGATATATATATATATATATATATATATATTGTGCAAGCTAAGGGGTTAGGATTTAATTAAAGGGATTGAAATTTCAATCCCTGTATATGATGCATCATGACACTTAACTTGGACGAAAATTGCTAGTGTTGAAGTAGCTTAATTTTATGGAGCCTTCAGATATCAGAAAAGCTTTAATTTGGCAGCAGCAGAATTAAAGATAAAATTGATTCAATGCATGTTAGGTTGGTAGGCGCAGTTTGGTTGGGTAAACAATGAAAATGTCAGGCACGTACGTACCATATATTACCCTGCGGGCTCATTAATTTATACCTAGCTAGCTAGTAGTGAATTGGTGCCAATTACCAGTAGTAGGAAATTGACAGCAAGCTCCGTAACCATATGAATGAACGTCTTTTGCATTTTAATGAAATTCTAATGTCTATAATAGATTTTTTTATAATTAATTGGTAACTCAATAAAACTAATTTAGTTACTTTTTGTATGAAGGTTTGGTTACCAACTGTACTATAGAAAAAAAAATTCTATAATAAATTTGTTATAATTAATTGGTAACCCAATAAAACTGAATTGGTTACATTTGTATGAATGTTTAGCTACTAAATGCAGTATGAAAAAAAAAATTATAAATAGATTTTCTATAATTAATTGGTAACCCAATAAAACTGATTTGGTTACCTTTGTATGAAGTTTTGGTTATCAACTGTACTATAGAAAAAAAAATTATAATAGATTTGTTATAATTAATTTGTAACCCAATAAAACTGAATTGGTTACCTTTGTATGAATATTTACCTACCAAATGCAGTATGAAAAAAAATTATAATATTTTTTTTTATAATTAATTGGTAACCCAATAAAACTGATTTGGTTACCTTTATATGAATGTTTGGTTACCAACATCACTACAAAAAAAAATTTATTATAGATTTTTTATCATTAATTGGTAACCCAATAAAATTGAGTGGTTACCTTTGTGTGAAGCTACCAACTGCAGTATGAAAAAAAATTATAATAGATTTTTTATAATTAATTGGTAACCCAATAAAACTGAATTGGTTACTTTTATATGAATGTTTGGTTACAAATAGCACTAAAAAAAAAACAAATCATATTTGATGAATTTGTATGTACTGTTTCTGCTTCTAATCTAACTGATTGTGTTTGTGTACATTCGTGTTGTCTTCTTGTGTGATCAAAACAAATCCAATTATTCTTTATTTTTGGCCTTGGAAGCAGCAGCAACACACCTCCCATCAATTCCATCCAACATAGAATAACCATTCTAAGAAACCCAATTCATTGTCTCACCATTTCCAAAGCTTCAGTCCCAATTCATCGTCATTTATTCTTGATTGTTGGATTCTCTGTGTTTGCTGCTCGGCGACGATGTCGCAGACGGTGGTAGTGATACCGTAGCTGACGGCGAGGGTGGATGCAGAGCCGCGAGGGAGTGGACGGTGGAGGCGACGACGATGAGGGTGATGAAGGCGGAAATGACGGGGGCAAAGAATAAAAAATAAAAAAATAAAAAACAAAACGACAAAAAGGTATGCGTTTCGGCAAGGAGGGGTCGAGAAGATGTATGTATAGATTTATCCTTAAAGAAACAACAATGCACTAATTTGTAAATTAAAAATTAAAAATGCACTAATTTTGTAAATATTTTATTTTTGCACATTTGTTGTAATATTTTTTAAAAATGTACTAGTAAATGTAATTCTCCCTTCTTTTTATGGTATCATCCTTAAACAATCATTCATAAATAATCATCTTGGGCAAATAATAATTTATGTACCGAGATAATGGGCCAAATTTGTGAGCTGAAAGAGTCGTGTATCGGTCCTTCTACGGCCCAATCTTACTGAATATAATGGCATCCCATGTATCTGTTAGCCCAATCTGATTTGCACCCAAAGAAAAAGAAGCCTTAACTAAAATACACAGAAGAAGATTGAGGTTTTAACTAATTTTGGTGGGCCCCTACTAGTTTCCAAATCACTTGTTATGTAATTTACTCCAGTAAATAAATACTCACTCCCTGCGACATTATAATATAATATTATTGTTGAGTTTTGAAAATTAATTTAAAATATTTTTTAAATTTAAATTTAATATAATTTATTAAAATAATATGTTTTAGTACCAGAGTCTTTTTACACATTTTATGAACTTAGCTGGTATTAAACAAGAAAGTATTAATTTATGGGATAAATTAAAAGAAAGTCACGTCCGCTAGATTTTCTCTTTCAAACGGGGATTAAGAAAGTGGATAAATAATCATGAATTAAAATTTGCCATTTTAAAGCTACATTAGGAAGTTTCATATACTACATTAGGAAGTCACCAAATACTACATTAGGAAGTCTGCTAATATGTTTCATATACTACATTAGGAAGTCACCAAATACGTCATTGACATTTTTTAGAAGTAAAACAAAAAATGACAGAGACGTTGAAGCGTTTATTAGGCAATATGGATCCTCAATCACAAAAAGGTATACATATTATGATGCAAGAAACATTACGAATTCATTCAAATATGAATTGGGCAAAGGAGGTTATGGAAATGTTTTCAAAGGAAAACTACCAGATGGTCGCGTCGTTGCAGTGAAGGTTTTGAATGTATCCAAAGGAAAAGGTGAGGAATTTATAAATGAGGTTGCGAGCATTGGTAGGACATCTCATATCAATGTAGTTACTCTCCTTGGGTTTTGTTATGAGGGTAAAAAACGAGCTCTTATATATGAGTTCATGCCCAATGGTTCTTTAGAGAAGTTTATCTTTGGAAACATTTCTTCGAATGCAAGACAAAATCTCGGATGGGAAAAATTGTATGACATTGCACTTGGAATTGCCCGTGGACTCGAGTACTTGCACCGTGGATGCAACACCCGTATTTTACATCTCGACATAAAGCCACATAATATCCTTCTTGATGAAGATTTTTCCCCTAAGATATCTGATTTTGGTCTTGCTAAATTGTACACTAGAAAAGAAAGTATCATCTCTACGATAGAAGCAAGAGGGACCATTGGGTATATTGCTCCAGAAGTGTTTAATAGGAGTTTCGAAAGAGTCTCACACAAGTCTGATGTGTACAGCTATGGAATGATGATTTTAGAAATGGTTGGTGGAAGAAAAAATGTTGATGTTGGAGTGATTCGCACTAGCGAGATATATTTTCCCCATTGGATTTACAACCATATTGAGCTAGGTGAAGAGCTAGATTTGGCGGCTGGAATGACCGTAGAGGAAAATGAAGTTGCAAGGAAAATGATAATAGTGGGTTTGTGGTGCATACAAACAGATCCTTCACAAAGGCCGTCGATAACCAAGGTAATTGAAATGTTGGAAGGAAGCATATCGGCCTTGGAAATACCACCAAAGCCATACTTGTGTTCCCCTCGAAGATCCGCATCAAATTCTTCACCAAAAGCGGTTTCAAATTCTCCTCCAGGATCATAATTAAACTCTTTTACTACTTCAAATTAGTATGAAGTTATAATATTATTCAAATGGCAATTTCTGCATTTTTTTTTAGGATTTTATGGTACCAAAAACTCATATTGTAATTTGGCTTCATTATCAGTAATGCCTGATGTTAGGGTGTAAATAATAAGGCCCAAATAATCTTATTATTGTGGCCCGATTTTGGAACATGAATATTGGGCCTGGTAGGTAAATCGGGCCATGGCCCATGTAGGGAATCCCTTTATGGGGAAAATCCCTTCTGACAGAACGGGACAGTGGGCAGGTCCGTTTATTTCTACACGCAAGGGTGGGCAGTCGGATATATTCGGCGCCTACCTTCTTTTACGGAGCTGCGGTCAAATCCCATTAAGGTATTTGACCTAATGAGGAAACCTACTTACTTTTCGGGGATAGGCGTGACGTCAGCTGGGAGAATACTATAAGTACAAGGCATGGAACTCATTTTACAGGTAATCATTATTTTACGAGCACAAGAGCACCATAACCTCCATTGTTAAAACCTTGTTCGGCCTGTACTAATTCTCACGCCTGAGCTATCCCCCGGTGGTAAAACCACCCGGAACTCTCAGTGTAGTATCGTTATTGTGCAGGATTGACGCGCCCTTGGTGATTGAGGCGCGTGGACGAATTCTTGGCGTTAACATTGGCGCTAGAAGGAGGGCCTAGTGCTTAGTAACTTGTCAATCACTTAAAAATTTTCTTGACTAAGACATAACAGTAAAAAATAGACTGGAAATGACTTCGGCACAGGGAGAAGCCCCCCTTGACCATCCTCACTCCAGAGGATCCGTCAGAGATAGGCTAGGGATGTCCAAAAGTCTTTCAGAACGGTTGGGCCCGCTAAGCCATTCGGTGGGCCCGGCCGACCCAAAAACACCCGTAGTCCAGAAAAATTTGTTACCGACACCCCAAAGAAGGGGGCAACGACGCGGCCGCAGTGGAGGCCCGAACCCTAGGAGAGGTCGGAACCACGATGAAAGAGACTCACTTACTGCCAAAAGGGATCAACGGCGTAAAGAAACGGTAGAGGCTATACGCCTACAACAAGTAGAACTGGAAAAACAACTGGTCCTCTTAGGGGAAGAGGGGGTAGCTTCCTCCAGTCGCCGTAGTGGTCGGGAAGTAACGACAGGAACCCAGTCCAGGACTCACAGTTCGGACAGTTCTTGGCGGGAAAGCAGAGAGGCCCGGAGCCGAACAGAAGAAAGCGTGGGGCAGGCTAGCCATTCGCCAGAACGAAACAGCAGACTAGTACGGAGTAGGAGAGATATCCCTCTAGTCCTAAGTCGGAGCAGGCAGAGCAGGCCTAGAAGCCGCTCGGCCGAACGAGGTGGAGGATCCGAACGGAGAAGGGGAGAGACCTCTCCAGTTCCCTGTCAGAGCAGGCCCAGGAGCCGCTCACCCAACCGAAGAGTCGGATCCGAACGGAGAAGAAGAGAAGAGACTCCAGTTCAAAGTCATGGTGGGCATGAAGCCACCCGTCCGGCCAGGGACCCCGAGGCGTTGGCCCGAAGGGTTGCAGAGCTCGAAGAAATGCTTGCTATGGCCCATCAAGAGGATATCTCGGTAGACCCGACCTCGCCATTTTCGCCAGAAATTGACCGAGCTCGGGCTGACCCTACGAAAAAGGCTCCTCATATGGAGAGTTTTGACGGTTCGGGAGATCCATATGACCATAGCCAAGCCTATGATCGGCTGATGAAGTATAATGGCTATTCTGATGCGGCTAAATGCCAAATGTTCATCTCTACTCTGAGGAAAGAAGCACGCCAGTGGATGACGTCGTTAGCCCCCCCCGAAACTCGATATCCTCATGGAAAGAACTTTGTACTCAATTTCACAGTCGGTTTGGGAGCAACAAAAGAAGAGGAAAACCTACAGCCTCCCTAATGCAAGTAAGACAGTATTCGAATGAGTCCTTGGGGCAGTATGTCAAGCGGTTCCGGGCGGCCGTCGGGGCAGTGACCGACCTGAACGACCCTCAAGCTCTCGGCTATTTTAATACGGGGTTGGACATAATAAAGTCTAGGAAGCTGGTGAAGGACATGATGTTCAATGCCCCGAGGAGCCTCGCCGAAGCATATGACAGGGCCGAAGGGTTTATAGCCGTTGAGGAGGCCATGGGGAGTCTAAAGTCAAATCCCTCTTCGTCAGAAAAAATGAAAGAACGGGATAGAAACCCGTATCCTCGGATCGATGTCGGTAACAGGTCAGACACGTGGTCGAAGAAGAATTTTGGGGGAGTGGGAGGAGGTCGCCCCCCTCTCCCAAATCGAAAGGTCGAAAAGGTATACACCACCCTGAATACTGACCGAACTGCCATATTGGCACACATGAGAAATCAACCTTATTTCAAGTCGTGCCCAAACAATGTACACCCGAACCGAGGAAATCAAAATAAGTACTGCGATTACCACCAGGCTTCGGGACACTCCACCGAAGATTACCGGAACTTGAAAGAATTGATTGAGACGAATGTACAGAACGGGGAGTTGGTACTGTTTGTGGCAGGACGCAATGGTTCGGGAAGAGCCGCGAACGGCGACGTCGTGGTACCGACCCCTCAAGATCAAGCGGCCCCTAATTCTTCGGCTCGGGGGGTGGTCGATATAATAACCGGTGGTTCGGGTGGGAAGGTCATCGGTAAGAAGAGAAGGGGAACACTAGATGCAGTGATGACGGTAATGGAGAAACCGGTCGGGAGGGAACGACCGTACCCCGGCACGGTGATCTCTTTCACCGATGATGATTACCCGCCCGAAGCCATTGAACCCCAAGAAGGTGCTTTGGCAATAACTGCCCAAGTGGGGTCTATGGACATGAGGCGGATTATGATCGACAATGGTTCTTCGGTCGACATAATGTATGCCCATGCCTACCAAAGATTGGATTTGGGTGGGAGAAAAATGGAGGTAGGACAAGAAGCCCCGTTGTATGGCTTCGGCAATGATCCGGTTCGAGTGGTAGGCACCATTGAGTTGCCAGTCATCTTTGGGACGGCACCTCAAGTGGAGGAGGTCAATATCAAGTTCTTCGTTGTCAACGTGGACTCTGCGTACAATGCAATTCTGGGAAGGCCTACGTTGATGGTATTACAGGCGGTGACATCTATTCCGCATTTTAAAATCAAATTTCCTACCCCGAACGGGGTCGGCCAGGTCTGAGGTGACCTTGATTTGTCTCGGAGGTGTTACAGGAATTCGTTAATATCTTCAGCTGTCGGCAAGAGCAAACAGAAGCAGACCATGGCTATCGAAATTGAACCGTTTACTGAGGGATGCACAGAACCCCTCGCCCTGCCAGCCGAAGAGACAGAAGATATCGAGCTGATCCCAGGGAAGAGAGATAAGACAATTAAGATTGGCTCGGGACTACTGGAACCATTCAAAACTGGGCTGGTGGATTTGCTTCGGGTATATGCTGATATTTTTG